>JAEOAD010000572.1:0-39649 GCA_036365145.1 Orientallactaga sibirica | reverse complement strand
AGGAGTCCAGCCATATCCTTCTGTCTCTGCTTCACTCAATGTTGTTGCATTTACATGTAATTCACAGTGCCCAGTTTTATGTGGGTACTGGGGTTTGAACTTAGCTCCTCCGCTTCAGGCAAGTTGTCTTACCACTGAGCCATCCTGATTGGTACCATCAAATATACTAGATTTAACTTGTTCTTTGGCTTGTCCCTAGTCATTTCCAATAGCTTTCTTGTTAAAGCCAGCTTAGGTGTCTTGTATATTTCTAGCTTCAGACCTATGATATGTGTTTCTTTAAAAGTCCTTGGTAGTTTTTAAATATTTTATTTTTATTTATTTATTTATTTGAGAGAGAGAGAGACAGAGAAAGAGAGAGAGGCAGAGAATGGGGTGCACCAGGGCCTCGAAGGCTTTAATGAACTCCACACATGCACTACCTTGTGCTTCTAGTTTAAGGTCCTGGGAATCAAACCTAGGTCCTTTGGCTTTGCAGGTGTACTTTAACCGCTAAGCCATCTCTCCTTGGTCTTTTTTAATAGCCATCACAATCTGTGACCAAAAGAACCTCATTGCCATTGAGTTATCATCTCAAATTTTTCCATGCACAAAGTTAGGGGCATATGTGATTTGTTTATTTCATATTCATACATCATTTGTATGTATAATTCATACATACCAAGATATATCTCCTTAATATGCTCTCAGGAAATTTGATTGTCAGTGACCAAAGTGGATAAATTGTTACTCATTTTCCATCATTTATCCACAGTTTTCACAGTCCAGTACATAAAACAAGTTGCTTTTCTTAACATGATTGTTAAAAAAGATTTTTTAACCTGGGTGTGGTGGCACACGCTTGTGTATAATCCTATTACTGTGAGACAGAGGTAAAGCCTGACTACATAGTAGATTCTAGTCAGCCTGGCTACAATAATCTATTATCCAGCAACACATGGAAAGTCAAAGAAAGGAGAACCATGGAGAATTTGAGGCCGGGTACTTACTCAACTATAGGCCAGTCTGGGCTACTTAGTCAAATTTTATCTTTTTGTTTTAACTTATCATACATAAAACCAGAATTTTTTTCTTCTCTTAGTTTATCTCACTAGATACAGTAGGTCACTTTATAGTTAGTCATTTTAAAGACTTTATTTATTTAAGTATTGTGCCTACAAAAGTGTGTCTCCGTGGTGTGAGTGAGTGCAGGTGTGTACATGCTGTTGGCAGCTTGTGAAGACAACTGGCCAAGTCTTCCTTAACATCCCACCTCATTTGAGTGCAAGGCTTCTCCAGTTCTCCTCAGTTTCTGCCCTTTGTGCTGATGCTTGCCTAGAACTTCTGAAATTCTCCTGTTTCCACCTCCCAGATTAGAAGTCAGTTTGTGGAGAAAGTTAGAAGCTGGCTAAGCTTACGCCTTTACCTGGGTTCTGAGAATAGAACTTACTTGACTCT
Organism: Orientallactaga sibirica; assembly: GCA_036365145.1. Taxonomy (NCBI): domain Eukaryota; kingdom Metazoa; phylum Chordata; class Mammalia; order Rodentia; family Dipodidae; genus Orientallactaga; species Orientallactaga sibirica. Next base: position 38,212 of record JAEOAD010000572.1, on the reverse strand, counting down.
GTAGAGAGTGCTTACCCACTGAGCTATCTCTCCAACCCTTTAATGTGTTTTTAAGTCACTTAATATAGATCCTCTGTGAGGCTGTAAGCCAACTAGAAAATGGATATCCATTCTTTTGCGCCATTTTATCTTATATTGTTAAAACTAGGTTTTATAAGCCAGGCGAGGTGGCTTATCGCCTTAATCCCAAAGACTCAGGAGAGGCAGAGGGGTAGGAGGATCACTGAGTATTTGAGGCCACCCTGAGACTACATAGTTAATTCCAGGTCAGCCTGACCAGAGGAAACGCTACTGAAAAAAAAAAAAAGAAAAAACAACTAGGTTTTAAACAAGATTGCTTTATAAAATACAAGATATTAATATAGTTTCATGGTCAGATCTGCAACAACATTAGTGCTAATGCCTGAACTGGTCTGCTGGCACTGGTCTTGCCATGCAGTTGTTCCTCATTCACTTAGCTTTTTTCAAAGCTCAAACTCAGTAAGAGGAACAGAAACAGGTATGAAGGGATGTGAGCACTGTAGCTTGACTAAAGTAACCTTGAATGGTCAAAATACCACTCTGGAATAGTGTTGCTGGCTCTGATCAATAGTAGGCAGAGAGTACACTTTAAACTAGCTTCCACGAGCCCATGAGCACTCAGTGCCTTCTTTGGAGAACTATGAAGAGCACCATTTCTGGGCAGTGATATGGGGGCTGGGCAATAGGTTCATGATTCTACAACAGTGTCCAAAAACTCTCTGTAAGTGCTGTAGTTTATCTTTGTATCTTAAAAGAATCTCTCAAAGACTACATGTTTTTGTTTTGTTTCTTTGTAAATATTTTGTCTGTTTGTTTGTTTTGGAGACAGGATCTCATATGTAGCTTTCTAGATGCCTGGAACTCACTAGTGCAGCCCAGGCTAACATCACCCATAGCAATTTCTGCCTCAGCTTCCTGAATGTTAGATTATAGGTATAAGCTGTCATGCCCGGCAAGGCTCATTTTTTTAAGGTTTATTTTTTCCAGGGATAGGAGATGGGAAAGGGATTAGAGGAGGGGCTTAATGGGATGTGTCTTTAGGGGCACTCGAGGTGTCCTAAGGAGCCCTGAATGCCCTTCCTTTCTTCTTCCTCCTCTTCCTCCTCCTCCCTCCCCATTTGTTGGTCTCAGGGCCTTGAGGTGAGCATTTTGCCCTGTCATTACTGTCCACTCATGGTATCTCACCCAAGCAATCAAGATCAGTAAGCATCTAAAATTATGAGCCAAAAATAAACCTTTTTCTTTTTCTTTGTGTTAACACCCTGACATTTGTTACAGTAACAGAACATGGCAGTAAACACTAGTAAGGTAAAGATCAGTACTGTAAGTTATAAAAAGTACAATTTTTAGTTCATCCCAAGACCCAGAAGCACTAAGATCTAAAGGACCAAACCCAAACAAGAAAAACAAATCATTCCAAATGTAACATCATAAATCAAAATTCAACTAAAAGGCTATGTGTTATGCTCCACAAAAGGGAAAGATTGATTGGCCAGTCAAATGAGGTCACTTAACACAAAGAATTAAAACCAACATGACTGTACATGATCTAGAACACACATATAACATCTGCCATATGAGAAAAAAATTGAGATTGTAAAGGAGAAGACTACACATGACTTGTAATCAATTATGGTATATTGAAATAGTGTTATTGGATATCTCAAATAGTTAAATTACCACGATGATTTACATAATAATAATAATATTTTAAAATTGTAAAGAAGAAAAAGGAAAACAAAGATATGAAAAGATATAAATTTAAATGAAAAAACTAAATCTAGGGATTAAAGCTATGAGCCTCAAGCGCATGTTGGGCAAAGGCTCACCTATAGCTAAACAGAATTATTTAAATTGAACTGTGGTTTTAAAAATAGCATCTCTGGGCTGGAGAGAGGTATTTATTTATCAGTTGGCGCACTTGCCTGCAAAACCAAAGGGACTACAGTTTGATTCCCAGGACCCACGTGAACCAGATGCAACAGCAGCATGCATCTGGAGCCTGGTTTGTAGCACGAGAGTGCCCAGGCACCCTATCTTCTCATTCATTCTCTCTCTCCTGTCTCTACATAAATAAAATAAAATAAAATGAAAAATAGCATCTCTGAGACAAAGCTCAGATGGGTAATAGGTTTAATAGTAGTCAGGGAAACATAGGTGGTATGAGCTATGATATATTCATAGAAAATATCCAAAACTGAAGGCCAGAGATAGGAGAATAGAAAGAATATGAAAGGATATAACCTTCAGAAGGTTTAACATACGACAAAGTCTCAGAAACACTAAAAGAGGAATGGGAACAAAAGCAACATACCAAGAGACAATAATGTTCTAAAAATAATGAAAGCTACATCAACCCACAGAGTCAGAAATTACAAATTATAAGCAGAGATAAGTACACAAAACCAATTCTGGGCAATCTGTGAGGAAAACTCACAAACTTTTAACAAATGTAGAAAATTTTCAACAAAAAAGTATAAAACAACTCTATTTTACAACACTAATAATAAACAAGCATAAATAAATGTCAGCTTCAAATGATAAATCAAGATTTGTACCCTGCAAACCAGTAAAAAAAGACAGGAGAAAAATACCTGAACAGAACCATCACTAGTACTAAAATTGATCAGCTAACATTAATATAAATAATAAAATGAGTCTTTGAAAAAAACACAAAAGAAAACAGACAGACAAGAGAAAAAATAGAACCAGTGAAGAGAGTAGTACATGGCCAAACATAAATGATGACTATATAAACAGGAGTTGAAATAAAGTGAAATGTGGAATTTAAATGCACAAATTATTTCATTTTTAACTACCTCATATCAAATGTGAAGAAATGTAAAGGAAAATATAGATGAAAAAGAAAGAAAAAAAAAATACAGAATAGAAATGTATAAATATGACCAATAAATCCAGGCCCAGCCTCTTACAAAGTTTAATACAATTATGAAGCCCCTAAACTAGTTAAAAGACTAATGCAGGATTAATATGAAGAATGAAAAGGATTATAAATATTATTTATTAGAGATCTAACTTTTTTCACCAAAAGATACCAACAATAATGAAAGGAAACACACCTGTCTGTTAATAAACTAAATGTGTCCTCCCAAACTCACATGTAGACTCGGCTGGTGGCTCACGCCTTGATCCCAGCACCTGGAGGCATGAGATCACAAGAGTTTGAGGCCACCCGAGACTATATAGTGAATTCCAGGTCAGCCTGAGCCAGAGTGAGACCTCACCAAAACCAAAACAACAACAACAACAACAAAACTACATGTAGCAATCATGATGGAAATAGGGTCCATAAAACAAAAAGGTTTATAATATCTATTATATTAAAGTATTAGAAGATAACTCAGTCCACCTGTATAGGTCTATAAGGGCTCTTGTTGAGGGGGAGGAAATTAGATACAGGCACACACAAGGGAAGATCATGCAGACAGGAGAGACTGCACCATAAGCCAGGTGAGATGCCCAGAAGAAGTGAAATCCTGCCAAAATCTTGATCTGGACTTGAAACCTGGGAATTGTGGGAGTATAAATTCTTGTTGTCACGCTAGCCAATCTGCAGCACTTTATTATGGCAGCCTCATAAAGCTAATATACTTGCATATAATATATAAAGAGTGTATTTCTTCTATAAGAAAAAGACAAATAGAGGAGTTAGTTAATCTGTTATGAGATATCATGTAGTTGTTAATCTTTATTGACACTTGAGTAATATTTTGAAATCACCTAGAGATTCACCTCTGCTGTGTCTGTAATCAGGGGCATTTCAAGAGAGTTACTGAGGTAAAGACCACTCATAGGCAAAATCCATCCCATGGCCTGGAGGGCCCAGACTGAATAAAAAGGAGAGAGGGCAAGTCCAGCACACATTCATCTCTTTCTACTTCCTGATCAGACAAAGTGGCATCTGCCTCATGCTCCTTTCCTCATCTTGATGGGACTATATTCCTCAAACTTTTCCTACTTTGGGTTGTATTTTTTGTTTGTTTGGTTGTTTTGTTTTATTTTTCAAGTTAGGTTTCACCAGCTCAGACCTGACCCGGAATTCACTATGGTGTCTCAGGGTGGCCTAACCTGCGGCATCCACCCACTTGCTTCTGCGTTGACAAAGGCATGCCACATGCCCAGCTGTTGTGTTTTTCACATTTGGTCATAGTAATTAGAAAAGTAACTCATATAGAAAATGTCCCAATATAGTGTAGCTTACTGTGGTAATGCTCCATGTGATTCTTAGGCCTTCAGAACCAGCCTTTCATGGGCAGCACATTGTAGTTGTAGGCTAGAGAAGCCCAGGTTGTAAGCAGAGTTTATTAGTCCATTCTGCAGACATTTGGAAGACCAAAATGCCAAGAGAAATGTATGCAGGAACTTTGAATCCATAAACGGCACTTTTTAACACACATGCATGTATGCCTGTGTATGTGTGTGTTTTCATGCCTGGGTGCATGTGTGCAGGTTCATGCATCCATGTGCATGTAGAGTTACCAGTCAGAGAGTGAGTTCTCATCACTTCTGCTGAGATCTTCTGGGGTCTGCCTAGAGTAGAGAAAAACAAAGACTGTTTTGGGAACTGGACTGGCAGTTCATACCACATCCTGGAAAGACTTATTGCATTCTGTCTGTCTTAAGAACTTGAGAGACTGAATCTAAAAGCATGGATCAATTTGTTTGCAGAGGAAATTTCAAGGCAGGATAGCATTTGAGCCATGTTGCGGTCACCGTCACATCAAGTTCCTAACCTCACATCTGCACTGAAAGAAACAATTAGAAAATATGGAAAACATAGTTCATTGAAAGAAGCATCAGTGTGCTTAAAGATGCAGGTGAGTGACAGGACCTAAAACAGCCGCAATTGTTACAGAGACAGAGCACCATTAAAGAGAAACAGTGCCTTAACTGGGATATTAGAAAAGGTCCCAAGGACAAGATCACTCATCAAGGCTCCAGCCAGAAACTGTAAATTATCTGAAAGGGCATTTGAACTGAGAGTACTGGGTTGATGGGTCTCTTTACTTGGAAAGCAACTGCCCAGGGAAAGCATTTTCTCTCGATTCAGCCAGCAAGCTACCACATAGCAGTGGTCGTGTAAGGGGGCAAGGTGGGAGGAAGAAGGCTTTGTGAACAGATGGTACCTGAATCCGAGCACATTGTCCACGTGGCATTAGTTCTGAAGACATGAAAATAAGCAAGAGGACGGACATGGAGGCTTGAACCAAGGTTCCAGAAAGCCAGCCGTTAAGCGGTGGTATGCTTGATTGCTCTACAAAAAAGTTCCTGAGCATCCACATGTACCTGTGAAGGTGAAGCTCTAATCAGCCAGCAGTTGCAGTGAAGACCCCAGGACGTTGGAGATGCTATGACTGTGGAACACTGAGGAACGCCAGACATAGTGGAGTGGCCTGAGAGACACGCTACACCCACCAAAGTAGAGCTGGGAGTGGCAAAGCTGTTCAAGCCTCTATTGAAAGTCTGATGATTTCTAGATGACCATGCTGTCATGGAGCTTTGTGATTTGCTGGCTTGCCCTGGCTGTTTTGGTCTGATTTCTGTGCTGTTGTACACTGACATATGTAACTTTTTTTAAATAGAGTTCATGGTTAATCCTCAGAAAAGACTTTGAACTCTAAAACAGTGATGGACTGTTAATGCTTCCAGAACTTCAGAGATGGAATAAATACATTTTGCATTATGAAATGAACATGAAATTTTAGGGACCAGTTGTGTGTTTGTTATAATTTAAAGCTCCATGGTTAGTAGGTTTACACAGGGTAGATTTGTGATGTTTAATCTTGACTGTCAGTGTGACAGGATTTAGAATCACATTAGTGACAAATCAGTGGGCATGTCTGTGAGGGCATTTCCAGAGAAATTTAATTGAGGCCATCATTCACAGCTGGCTGTTCCAGACTGACTAAAAAGGAAGAAACCAAGTGGAATACTAGTAGCATTCAGCTCTACTTCCTGGCTATAGACTCAATGCAATCAGCTGCTTCTGTCATCTTGCCTTGCCTGCCATGCTAGACTACATCCTTGCAAACTGTAAAGAAAATAAATGCTTCCTCCATTGCTGCTTCTTGTCAGGTGTTTGGTCACAGTAACAAGAAAGGAACTAATACACTATGCAGCCACCATAGGAAAATACCAAGAAGAGAAGATAGCAAGTATTGATAAGGATATATTACAATCATTCTCAGTCATGAACATAATTGATACAAATACTTTGGACAACAAGCTTAACCCATGCATGTACTATGATAGAGCAGCTCTCCTAGAAAATGTACTACAGAGACTGTATATGTTCACTAAAAGTATATTTCTGAGAAAAAATCTCACATTTTGTATAATTATAGATCAAAAAGAAAAAGTGATTTGCCTGGACTTCAGTGACCCTTCCTCTAGACCGAATCCCATGTGAAAGGAAGTAAAATGCAGTTGTCTTCTTTGAACTCACATCTCCTTCCTGGAGATTTTTTCCTGACTAAAAATTTATCAGAAACGGAGTGACTTTTATCTAGTTTCAAGTCCAAATTCTGTGAAGAGGAAAAATCTTTTTGGTTTAAGAAAGACACTTGGAATTAAGATTGCACTATAAACTCAAAAACTACACAGATGGTCACTTTGCTATATATAGAAAAAAACAGCCAATTGCAGAAGAGAGAAGAAAAATACAGTGGTACAAAATGAAGCAGCAGTTAAGAACTCCAGAATTGTGGTTCTGATGGCTTCCATTTCCTGGCTCCAGTCCTCAAACCCCAGCTACATTACTGCTTTTGTGTTCTGTGAGATTATCTGTGCCTACATATTTTTAATATTTTTGTTTAAAATACTTCAGTTGTTTCTGTTACTTGCATCTATAGGAAAACAGATATCTGTTATACTTGCTATAAGCATGAATGTCAACACAACTCTGTAGATTGGGTAGACAAAAGATATGTCCTCAGCACTACTGGTTGTAGGCCTACACTAGCAGCTCTGGCTGGAAGCCCTGCCTGACCTGATCCAGTATCACCCCATACTGGGCTATAAAGAAAGAGCTAGACAATCTCCTGTCTTATTTGGCACTCAAAGTTTTCGGCAAGAACTCTAGTTACTCAATTTCCAAAACATACTTGGTCTTATAAAGAAGACAGTAGGGGCAGCACCCAATCTTTCAGGCATCTTCCCCACACACAGATGTCCCCCCATTCTCCATGAGTCTACCTTTCAATTGAATAATAATAGGAAAGTGATAGCTGTAGACCTGATGGCACATAATGTGAAATGACAGCAATAAAAGCTAAGGCAGGAGTTCTAGAACAGCTTATAGAAAAGAACATGTTTCAAAATAAAAAGAAACATTATAAAAAGAACCTATCAAATAATTCTTATATACCAAGCATATTTTGCATACATCCTCATACAGCTATCCAAATATTATGTTATGTTTATCTGATTGTATAGTTTAAGTCTTACATGCAATTTAGTATATTCTTAAATAAATAATCAGACTTTAAATGGAGATAATTGCCTGCCTTTTAGATAGTGCAAAGATTTATCCTATTAACATTATGACAAAAATTTTAGCTTTTTCTTTTCCTTTTTCCTTTTCTTTTGCAACAATGTTCCTTCTAAATAGATAACCCTTTAAGGAGAATAAAAAAGCTAATGTAACTTGGGAAGCAGAAATTGACTGAGAGATTAGATACAGAATTAGAATCTCAATTTTTCATGTATTCTGCTGGCTTTGAGCTCAGCTGCCTTCTGCAGCCTCAGAGTGCTAAGATTACTGATATTTTCCATTGCGCATAACTTGAACTTTTTCAAAATAGCTCAAATTTTAATGTTCTGATCTTGTCCTATCATGTTACTAAATCACATAAACTGCTATTGAACTTCTTGACTTACAGGGTTTCATCCCAGTAAACTCATCATCATCTTTGTGTTGAAAATCCCTAAGCTGAAAATGCACTTTACATTCAATCTACTGGCCACCAATTTACAACTAACACACTGATACTACATATGTGAGCAACAACACTTTCCTAAGGCTTGTTTCTACCCAATTAATTAGGGGAATGGCAGAGCCATGGCTCACTGGTGACGTCCAGCCTCTACAGGAAGAGAGGACCTACATAGAGAAACCTCAAAAGCTCAAAGCATGATCACTCACCGGATGTGCATCACTTTCTTGCCAGCATAAAATAAGTTTTTAAAAAGTATTTAGCCAAGACATTGCTAGATTCTTTTAATTAGTCTCAGAGCATATATATTCATTACATTTCAGTTGGTATCACTGATAAATTTATCTACTTAAAAATTCTGAAACTGGGGCTATGGAAATGACTTAGTGGTTAAGGTGTTTGCTCATGGCTCATAACTGGTCTGACCCCAGGACTCCACATATAAGCCAGATGCACAAGGGAGCGATATGTCTCGGAAAGTTCATTTGCAGTATCGGAGGCCCCATCAGCCCATTCATCTTTCTCTTTGCTTCTTCCTCAAATAAATAAATAACAAAAGACTTTAAAAAATACTTGAAATCAGGGACTTCTTGCTACTAAAATAATTAATGACAATAATGAAAGCATATATCTCAGGGGATTATTACTATTATATTGGTATGGTCTCAATAACTCTTAAGAGTACAGCTTAGTGAATTTCTCCAAGAACTCATTTCTTTATAAACTGTTAAACTCTTAAATTTATATTTGTTAATGGTAGATTCAGAGATAATTCTCAAAGATATATGAAGAGTAGTAGAATGAAGTAAGGGGAACTTTTTTACAATCACATTTTCTAAGTACTATTTCTAATAGAAATACAAGTCAAGATTTCTGTCACGCACGTGAATATCCATATATTTCATAGTACTTTTAATAAAATGAGTAAGGTTCTCACTTGACAAGGCTTTCCCAAATCTACCTTAAAATATTGGTGAGCCTCAGGAACCTTTTAGACCACTGGAGTACAAACTTATGCAGTACAGTCCACCTACCATCTTGCAACATAAAATGTGTCTCTTTAGGGGTTAGATTGAGAGACAAACTCTTACGGAAAAATATATTTCCTCCCCAGTCTTCTCATCTCCCAAATAATAATCTCTTCTAAATAAATAAACTTGGGAGAACTAGAGGAGGTGATTAAACTCCAAGAGGGAGAATTATCTGTTATTTGACTCTAGAATTAGGGATACAAGAATTAGAATCTCAAATTTTCACTTATTAAGATATACTCCTGTTAACATCTGTTTGAATCATTTTCTTATATGTGAAGGAAACAGGTTTAGATTGCCTGAGAAAGGTACAAACTGAGGATGTCCAGATATTTGAGGGAAATGGAAACCAGAAGCAAAACTGGAAAGTGGACCCAATAGCAACAGGGAAGAATTTCACACATGACAAAACTTGATACTAACCTGTAGTAACTGCAGAGGAAATCTATAACAAACCACAACCATAAATGGAACCATCAGCCATAAAGAAACATAAGAACCATAAAAGAAACAAGAAGAGGTGCATATAAAGTAACCACATGATCAGCAATGCTGGAGGCTATGAGATGTTTTCGCCAGTGTAGTTTAAATGAAAGGTAAAGGACAGGGAAACAAAACAAGAGACAGTGTTCACTAGAGAGAAAAACAACACACAAAAATCACTCATGCAAGAGGGAGACCTGCAAGCCAAAAGCCAGGTGAGAAAGAGCCCCTTCTCACAAGACTGCCTGTAAATTGTCCAAGGTTCAAAAAGGACCACATGGCGCCTGCCAATAGTTGAGTCTTACCTATGGCTGTGTGGACCAGCTTGTTTATGTGGTATATTGCTGAGAAACCGTATGGTCTGGACTCTTCTTTTTTGGGAGGTGTTTGATTACCTCAATCTGAAGGGTGTGATGGGTCTGTTTAGGAAATTAATCTGTCTGGGCTTTGGTAGGTGGTATGTGTGTCTAGGAATTCATCCATTTCTCCATATTCTCCTGTTTTATGGAGTAGAGGTTTTTGAAATAAGTCCTGATAATCCTTCCCATTTCACTGACACCTGTTGTGATCTCCCTTTTCATTTCTAATTCTGTTGAGACCTCTTTTCATTTGATCAAATTGGCTAGGTGTATCAATCTTGTTAAGTTTTTCAAAGAACTACTCTCTTGTTTCATCAATTTTTCATTTGTCTCTTAGTTTCCAATTCATTAATTTCTGCTCTGCTCTTAATTATTTCTTTCCATCTGGAGCTTTTTAAGTTTCTAGCTTTTCCAATGCTCAGGTGGATGGTTAGGTTATTGATTTGGGATCTCATGGTTATGAGGGTATTTAGTGCTAAGTGATTTTTTCTCAAGGACTGCCTCATTGTGTCCTACAAGTTTTGCATGATGTGTTCTCGTTGTCATTGAATTCTCTAAATTTTAAACAACTTTTACTGTATCCATGTCCCATTTCTTATTGTTTAAAAAGTGTATGCTAATTTAGGAGGTAGAGGGATTCCTGATGTACTTTTGTTGTTAATTTCAGCATTACAGCATTGTGGTCTGATATCATGCAGGAAATTGGCATCAATTTTCTTCTTGTAAATATGGAGGCAGGCTTTGTGGCTCAGTACATGATCTATTTTAGAGAAGGTCCATGGGCTACAGAAGAATGTAATCTGTAAGATTTTGGGGTGGAATGTCTGAAGACGTCTGTTATCTACTGGTTTCATGATGTTGTTGAGCTCTCTTACTTCATTAATTTTCTGTTTGGATGATCAAATGGCCAGGTGCTGTAGACTGTTACACAGGCAGCCTTGCCATTACAGTCCTGTGCACGCTGTTTCCTGCTGGAGCATCACCACATTTAACCACTCCATTTCTCCAGTGACCATGCCCTCCTCACATCCCCTATGTCTAAAATTGTTCCTTTTTGCCTTGATAATGCCTTCTACTCTGCATTTCTGACCTGTACAATATTCCTTGTTATTACATAGCATTGTATACTACCTTCTCAGAGCATTCAGAACCATTTTAATTTTATAATTATTGCATAACCTTCGGTTAGTAGCATTTGTAAAGGTAATACACATATTGTACATTAGTTTATTACTTTTAAATTTTTTCAAGGTAGGGTCTCACTCTAGCCTCGCAGACCTGAAACTCCAGGCAGTCTCAGGATGGCCTTGAACCTCAGTGATCCTCCACCAGTCTCTCAAAATTATGGGGATTGTATATGTGTACTACTCATGTCCAGTTTATCATTAAATTTTAAAATATTTTGGGGTGATGGCGCATGCCATTTAAGCCCAGCACTTGGGAGACAGAGGTAGGAGCATCACTGTGAGTTTGAGTCCAGCCTACCTACTGAGTGAAATTCCAAGTCAGCCTGGGCTAGAGTGAGACCTCTTGAAGAAAATGTGCATGTTAAAATATTTTGGTGTGTGGTTTGTGTATAGAGTGTGAGATAAAGTGTGACATATGCACACCCTGTGTGTGCACACATCCAGAGGCCAGAGTAGAACGTCGAATATCCCCTATCACTTTTCTACTTTGTTTCTGAGATACACAGTCTCACTGGAATTTGAGCTGCTGCTTTCAGTCAGATCTGGCTGACCAGTAAGCCCCAGTGATTCTCCTGTCTCTGCCTCAGGCCCAGGGATCTTAGGCATGTATGGAAGGTCAGCCTTTTACATGAGTGGCTGTTTAACTAAGTTCTCATGCTTACAAATAACTGTGGGCCTCTAAATGCTGAGTTGTCTCAGCCCTCAAAGTATTTTATATACTAATCATTTTGTCTTCTTTGTTCTGGGAAGGAAAAAATTTACAACAAGTATTATTTTTCAGTCCTGTTTTGTTTTTATTTTGCTTTGGGTTTTCAGATAAGAGCTCATATTAGAATCCTGTGGCTTATTTTGGTGAGTCCTGAACACTATGTTTTTCTTCTGTAAATGTAATAAAATATAATCAGTATTCCACAAGCAAGAGGCACAAAGAAAAGCCAAAAAGGGCCCAAGGAGACAGGGAATCACTTCAGGCAGTGATCATAATAAATGTTTGCATAGATCTGTCCACGTCTATGAAAGATGTATTTGAATTGCTTTGCAAATGGATAGTCTTGTGAAAACACAAAAGTATGATCTTATGAGGTCACACAAAGGCACAATCAAAGAAAAGCATGGGGCCATTTGAAGAGTGACATGAATATGTTTTGATGGATGGAGCTAATATGGGTGCTTAGAAAGAAGCTGAATTAGATGGTATAGGAGCATTGGAGTATAGAATTTTGTTGGCAGTAGGAAATAGTAACTAATATTTCTAAGTAGGACAAATGATCCAATCTGAGTTGAATTTAGAGGATTAATTAATAACAATGTGCTACAGTAACTAACATGGAGGCAGGTTCAAAGAAACAATTTATGATATAGAAAGTAAAGAAGAGCATGATTTAGACAATAGCCTTTCAATCAGTGTAAGTCCTGGTACCCTTGCAAAGCTAGTGTTAAAGCCTAACAGCCATAGACCAATTCGACTTTGAGGAAAATTGGGTTTATTTAATGAGTTGTGAATGAAAAGAAAAACATCCGCACAGAACCGTGGGTCAGTATCATGGAACGAAAAGGAGCTAATTGTAGAATTTCATAATAAGTGGATTCTTAGAGCATCAGTCAGTTCTAGATTGGGTACTCTCAGAAAGCTAAGTATTATTTTGATACTTTTTATTTTGAAGTAGAACTAAAAAAATAAGATTATCTGTGTTACCAGAAGATGGGATACCTGTTATTTTTGTGTCCTGATAGCCTTGTTCTTTAGCTTTAAGAAATAATTTACATGATAATCTTATTCTGTCTTCCACTGTGGTCACAAGTACCTCATTCAATATTGTTTATCTTCTCAAAGTTGTTTTGTATCTGAAGGGACAACATTGATCTAAGCTGCCCACTTCAGATACAATTAGGAATAATTATAATTATTACTAATTACTTCTCTAATACCGGTACGTGACAGTTAATCATCATTTCATCTTGATTGGATTAGAATCACATAGGAGACATACATGAAAGTGTTCTCCAGAGAGCTTCTTTAATGAGAGAAGATTTGATCTGAATGTGGCACCTTCCTATGGGCTAGGAATCCTGACTGAATTTAGTACAGGCATAATAGAAAGCAAGCTGAGCATTAGCATTTGTCTCGGGCCTGCTTCCTGACTGTGGATACAATGTGAACAGATGCCTTACACTCATGTTACCAGTAGAAACCACTCACCATCATGATGGATCAAATCCTGGACTGTGAGCCAAAATAAATCCTTCTTAAGATGTTTTGGTTGTGGCATTTTGTCATCACAGTGAAAAAGTAATCACTTACCACGTCATTTTGTTGTGGTGACAAATACCTGAAAACAATTTAAAAGAAGATGGACTTCTTCTGATACACTTTCAGAAATTTTAGTCCATGCTGGCCAGTCTAATATTTCAATATGGTGACACTACATCACATGTGAAGGAACATACCCGCTTACCTTACAGCAACTAGGGAAAAGTCAGAAAGAAGCCAGAGATAGATATACCTTCAAAGGCACTCCTCTCTAGTGACCTCAGGGTCAGGCCCCACCTCCTACCTCCTCCTACCACCTCCCCATAATGCCAACAGACAATGAATCCATAGGAGGTTGATCCATCTGTGGATTGCACAGAACTCATGAGTCAGCTCACCTCCCAGTGACTGGATCTATTAATCAGGACCAAGTCTTTAACACATGAGCTTTTGAGGGAAACATTATATCTACAAGCCATAATGATACCTAACATACTAATGTGCTCAGTCCTCAAAGAAAATAGCTACTTGCCCTATAAGTGATGGAAGAGCCCCCATCAATTTACCCCAGGCTGGTAGATATATGATCAGTGACCAGGTGTGCTAAGTGACTCTGAAAGCTGGTTTGAACAATAACATCAAATGAAAAGTCAAGGGCCAGGAAAGGTATTAAGATTTCTGCTAACTCCCTGTGCATTGTAGATCACTTCTAAATGTATAATCTAGCAAAATCAGCTGATGTTGGTTTCTAGTCTGTGGTTTGTTGCCTTGAGTATTATGTCCTCTGTTTAATGTCTTCCTGTCCTTTCTCATGCCCAGATCCTGTCTATTCTCTTAAAACAGTTGAACTTTCCTGCCCCCTTCATGTTACTATTAAGAACAAGAAAGTGCTCATTTAAAATATTGAATAAAGCCGGGCGTAAAAGGCGCCTTAATCTCAGCACTGGAGAAGCAGGGGTAGGAGGATCGCAGGAGTCTAAGGCCACCCTGAGAATACAGAGTGAATTCCAGGTCAGCCTGACTGCAAGTGAAACCTACCTCGACAAACCAAAAAAAAAAAAATAATAAATAAATAATAAAATAAATAAAATAAAATATGAATAAGGGCAGAGATGGTCTAGTGGTTAAGGCATTTGCCTGGTAAAGCCAAGGATCGTAGGTTTGATTCCCTAGGACCCACTCTGGGCCAGGGATGTACAAAGTGGCACATGCCTGGAATTTTGTTTACAGTGGCCAAGGCCCTGGTGTACGACAGCTTATATCTGTCTCTCCCTCCTCTTTCTATCTTTCTCAAATAAATAAAATAAAATGTTTTAATATGATATAATAAATATGCCAGATATGGCAGTGACTGGCAGGCCTGTTATCCCAAGTACTGTAAAATTATATGAAGATCAGAAATTTTAGCTCGCTTGGGCAATTTTGCAGGAGATCCTTTCTCTCGTGCAGAAAGGTGATGGCCAAGAGATGGCCACGTTATGATCTTGCCTTGGGGAAGCCAAAGGACTCAGGTTTGATTCCCAGTACCACGCAGGCCAGAGCTCGCCAAGAGGCACATGCGCCTGGAGTCTGCTGCAGTGGCTAGAGGTCTTAAGGTACTCCATTATCTCTCTGATTGTTTCCCTCTCTATCTCTTTCTCTGCTTGCAAATAAATAAATAAATTAAAAATTATTTTTAAAACACTACTTCTCTTTAAAAAAAAAAAAAAAAAAGGAGTGAAAGAGGGCTTGGGATATGGTTTAGTGATAAAGTGCTTGTATACACAGACAGTGGGTCATCCCCAGTACTGCAAAAAGAAACCAAGACAACAATTTGTGTATATTAAATATAGTGTAGAGTCAAACCTGAAGTACTTTCCTTTCTTTGAATTAATATAGCAAATTTTGTATATTCTAAAGTATTTGCTTATGACATTTATTAAATATATTAGGTTGTCTTATCTATTAACGTTGAAGGTCATACCATCAAAATACGTTGTTAAGGTTTGTTTCAGATTCTCGGTCTTAAGTATAAAACAGTTTTAAATGTCTGCCCTTATTCTTGCTTCACACGCAAATTTTGTTACTGATATTCTGCTATATTTGGCCTCATTCATATTAGGGAAGCTGAAAGAAACTTATAGGTACGTGATGTCTTGTGAAAAGCTAAGAATGGATTAATGAGTGCCATCTTTTCTAAAACCGGGCATAGATTAACATTTGAGAAATATCTTCTAAACTGCATAGGTTAAAGATTTGAGAAAAGTAAAAGTCAATCTTTTGAAACTAATTATGAGACAGGGATTAGGAATTACTTGTATTAAGTTTATAATAACAAATGAACAAGTAGTTTTTTCTAATATCAATTTAGGGAACGACTCACCTGCAAAAGCCCGAAACCGAATGCCATCACCACTGTAAAAATAAAAACATGTGCACATGGATTGCTTAAGAGTGCTTAAAAACAAATTTATTTCACTCATTCATAACTGATGGGTCTTTGATGGATAATAATGACACCCTAATTATCTAAGTGTAAGTGATAATTATGTCACCAACGGCAATTCTCAAAGTAGCTTTCTGGGGGACAATATAAAGGTAAATATTAGATTGAATTTTTGGAAATGTAGCTTTATTTGAATAATGCCTAAATTTAAACTAAAGTGAATCTAAAATTTCACTGGGCCATCATGGCACATGCCTGTAATCTGCACATTTGGTAAGCTGAGGCAGGAAGATTGTGTGAGTTCAAGACCAGTCTGGGCTATAGCAAAACCATAAACAAATAAATTAATAAATTAATTAATTAATTAATAAGTAAGCAGACACATTTCACACACACAAGAGGAAAGGAATTAAAATTTGTTTAGGTAAAACTGGAGTTGCACAGAAGTTTGAAATGAAGAAGCTTTCTTGGCCTGCCCTCATACTCCGTCTGACTTGAGAAACAGAATGTTAAAAATATCCTGCCTCCTCCAGTTAAACGTCCAAAGGTTGTATTAGTACTTCGCCCTGATCTGTTAAATAAATGCAAGTATCATTTATTCTGTATACAATTTGTGGTGTATCTATAGTGTACTTTAAAATTACTTGTGACCTTGACTAGGGAAGAATATAACCACTATTATTTAAGCAATAGACAGAAAGATATAAGGATACTTCCACTTGGCTCAGCAAATGTTGAAACTAGATATTCTTGCCCTTCGCCTCTATCTGGACTGGATTAAAAATTCTAAGAAGGCTGGAGGGATTGTTTTAGTGGTTAAGGCACTGCCCGCAAAGCTAAAGGACCCAGGTTCAATTCCCAGACCACGTAAGCTATGCACAAGTGTGGCGCATGTCTGGGAGTTCATTTGCAGTGGCTGGAGGCCCTGGTATGCCCATTCTCTCATTCACCGCCTCTTTCTTCTCCTTTCTAAAATAAATAAAATACTTTTTAAAATTTAGAGGCAGAGAAAAGAAAATATAAATTTAGAGAGCCCTCAAGATATCTATATATGAAGATGTCCTACATGCAGTAAAGTCAGAAGAGAAAGAAAGCTGAAATAGAAACCAGATCAGAGTCGCTCATAAGGAAGATGATAAATGCCAGTTTAAGAAGGAAAATCAGTGTTTCACTGAAAACATATTATAGGAGTGAGAAGAAAATGGTATCCAAGAGGAAGTATAAAAAGATGAGAAGGAGAGTTGCTTGAGAGATAGCTTAGCAGTTAAGGTGTTTGCCTGCAAAGCCAAAGGACCCAGGTTCAATTTCTCAGGACTCATGTTAACTAGATGGGTATGTGTATGCATCTGAGTTTGTTTGTAGGGAAGCAGAGGCCTGCATGTCCCATTCTCTCTCTCTCTCTCTCTCTCTGGGCTCTCTCTCCTCCCTCTCCTTCCCTCCCTCTTTCTCTCTGTCAAATAAATAAATAAATATAAAATATTTTTTAAAGTATAGATTTGGAGCTGAGAACTTTTCCAAGATTCTTCTAATTCACTGATTTCTGACTTTTTTTACCAGCGCCATATATGGTTTATTTGCCAAGTTTTTTTGTTTGTTTGTTTGTTTTTCATTTTTTCGAGGTAAACCCACTCACCCAAGCTGACTCTGAATTCACTATGTAGCCTCAGGTGGCCTCTAATTCACAGTGATCCCCTACTCTGCCTCCCAAGTGCTGGGATTAAAGCCTGTGCCACTCACGCCCGGCTATTTGTTAAAGTTTTCTATGTAATGGATAGTTCAACTTGTAATATTTCTCCCAACAGGTACAGATGAATAAATCTCAAAGTGTGGACTCTGAAGAATTTGCTTTACCTAAGCCTTCCTTCCTATGTATCAAGGTATAAATGCTGTGCTGATATCAAAGGGAAAATATGATTCAAACCTTCCAAGCTCCTCCCAATAACCACTTTCATTCAAGGAAAGAGGCCATTTGGAAAATCAGCAGTATTATTTAGTTTCATATACAATAATATATCTTTCATATTTTTAATTTATTTAGAATGTATACATTATAGGATATGTTAAAATTAATTGAATCTTCATCTATTTCTCTCTAGGGAAATTACCAATCCCATGTTAACATTCCTTCTTAGTTGGTCTGTCAAACTAAGATAAAGAAACCATGGTGCGCATATAATCTAATCTTTTCATTCAAGTGTCATCCCATGTTAATATTTACCAGATTTAGTAAAATACAATTGAAATTTGAGTATCAGCATTGCCTTATTTTGACCTTCATAACATTCTGTGATAAATATTTGCCTACTATGTTTTGAGACAGTATCTCAGCATGTGGACTCCAGACTGGCCTTTGGAACTCAAAGCAAATCTGGTGCTACCCACTTGTAGATCCTTACTTCAGCTTCCCAGCGCTGAGATTACAAACAGCTTATCACCATACTTAGGGTTCACTTATTTCAAACATGAAACCAAACCTCACTTCCATTTAAGTAAGCAAACTTATAATAAACTGTTTATTTTTTCCCACATGATGTGCTGAACATATGCATGATTTCCATTCAGAGTTACTGGTGGTCATCTAGAAGAGTTGATAATAACTTAATAACAGCAGTACAGAACAGAACTGACTGTCAGAACTCCCAGATCCTATAGCCTCAGCTCCCTGTTATCTGAACTGAAAATAGAACAAATAGATTTAACACTGAAATGAGGCAGACTATACTGGGGTAGTGGCAAAGACGATCATATCTCATTAAAACATTTGTTATCCTTTAAGTACCAGATAGCACAATTAACATAGAAATATTTAGTACTGTCCTGTTTGCTCCATATGAATAAGAAGTTTCAAGCACAAATAATTATAATATAATATAATATACAATGTCTTATATTACCTTTATAAGCAATAATATTGTAAAACACTGAATCCTATATGATCAGTGGACTGTGCATGTGGAAACTACATAAAAAGTCTAGCAGAGCTGCACTAATGTCAAACAACAAAGTTACAGTTGATATTGACTGATAGATGATCACATTGCAGACAATTGAATCAAAACCAAATAATATAAATATAGATGACTATGAACTTTCATTAATATCTTTTGTGTCATTAACCACTTCAATTTTGTTATTTCAGATAATTTTGTATGATTTAAAATAAAATTTTTTGAGGCTAGTCTGCTTCTGTCAATTTGATTTGAATCACTTTAGTATCTCAGGTATCTCGAACCTGCAGAGCTCCACCTCTGCCTCCAGCACTGGGATTAGTTAAATGCCACCATCAGCTTAGGTATCAAAGATTAAAAAGACTTTCTGAAATGCCATACTATTTAAAGATAATATAAGAAGAACTAAGAAATTGAAATCTTTCTTATAAACAAAGATAAACATATTATTACTTACACAGCTTTAGAATCGTAGAATATATGGAATATTAGATATAATGTTCTTACAAATGTAATATTAAGATGAACTTATTACTTACAAATTAACTTAATAAACTATGTTTATAATATTGAACCAAATATGAAAAGAACATGAATTTAAATTTATTTAAATTCTAGTTTACTTAGTATCATTCTACATTGATTTAAATAGATGATCAAAGCAGTAATAGTACTCATGGAAAGTAAGATGAGAGGGCCTGAGACGTCTGAGATACCATTTGTGCCCCAATCAGACTCCACATAAACAACTGTGAGGCCACACCCAGCAGGTTGAGAGAATCACTGGAGCTCACAGAAAAGAAAAGGTAAGTCAGAGATCATCGATGTTCATCACTATACCAAGAACTCAATGCTTCCATCGCAAGACTAACAGAGGTGATATAAGATGTGATAACTAGATGTCTTTGCAGACACTGCAGGCACAGGAAGGCAACTTTACACAGACTGTAATTTGACTTCTCCCACATATGCAATCACTAATAATATTTAAAATCGAGGGATGAAACACTAATTATTATAGTCTTCAGTTCAAAATTCATTTGCAATTTTCTGATACCAGAAAAATCAAACTGATTAAATAGATTTAATCCATGCAATCAGATGTTGTAGAATGAGAGACGCCACTATTATGCCACCTGAGACTACAGTAATCCAGGTCAATTGGACACGCAGAGAACCCACTGAAAAAATGAAAATAAATATAATAAGAAGAAGAAGGTAGTAAAAGGCTAAGTGTAAGGAAGGTAATGATATATGGAGAGGGATAATAAGTGGAATAAACAAGAAGGGGAGAAGTTAAGAATAATAAATTAAACAGAAGGACTAGATAAAATTGTAATCTAGATTTGCTTTAACTGGTGTTTCTATTAGATGATGATAAATAAACATCATCATCAATACTTCATGCCTCATTAGATAATTGTTATATTGTGATTACTTATTATACAATACACAGAACTGAGAAATAGAATGTTATATATTAGTTATTTTGTCTTGCTATAGTTATTAAAACATATAAATGGTAAATTGGGCTTGAAATGTTCTAATATTGTAATAAAATCACCTTCTTCATTGCTGTCACTTGTTTTCTTTTAGAAGGTGCTAAGATCCTAGGTGATCAGGGACTTAATTTCAGGTCTGAAATAATGAAGTACAAAGTCCCATGCTTGTTTGATTCCTGAGCACTGAAAAACAAATAAATGCAATGAGACTAGTTGTAATAACTAGGGATATACAGAGCCTTCATATCTCTTATGAGCAACATGTAACTAATAGGCAGCAACATGAGATCAGAGAAGTATCTCATCTTATCTATAACTGTAGTAATCACCAATATAGTTAAGCCTGAATGCTACTGTATAAATAGATGAGAAGGCCTACCTTTAAACTTCATTTAATCTCTTAATCCAAAGCCTTTAATCATTTTCCTTTCTTCCTTTTTCTATAATTTCTATTGCTTTCATATTTTATGTAGCTGACATCTTCTCAGCACCCACTGGTACAACTTCAACTCATTTATGATATAAACACCACCATACATCTTAACTTCTTTCATAATAACTGTGCCCCTGTTTTAATGATGGGCCACTTTTCTTCTTCCTTTCTTCCTTTTTTCTCTTTCTTCCTTCCTTGATCCCTCCTTCCTTTCCTCCTTCTTCTTTCCTTCCTCCTCCTCTTTCTTCACTCTCTTCCTTTCCTCCTCTTCCTTTCATTTCCAAAGAACACATATACATGTAATTTAAGGTCAGAGATCCAGCCCATCATATCCAGTTCTAATTGTTACACAACACAACCCTTTACAGTATACTGCTAAACTATGTTGTTCCAATTCCTCTTCATCTGATTATACTGATAATAATCAATGTATAAAAGCTTCAGGTAGATTCTGAAAATATTATGCAGTAAATCATAGATATGCTTATTATAAGATTTCACACATTAGTCTTTATTACATTTTGTCAGTTGAGAATGTTTGGGAAAATATGTACTTATTAATATCCAGCTGTGCTAAAAAGAAGAAAAATAATAGAAACTTGAAGGAAAGTTTATTTGAACTATAAAAATTTTGAATTAAGAACTCTTTAAAATTTCTCTATTTATATGAAGGAAGCCAAGATTCTTGAGAGATAATGATCAAACTGAAATCATATACCTAAAGACTAATGGTAGTAATGGTAAGATCTATATCTCTTGATTCTGGTCCAACGCCAGCTTCTAGAAAATGAAAATGACTTAGTTATTGCAGAAATTGAGGAAACTTAAATATGGAACTTTCCAAACTTCTCAAATTAACCCATCCACCCATCTCACTGGTATTTCCACTTGTATGAGGATTAATTTCACTAGTCTGAAGAATTATTTTTTCTTCCATTCAACTTTATCATCTCTCAAATTTTCTCTCACCTGCTTCTCAGAGACTTGAAGATCACTATCCTCTTCTCTATTTTCATTGCCTACTTGTCTCTTTTCCTTTAGCATAAATTTTACCAAAGTTCTTTCTTTCGTAATGTCCCATATAATGGGGCTATGATCTTATTATATAACAGAAATGATACGCTAAGATCAGTGGTAAAGTAGCAAATGCATACACACAACACACAATATACACACGATTGTTTTCATAAACTGGAAAGCCCAAGAAGCTCATGACCATAATAATCGGAGGATCCAGTCAATCTCATCATCATCGCTTTCAACTTTGAAGCACGCACCTAAGCTGTTGATTGTTTATCAAGAGCGATCAGCTTTCCTCTGATATGTCCTAATTCTACATCTCCAAATGAGCATCTGCAGAAAGCTGGTTTCTTCTGTTGACTACATAGATTTACACTCATTCTAATCGGATCATCTCTATCAAATTTTTTGATCCAGTAAAGAGGAGTGTAGCTAGTTCATTCTGACCATGTAGTAGACTATAACAAACCACCACCGATCACCTGCAAGATGGAGAATGTTTCAAAGGAAAAGAAGGTTTTTACACTTCAAAATATGACAAAGTACAGACAAAAAAAGAATCCTAAGATTCTGATGTCTCTCATTCTTACTTCTTCATGAAAAACCAAAAATCGTAAAGGCTAGAGAATGGCTTAGCTGTTAGTAGGTCACTCTGCTCAAGAACAATATTCAATTCCCAGCTGTTCAATCTCCAGGTCCCATGACAGCAGATGCAAAGTGGATGCAAGGCACACAAATGCCAACACTCTGACCATTGGGGAAGCACATCCTGACTAATGAGTAGTTGAGAGCTGCAGTGTCTTCACCCCATCTGTAGTTCTCCTCTCTGTCTCTCTCTGTGGTCTTCCCAAAAAACCCAGAGTCGAATTTATGCTATTATATGTCATCATTCATTAATACTTTGTCTCTCTTCCATCTTTGTTTTTTTTTTTTTACGACTGGAATTCACTGTGGTCTCAGAGGCCAGGAACTCAGATGATCCTCACTCTGCCTCCCAAGTAATGACAGCAAAATTTCACACACTGGTTTCTATCCTATTTGAGTCTGCTACTCAGTTATTTGAAAACTCCTAAGTGCTGAATTCTCAACTTTGCTTTGACCTGTAGATTTCACCCTTCACCCTTCTCTCTCCTTTTAAATACGTTTGGTTTCAATTAAATCATTCTATTAGCTGCTGCTTAGACTGCTTGATTTTTCTTCCAGTTGATGTTTCATGTCCTTCCATCCTTTCTTTCTCCCCACCATTCCTTTTATCATTTTATATTATTCTTTTTTATGGACAATATTACTGCTTCATGTCTTCAATCAACAACTAAATTCTGATGATTTCTAAGTTCATCCTCTTCTAATAAACTATCCACACAATCACCTCCTTGTACATAATTTCAATATTTATCTAAGTAGACAAACCGCCTTCTCAGGCAGCATTCTATTCCATCTTGTTTGTGTTATGCCTGAATACTATCGTGTATTTATTTCGAGCTGCTAAGGGCAGAAAAGAATCATCCTAGCTTGTTTCACTCTCTGTAATTAATCACTGAAACCACTTGCCTCTCACATGTTTCAGCCTCAGTCTGTCCTCTATCCTTCTGACTGTTTATTACATGTAAATGTGCTCCATTCATTTCATTTATCTTACAATTTTCTCCGCTTCCACCACTTGGTCCTCGTGATGCACCCGGCATTCCAAGGACTGTTGGCCTATCTGATCAGTGTGGAAACACATCTCACTAATATCTTTAGTCAAAGAAAACAATCCCAGGCTAGAGATGTTTATAGTTAAGGCGCGGCTAGCTAAAGCCAAAGGACCCAGGTGTGATTCCCAGGACCCACGCAAGTCAGATGTACAAGGTGGTGTGCATGCATCTGGAGTTCATTTACAGCAGCTGTGGCCCTGGTGCATACATTCTCTCTTCTTCTCTCTCCCCTCAAATAAATAAAATAAATATTTTTTTTCTTCAGTTAAAAAAATCCCTTAACATGACAAATGAGCTTTACCATGATTGGTACAGTTTCAGTGGGAGTGGGTCCTGCCTTCTGAAAAATTCCTAGTCTCTCACTGCTGTGTTTGGCGACTGCCTTTGCTTTGTAGAACATCTCATCATTTTTTTTCTCTTACCTATTCCACAATCCAGCCCCATCAAGCCTGAGTTCCTGTTACTGTTTCTTCATGTTTATCGTAGGAGCCTGCACCTTGAAAGAAGAAGTAGGACTTGAACAGATGAAGAAGATGGGGATATTTAAAGTGAAGGGATCTGAGTGGTACACCAAAGCAAGCTTGTACCTAATTTATGAGAGATCATTGTTAAGTCTGTAGGAAGCAGGCAGTACTGCCCACTGCCCAGCCCCACTCACCCTTTCTTGTGCATTTAAAAAATTTCCCATTATGGTCTAAAGCTTCTGTTACTAGTGGCTGGCCAGCAGACCACTGCAAAATCTCCCTTAAATTTCAGCATCACATCCACAGATGAGTAAACAAAATGATATTTTCTAGTAATAAAATATAAATATAAATTTGCAGGATTCTTCCAACTGCTTTTAAAATTTTTATAAAAATTTTATAATAAATAATAATTGTAATTTTTCAGTCAAATACGCTGTTTTAAAAATGAAGGCAGGGCTGAGAAATGGCCACAGGTTATGCGTTTGGCCTAAAAGCCTAAGGACCCAGGTTCAGCCCCTAGAACCCATGTAAGCTGTACTTGCATACAAGGGCGCGCATGGGTCTTGAGTTTGTTTGCAGTGGCTAGAGGCCTCATGCTCCAATACTCCCTTCCTCCTCCTCTAATAAATAAGTATAATAAAATAAAATAAAGACAACAATATTAAAAATCAATCTACTACTTTATACTATTATTTTCTCTTCAGGTTATTTATCTATAAGGGAAAATACTGTATAATGGGATGCTAGAAAGATTTGCAGTAGGAATTGAGATGAAAATTCTTTCTCAAAAATCTATTAAAAGTGGCCTTAAGCTTGTAAGGCGTGCACACCTTAATCCCGGCACTGGGAGGCAGAGGTAGGAGGATTGCTGAGTTTGAGGCCACCCTGGAGACTACAGAATGAGTTCCAGGTCAGCCAGGAATGAGGTGAGACCCCACTCAAAAAAAAGTAAAACTTATTAAAACTATCAGTACATGTAATAAAGTAAATAGGAATTGATGAATATAATATTCAACAATGCTTAACACACTTACTTCCTCAAGCTCCGTAGTACTTGAAAGATGTGTTTTATATGTCAATATAAAATGATGCTGTGTGATTTAACAAATACCTACACTATTATATACTCATAACAGATTTTTTTGAATGGAACTATTCTACAACTTCAAATGAAAAGGCTCTCAAACAATGGTGTTCAACAGAAATATATCTGGAAACCAAAATTTGACAGATACAGATAAAAGTAAGCTCCATCTCTGTAGTTCTAATGTGAACTTTGAATTGGGAATGAAGTGTGGGAAGATTTTGATGATGAAAGCTTAACATAGAAGTTTCTATTTAAGTGATACTGAAAAGGCAAAGACGTCAGTAAAATTGCATCTTTGCATGAAGCAATTTCATTAGAAAGACGGAGAATTTTGTGCCTCTGGGACTAATTTTCAACAATTTATGTACTTTCTAGTTTATATTTATTCATTAAGATTATACTCTAGTAAAATGAAAGCACCTTCCACAGAATATTTTTCTCTTTTTGCAGAGGTCAGATTATTTCCTGATGATGACATAGTAAATGAGTTTTTTCTGTTATTTCTTCCTCTTGTTTAAGGTCCATTCAAATTCAGACTGTTTATTAAGAATTTCTATAAAGAAGACTATCTTGCCTAGCCCTCCGGATCACATGGGGCTCATTGGACATTTGTGAAGGACAAAAATATTCTTTCTAATGTTAAGAGTACTCATTTACTTCTAGAAAAAATTTTTTATTTCCAGTAAAATGTCTACTTTTCAGATGTATATAAATGAAGAACAGTGTCTTCTATATTATTAGAAGTTGTATTTAAATCATATACAACCCTAGACTATTGAGATCAAGTTCCCTAAGTTACAAATTCACTCTATTTCACTAAAACAGAGAACTGAAACCTGCAAGATTTATGAGGTTACCAATGGAGATAGTGTGTGCCGGGGCTGACAGAGAGAAACTAGCCTGAGGCCCGCAGTGCAGACTCTTCCTCTGCACTATGTTTGTTGCTTCTTCATGCCCGCCAAACCCAAGCCTATACACATGGAACTAGATAAAAGGTACATGTTGTAGGCCCAAAATAACAGGAGCAGTATTTTCTCAGAAAGATCAGAATTTGACATCTTACAAAATAGACCTGGAAAATCCATAATTAAAATTACAGCATAATTTCCTGTTATGGCCAGCTACTAATCCCTAACTTGAAATTGTCCTTGGCGGTACGAAACATGTGTTTAGTCCCAGCATTGAGAGGCTAAGGTAGGAGGATAGCTGTAAGTTTGATGCCAGCCTGGGCCAGAGGAATTTAGGTCAGCTCTGGGCTAGAGTGAAACCCTGCTTCAAAGAAAGAGAAAGAGAGTAGAGAGAGAGGGAGATTGATTGTCCCCAGTGTCAGTTAGAAGGCAATGTATGGCCCTTTGAGGTGATTTAAGTCAGTGAGGTATAGTTTTGACATTAGGAAAGTCAGCTTTGTAAGAAGCACTTTAAATAACTGCGTGGGAGACCATTGATACTGATAATACTGAATAAATTTCAACTTGATTATTGAACCTAGTCAATTGAAAATAAATGTAGATTTGGTGACCTCTGAACACAGTAACTAATGAAGCGAGCCTGTTTCATAGTTTTAACTCTCCTGCTTTGTGCCCTTATTTTATCTATGCAAATCAGATTTTATTATTATATTTTGTGAGAATCACTCCACTTTCTCAACCAGATTGTCCTGGTTGAGTGGAGTTTCATAAACCTTGCAAAAATTTTCTTTCACCTGAGATAATTTATTTTAATATGTTTTCTTTTCATAGGATCGGCAAAATCTATTCAAGTGCTACAAGTAAGCTACACCAATTCAAGAGTCAAAGAGTAAATGCCAGAGAAATGTTAAACAGGCAAGTTTTCTGGGAACTCTTTGGTTTGTAATCCTTGTAACTTAGCATTTCTGAAACATTATTGAAGATGAGAAAAAGTCATCTGAAGTCTGGGAAGCTACAAGGTATTTGCCAACCTAAGTTCTCACAATATTAGAGATTTACTTCTAAATACATACCAACTTAGGTGTCAAAAATCAATTACCAGTACACAAGTGCGACTCCTTGACCCTCATTAGACCTACTGAATCATGGTCTCTGGGATTAGAGTCTGAACATTCATACTTTCCAGAGCAAGTGAAAGAGATGAATGGGAAGTGGAAGTAATGTAAAACATCTGTAAGTGCGAGGCTTATTCCAGGTCAGACAGGTGTGCTCTATGTGATGTCGTATTAAGGATGAAATTGCTGATTCTGCGTAGAAGCCCTGATGCCTGCAAGTAGACATCTGTACGTATAGTAGGCCAAGACTCAAGCTCAGATGGCTTCTGGATTGGGGGAGGCCATATAAAAGATCAATCACTACTCAGCTCCATCTACTTGGTCAATATATACAAATATGTTGTAAATATTATTTTTCAAGGAAAGCTAAGAATAAATCTTACATGATATCTATGATTTTTAAATTTCTAAGTAACTAATCCAGAAATATAACACATTTGTAGCACCTCCATAAAAATGACAATAATGACAATAGGTTAGACTTATTGTTAATGCCTCATCTCCAGTTTTATCTCCACATAGACAAACAGTTATTCAAAGTGCAAGTAAGTACAAAAAGAACTATCGTAGATACAGAGGAATTGAGGAGGCGGGACCATTAGAGTCATGGTGACCAAATGAAAGATAACACAGATGAGAACTGAACTAGGTGAGAGGTAACAAGAAACAGGTTAAGTCTGACTTTTTAAACATCTCAGAGATAATGTCCATTTGGTTTGAAATTAGTAAGAGATGACATAAGCAATGAGTAGAGGAGAACAAATAAACTGATAGATGGAGAAGGTTCAAGAAAACACATTTGGAAAAGAAAATCATTTAGAGATTTTCAGTTTGAAATATCTTGAAGAAATAAAATGCATTTGGAAATTCTGAACTTATTAGGAAATCAAGGAAGATAGAGAAGAGCTTTATGCAGCCAATGCTGACTTTTATTTAGGATTTTTTATGTATTGCTTTAAAGGGTGGATAGGAGATGGCTCAGTTACAAAGCCTGTCTTACAAGCATAAGTACCTGAGTTCTCCTCTAGTACTCATTTAAAATGCTGTGCATGATGGCAAGTGCCTATAATCCCAGAGCTGGGTGAGGCAGAGACAGGAGGATTGCTGCCAGTCTAGTCAATTGGCAAGCACCAGCTACAGAGTACCTTGTCTCAGCAAACAAAAGGTAGACAGTGTTCTGCTGAATGACACTCTGGCATTGTTTCTGGTCACATGCACACATATGCATCCACATACACTCACATGGCCCTGCACACACATGCACTCACACACCCACATTTACTGCTGCACATTTAAAAAGTAATTAAAAAACAGGTGTATCTTTTGGAATTTTGTTGATTAATCATCTTACGAATTTAGTCATCAGTATCATAGAATCCTAGATTTTAGAAAATTCCAGAACTCAAGGGTCTGGTTTCTAAGTGTCATTTCATTTCCTATGGCTGGATCTCCAAATCACTATTCAGACCGTGTGATTTGAATGCATGGACCCATAGACTCCATTTTTTGATCAAGGTTGAGCATGTAACTGAATTCCAGCAGCCCAGCTAGCAGCTTGTGGAAAAAGAGAGGTTTATTTTGGCTTACAGGCTCGAGGGTGCCTCCCAAGATGGCAGGGAAAACGATGGCATGAGCAGAGGGTGGACATCACCTGGCCAACATAAGGTGGACAACAAACAGGAGTGTGCCAAACACTGCAAGGGGAAGCTGGCTATAATACCCATAAGCCTGCCCCCAACAACACATCTCCAGGAGGCATTAATTCCCAAATCACCATCAGCTGGGAACCTAACATTCAGAACACCTAAGTTTATGGGGGGACACCTGAATCAAAACCACTACACCCTCCATAAGCTGCTTTCTCTATTGGATGTTTGTCCAGAACTAGAAGCAGCCAGTAAAATTTGGTACTGAGTAGGCGCTACTGCTGCACTGAATCTATCGTGGGGTTTGGGTCTTTGGAACCAGTGCTAGAGAATATGGAAAGATTTTGTACTTTGATTGGAAAACAGCGCTATAAGCAGAGATTGATAGACCATTGTAGCAGACAGCTTCAGGTTCGCTGAGATGAACTTCCAGACCACAGGCTATGGAGGAAGGGATATTATTTATTGAAGCCATAGATCCCAGGGGAAGTTCCACAATGGCAGGAAGGCCTGCTCACAGGGCCATGCAGGAGAGAGAAAAACACCAGCCATACAACACAGCACACTTTAGGAACTCCTTCTAGGTATACTTTGCATATCTTTACAATGGAATTTAAACCCACTCATCACACCTTAAGATCCACCGAGTTTATAGCTCCAGCAAGGAAGCTGCAGAGATGCAAACTATAAAACTAATAAAACACTGAATATATTGGGAGCCATATATTCAAACTACCACAACTATTATGGTGAGAGTTTGAAAATTTAAATGCAGAGAGAATTGTGGACTGTGAAGGCTTCACTTATGAACTTAAAGGGGAAAAATGAACTTTATTGGAACTGATACTGCATAAAGGCTGTTGCATGTTGTCTGCCCATGCCCAGAGTACAAGTAATATTGGTGTGCTTGGTGAAGATATACAATAGAAAGACAAAGAAATGTACAGTTTATCGTAGAAAATTAAAGCAAGTTTGTGTTTAAAGTTACTACAATAGATTGGTTTTAGGTATTGCCACTGTAATTGTTACATATTTCCACCATCCATGATGGGCTAAGTGCGACATTGAAACAATGGAAATGGTGTCTAGAGAGTGAGCCATTGAAGGGAGATAACTTGTTGAGGAATTCTAAGAGTAACCTGCTCAAGGTCAAGGTTTGTCCCCTCTGGTTGACAAATTTGGCTATGCCACACCTGGTTCTCAGTTTTGAAGCATGAAAAATGCAGGAAATTAGGTCAAGAAGGCACATGGTTTCTAGGAATGTGAAGTAGGATAATTTCTGTATGGAGGCCCAGTAAGGCCATTGTATGAAGATAAATCAGTTCCAGTTGCTGAAGTGCAACAATGGGATGCAGAGATAAAACTCTGCATTAAAATGACAACAGGCTGCTGTATAGAGCTGTACATGGACCATACTTTGCAGTGACCCAAGATGTTTTGGATATACCAGGACCATGTCGGCTGCCAGCCAAAGGTGGAATTGAAATCCAGAGACTTTTTGTTGCTGGTTATGGATGTCAAGTTTTGAACTGCAAATGTTTGACATTTGCCTACTGGTTATTGATTTTACTGGTCTAGTCTGTCTTGTCATGCCCTTTTGCAATGACATGTTTATTCTATGCCATTATGTGTTGTGATATAACTTATTTTGATTTTTATAGAACTCACAGTTAAGTGATAGTCTTAAATCTCAGCTGGATACTTGGAACTTTTGAACAATGCTGAAGTTGGTCTGAATGCAGTTTGTACAAGTAGATGGTCATAAGTCCATGGAGCCAGGTTGGAAAAATAGTGGCATTTTTTTATTAAGGCTAAGCTGCAAACCTTGGTCTCCAGCAGCCTGGCTAGTGGAGTGTATCACTGTATATGACTTGTGAGTCTAGCCCTAAGGGGTGTTTAGAGCCAGTTTGACAGGCTGCTTTGTGGTGCTGGCTGCTGGTGGCGCCACTCTGCATGGATCTGTGGAAGGAGCCAACTTCTTCAGCCACTGATGGTATTTCCCTGGATTCGTGAGCCTGAAATAAGCCCTTCTCCATGAGCTACTTCTGGCTGTGTGCTCGTCCAGCACTGTGAAAGTAACTGCAACATTATCACTGTCAGGTAACTGTGTCATTCCTATGAAGACATATTACTGACTAAAGCCTTCATGCACTCCACAGAATGCTTTGTCTTTTGAATTTCTGAAGAATCTAACATTTTAAAAATAGTAGCCTAAAAGCTGGGGTCTTATCACCATCACTTATTGACTAATTTTAAATCTGATAGGAATAATTAGATATACACATCAAAGATCCAAGCTGATAAGAGAAATTAAAAGAAGGTAAATACACAAATAGTTTGTGCCCCATGCATGTATTTAAAACTACAGATAATTTTGGGAGAATTTAGAAGTATCCAAAAGAAGGTACATGGTTAAATGTATCCTAAAGAACTAGAAACCAGGCTATGTTACTCTTTAAAAAGGATCATGGACCTGAAGATCTGGGAGGGAAAGGGACCTGGTTTTCTCTGACAGCCTTTTTTAGTATTTTAATTTGTGTGTGCAAAAGTGCAGAGAGAGAGAGAGAGAGAGATTTATTAATCAAAACTTAAAGGGATCTAGGGGAGAGAGGGAAATAACATGGGATATTGTCTACAAAAATAAAGAAGTTGGTCAAATAAAACTATTAAAAAACTTAGTAGCTGGAAAGCGGTGGCGACGCCTTTCAATCCCAGCACTTGGGAGGCAGAGGTAGGAGGATCACCTTGAGTTCAAGGCCACCCTGAGACTACATAGTGAATTCCAGGTCAGCCTGGCTTAGAGTGAGACCCTACCTCAAAAAAAAAAAAAAACAAAAAAAAAAAAAAAAAAACTTAAAGGATCTGCTTTTTGCATGGCTATCCCATATTAATCTTGGTGCCATCTAAATTGTCACTCATGTGCAGAAATGCGTTGATAACCATCTTTAAAATAGCCTACACTGTTATTTTCTGTATATTACTTCTATTTGGTCTCTCTTATAAAGCTTCAGGGTTTTAAAATTGCATGTATTTTTATTTTTATATATTGTCAGTTCCTACTTAGATGGTAACTTCCTGAAGGTTTGTTTACAGTTTTATATACAGTAATTATAATATATAGTACAGAATAGTAACTATATTTTAATGAATTAATTTAATACAAACAACATGGATGAATTCTCAATGTGTACTTAGTATAGGGAAGTATAAGCAGTATCTAGGAGAAGTCTCTACAGGGAGTCTAGGATGGAGAAAGGAGGTTAAAGTAAGCATAAAATGAAAAGATGTACAGGTTTCTAAGCAATGAATAATTAAATAAAATTCAATTTTAAAGAAAATTATTGGGGGTTGGAGAGATGGCTCAGTGTTAGTTGTGCTTGCCTGCAAAAGCTGATGGCCTGGGTTCAATTCTCAGTAATCATGCATAGCCAGATGCACAGACACATGTAACTGGAGTTTATTTACCTGGGCAACAGGCCCTGGTGTGCCATTCTCTCTCCCTCCTTCAATCTCTTTCTCTCCAGTAAATAATGATTGGTTTGTTGTTGTTGTTGTTGTTGGGTTGTTGTTGTTGTTGTTTTGTTTTGGTTTGGTTTGGTTTGGTTTGCTCTTTCGAGGTAGGTCTCACTCTGGCCCAGGCTGACTGGGAATTAACTATAGTCTCAGAATGGCCTCAAACTCATGGTGATCCTCCTACCTCTGCTCTCAAGTGCTGGGATTAGCACAACCACCACACCTGGGTTTAAATGAATTTTTAAAAGGAAAATCGTTGAATGTTTACTTCTCTAGTCTCTTAAGAAGATTATTTTATCTTAGTTTAGAGTTTGTAAATTGTGGTTTGTCCTATGAAAGGAAACATAGCATGTTTTCCATGTGAATAAGAAACAGAACATCATTTTTTGTAATAAATATGATAAACTAAAGTTTAATTTGATTCCCAGTCTTGTTTCTTATTTCTTATTTGTTGTTTTCACAAATACTAATTTTACTTTAGTTTTGTTTCATCATGAAATGCTCTGATACTTCCTTTCAAATTTGCCATGTCCAAGTTCAGCATATCCTCCGTGACACAGTTCCTCCTCAAGTTGGAAATGCAAATACTGTAAGTTATGAAGCACTTTTTGGTTTCTTTTAAAATTTTGCCTGAATACTTAAACTTTTAATGACTGTTATTTTTTACATAAAATTATAGATCCATTTACAAGAAAGAGAACAGCTAAGTAGGGTCACCAGAGGATTGAGAGGCTGTGCCTTCTGCTCTAAAAAAATATTAACCCACTGCTTTTAAGAAATTGATATTTTTATTAGAAACAATGAACCTAAAAAGGAAAGTGATCACAGGTAAGAACTCATTTCAAGATGTTACCACAACAAAGAAATTCAGCACCCCTTTTCAAGTCTTGTTTCATTTTAATGATCAGTCTAAACTTCTTTTTCACTGAAATCTTAGAGCCCATGAGCACTGAGATCCGTATACTCGACATATCATCAGATATCTTAATTTTTTATATTTAATGTTATTAATTATGAAACAGATGAGTTGATAAACTTGCTTTACTGATTTAAAGATGGTATATTGGTTGTATAAATTGTAACATCATTAAATAAATACAATGACTTCAGCTATTTTACAAAGTTCAAATAGTATTTTAGCCAAAGTGTTATCTCCCCAGCCAATGGTTCAAGAATAAAAATATATTGAAATCTAGTGAGTGCCTCACTACTGGCTTTCACCTTAGAAGGACCTCTGCAGCAGCTTCTCTTTGTAGAATCAAGTTTGAAGGCCATTCATACTTGTATTATGCCATTACTCTCCAATAGATTAAAGAAATAGCTAGGGATTTGTCCTTTGTTTTACAGCAGTTTACAAAAGTCTGTCTTTACTCATAGTGACATTTATTTGCAGAATTAACCTCACAACAATCTTCAAGTATCTATGTTGCATTAGTGTTATGTTACTTATTCTGTGTTTTAAAATAAACTACAAAATAGTAATTTTGAAATTCTGCTTTTTCCTCCAGCAAGTATTATACTGACGCATGATGCAGCTGAGGAAATGAAAGTTTATCTGGGAATCTTTGATGATATTTCTAAAAAGAATGCATTTTATTATTGATCAGACAAACAATAAAGATACCTAATGACAAAGCATGTTTTGGCTTTTTAAAAATAATTTAATTGTTTGGACTTTTCTTCTTGAATTTAACTCAGTTTCTTCTTTGCAATAAAATTCATGGAATGATTTATTTTTCATTAAAATTTTGACAAGTACTTTCAAAGTGGCTTTGTTTCAGCAAGCTGATAATTAAATTCCTTAGAGCTAATTGTTTATTAACTGGATTTTAATTGGTATTTTCATGGAACTAACTTAAAGTTTCATTTTGTCTTTCTACAGTGCATTCTATGACAAAGTAAAATAATGCTAAGTCAGTAAATTTATTTAGCATATGAATTATTTATTGATTTTATTTTCAAGATTCCAGTTGTTTTTTTAGCTTTTTTTTTTTTTTTTTTTGAGAGAGAGACAGAGAGAGAGTGAGAGAAGACAGAGATGAAGGCCAGCGCTCTCAGCTGCAATCTAAATCCAGATGTGTGCGCCTCAGGACAAGTGGCATTGTGCCCCTGGCGCCACTTTGCATCTGGCTAAACGTGGACCTGGAGATTGAACCAGTGTTCTTAGGCTTAGGAGGCAGGCGCCTTAACCACTAAGCCATCTCTCCAGCCTGCCTTTTTAGTTTTTTTTATTTTAATACTAAATAAAATATTTCACTATAGTATTTTACTTTGTTTTTTTAAATATTATTTATTTATTTATTTATTTATTTGAGAGAGATACAGAAATAGGCAGGTAGAGAGAGAGAGAGAGAATGGGTGCGCCAGGCCTCCAGCCACTGCAAACTAACCCAGATGCATGCACCCCTTGTGCATCTGGTTTACGTGGTCCTGAGAATCGAGCCTGAACTGGGTCCTTAGGCTTCAGGCAAGCGCTTAACCGCTAAGCCATCTCCTCCAGCTCCTACTTTGTTTTTAATAGTGTGAATTTATGAGAATTTGGCTTATGTTGACTTTTATTTAATATAGCAAAGATAATTTATTTTCCTATAAATTACATCCTCAAATTAATTTATTGATAAATGATAGTGTAGCAACTCTATGCAATGCTTATTTAATTTATTTTTTCTATAGAACCAATGTGTTGTTTGAGCCAGTGTCTCCTCATAAGCTCATATGTTTTAAATTCTAGGTCCTCAGCTGGTAGCAATTTAAACTCAAACCTTGCTGAGGAGGTATGTTATGGGAGTGTGCTTATGGGTATTATAGCTGGCTTCCTTACAGTGTTAGCTGGCACACTCTCCCGCTGTTGTCCAGAGGTGATGTCCACCATTTTCCTTCGCCTCATGGAGTTTCCCCAGGCCAGCGCTGTAAATAAATCCTTCCTCTCCCACAAGCTGCTTTTGGTCAAGTGCTTTCTAGAAGCAATAAGAAGTTGACTGCAAAATATGTAAGTCAAATACAGTTAAGAAATTATAGAGCAGGGGCTGGAGAAGGGCTTAGTGGTTAAGGCACTTGGGCCTTGCAAAGCCAAAGGACCAAGTTCAAATTCCTCAGACCCATGTAAGCCAGGATGCACAAGGTGGCACATGCGTGTGGAGTTCATTTACAGTGTCTGGAGACCCTGGCGCCTCTCTCTCTCTCTCTCTCTCTCTCTCTCTCTGGCTCTTTATCTCATATCTCTTAAACAAATAGAAGTACTTTAAAAAGAAATCGAGAACAATTTATTAAGTATAAAAACCTTAGCAGTAAGAGAAGTAAAGAAGAAGAGAAACTTCCATCTAAATCATTCTATTTTAGCAAATGCATGAAGCTTTTCCAGGTGTCTCCACCAACATTCAGCTTAGAACAGAGCTTTTTTAAAAAAATTAAGAGCAGAAAACTTTGTATGGACACATCATGTAATAGTAGCATCATTCTTCCTCCTGCCCCCATTCCACTGAGACTTTAGTGGAATTGGGTTGATACTCACCATGGAGTTGAGGGTTATGAGGCTGAGAATAGCAGTCAGTCCTTGTAGGTGGTTGGTAATGCTTGGATATTCCTTCCTCTGTGGCTCTAGAATCTTTCTGCTTCCTCTTCTGCAAAGTTCCTGTTTACAGGGTGTGTTTTAAGTTCCTTAGTGTTCTCAGTAGCTTCTGGATTTCTACTTTGCATTTTGAGTATCCTCAGGTTCACCATCATCTGGGTGCAGGTTGTCAGGGCCTACCATGGAAGCAGCACTCTTGCTCATCTCACCAGTACCACTGTCAAACAGCTTTTTGTCTTGTGTTGAGAATTAAAGGCAAACTGGTTCTTTTTATTTTAGTTCTCTTTATAATTGGTATGTCTCTGCATCATAATCAATCATACAACGGCTTTTAAAAGTTCTGGCACCATTAAAATGAAAAATGGTGAAAGAAGCATGACTTGCATGTGAAGGAAGAGGTCACGAATTCTGTTCTTAGGAGGTTACTTTGCATTTTGATAGAGAAGTGCAGGCATTCCTTGGGGAATGCAGGTTTGTCCCCAGAACACTACAATAAAGTGAGAGTATCACTGTAAAATGAGCCATGAATTTTTAGTTTTCCAGTGAATATAAAAGTTATGTTTATACTATACTTGGTCATTAGGTGTGTGTAATAGCATTATATCTTTTTTAGAAACTATGTATCTTAATTTAAAAACACTTATTGCTAAAATATGCTAACAATCACCTGAACTGTTGAGAAATTGGTACTTATAGATTTGTTCCATATAGGGCTGCCATAGACCTTCAACTTATAAATAATGCAAACCATAATAAAGTGAAGTAAAAATAAAATGAAGTGTGCCTGTAATAAATAAAGAATACATCAGAACAGTGGTTCCCAAATTCCATATTGTAGAAGTCACTCAAAGGGGGTCTGTTTGAAAGCAGATTCTAAGTAAACTCATACCTCTAAGAGTTTCTGACTCTATTAGTCTGGAATGTCTTGGCATTTTATTTCTAACAAATTCCCAAAGATGATGATATGCTGCTGATCCAGGGTCTGTACTTTGAGAACTATGGAAAAACATAAGAAAGATAGGTTATCTTGGCTGTAAAGTCAGGTAAGCCTTTCAAGAAAAGTTACTGAATCTTAAAAGATTAATAAAATTGTGTGTGGGGGGAGGACATTCTAGGTCCAAGGAGAAAGAGACTATTGAGAGTAATACGAGTAGATTATTTTAAACATAGGTTAACACTACAATTTAAATGTTCCTGACAGCCAGACTGTGGAGGTTTCAGAGCAGCCCATTTTCCCCTCAGTGTGCAGACTGTTTCCCAAACTTGCTTCATAATAGCAATACATGGATAGTACGTTAATACACAGATAGCTGAGCTGACCTCAGAGCTACTAATTCCATCCAGGAGGGGAATGAAGAAGTACATAGTTTTTTTTTTTTTTTTTTTTTAGATTTTTTATTTTGTTTTTTGGAGATAGAGTCTCACTCTAGCCCAGGCTGACCTGGAATTACCATGTAGTCTCAGGGTGGCCTCAACTCTGCCAGCTTATCCTCTTACCTTGCCTCCCAAGTGCTGGGATTAAAGGCATGCACCACCACACCCAGGAATTACATAGTTTTAACAGGGACTCCAAGTGGTTCTTATGGATTGTGTCATTTTGGGAAACACCTAATAAAGTTCACCTTTTTTTCCCTGAGGTAGGTCTCACTCTAGTTCAGGCTGACCGAATTCACTATAGTCTCAGGGTAGTCTGAACCTGGCAAGATCCTCCTACCCTGCCTCAAGTGCTGGGATTAAAGGCATGCATCTTGCAAATTCACCTTAAATAATAAAATAAATGGCAAATTGACAGTGTTAAAGACATGCATCATTTTTGCAAATTTTTACCTGAAAATTATTTGTATGTTAAATATATAACTAAAAGTAGAAATTTTATAAGCCTTAATGAGTCCAAAATTTTACCTATGTTAAAATTGATATAAACTAAAAAAATAATGTATCTAACCCCAACAGAGTCCAAGTATTCACCTGAAAAATTATTTGTATGTTAAATATATATAACTAAAAACCATTATATGTACTCAACTTAATAGAGTCCAGCTAATTTGACTTCTGTTCTTTCAAGAAGTAAATAATAATTCTAACTTTGGTTATCTATAAAGTTAAGTTTTATATGTATTAGATTTATTTATTCATATGGAATGAACTACAAGATAGAGCTTTCATAATACCTGCTAAGTTGAATTTTTTCAAGTTTTTTCAATAAATGTCTTCACTGGGCTATTGCATTTTCTTGTCTTGTTGGTATAGTGGCAATGCTAAACCATCATGTAGAAAGTTTGTTTGAGCTGGGGAGATGGGTCAGTGGGTGGTGACTTTGCAGTTCCCAGCACCTTGTCAAGAACAGATGAATAAAGAAGATTCCACCCTTGGTGTTCTCTGGTCTCTACACAGCACAAGGCTTATACATCTGTAAAGATACATATGTGTATACTACACATACATACTACATACACACACATGCAAAAAAGCTATATTTTTAGTTTAGGGATGGATGCATAGTTTATGTTCAGTATCTGATGGTTTATATCTCACCCCACAAAAATGATCTTTTACAACACTTCAAACGCCTATTGAGCAGGGTAGGGGAGTAAAA
>JAEOAD010002200.1:0-38938 GCA_036365145.1 Orientallactaga sibirica | reverse complement strand
TTACCAAGTTTTATATCTTTTTAGATTATACAAACTAGCAAAGTTTGATCTTGTTTCACTGAAGACTCTTTGTAAGAAAAAAACTCTTTCTGAGAACAGAACTAGCTTATTTAACACAGTACAGCTATCGGGAATCAAGGTGTTTGTTTTCTAAACGAACTAGTTTAGAAATGAAGGTAACTTACCAAGTTCTATATCTTGTTAGAGTATACTAACTAGCAAAGTTTTATCTTGCTTCACTGAAGACTCTTTGTAAGAAAACAATTCATTCCGAGAACAGAACTAGCTTATTTCACACAGTACAGTTTTGGGGAATCAAGGTGTTTGTTTTCTAAACTAACTAGTTTAGAAATGAAGCTGACTTACCAAGTTTTATATCTTGTTACATTATACAAACTAGCAAAGTTTGATCTTGTTTCACTGAAGACTCTTTGTAAGAAAACAACTCTTTCCGAGAACAGAAGTAGCTTATTTCACACAGTACAGAGTTCGGCAATGAATGTGTTTGTTTTCTAAACAAACTACATTAGAAATGAAATGAATCTGCTAAGTTGTACGTCTAGTTAGATAAAAATGAATGTGTTTGTTTTCTGAAAAATCTGCTTTGGAAATGAAGAGAATCTACTAAGTGGTACAGCTTCTTAGATTACACAAACTAGGAAAGTTTGATCTTGCTGCACTGAAGTCTCTTCTCAAGAAAACAACTCTTTCTGAGAACAGACCTAGCTTATTTCACATAGTACAGTGTTAAGCAATCAAGGTGTTTGTTTTCTAAACAAACTACATTAGAAATGAAGCTAACCTACTAAGTCGTACATCTTGTTAGATTACACAAAGTAGCAAAGTTTGATCTTGCTGCACTGAAGACTCTTCGTGAGAAAGCAACTCATTCGGACAACAGCATTAGCTTATTTCACCCAGTTCAATGTTCGGCAAAGAATGTCTTTGTTTTCCAAACAAACTACGTTAGAAATGAAATGAATCTACTGGGTGGTACTTGTAGTTAGATTACACAAAAGAGAAAAGCTTCATCTTGCTGCACTGGAGACTCTTCAGAAGAAAGCAACTCATTCCAAGAACAGAACTAGCTTATTTAACACAGTACAGCTGTGGGGAATCAAGGTGCTTGTTTTCTAAACTAACTAGTTTAGAAATGAAGCTAACTTACCAAGTTTTATATGTTGTTAGATTGTACAAACTAACAAAGTTAGATCTTGCTTCACTGAAGACTCTTTGTAAGAAAACAACTCTTTCCAAGAACAGAACCAGCTTATTTCACACAGTACAGCTTTTATGGAATCAAGGTGTTTGTTTTCTAAACTAACTAATTTAGAAATGAAGTGTTTGTTTTTCCAACTTACCAAGTATTATATGTTGTTAGATTATACAAACTAGCAAAGTTTGATCTTGCTTCACTGAAGACTCTTTGTAAGAAAACAGCTTTTTCTGAGAACAGAACCAGCTTATTTCACACAGTGCAGTTTTGGGAATCAAGGTGTTTGTTTTCTAAACTAACTAGTTTAGAAATGAAGCTAACTTACCAAGTCTTATATCTTATTAGATTATACAAACTAGCAAAGTTTCATCTTTCTTCACTGAAGACTCTTTAAGAGAAAACAACTCATTCCGAAAACAGAACTACTTTATTTCAGACAGTACAGAGTTCGGTAATGAATGTGTTTGTTTTCTAAACAAACAACATTAGAAATGAAATGAATCTACTAGGTGGTAGGTCTAATTAGACTACACAAACTGATAAAATTTCATCTTGCTGCACTGAAGACTCTTTGTAAGAAAACAGTTCATTCCGAGAACAGAACTAGCTTATTTCACACAGTACAGTTTTGGGGAATCAAGGTGTTTGTTTTCTAAACTAACTAGTTTACAAATGAACCTAACTTACCAAGTTTTATATCTTGTTAGATTATACAACCTAGCAAAGTTTGATCTTGCTTCACTGAAGACTCTTTGTAAGAAAACAGTTCATTCCGAGAACAGAACTAGCTTATTTCACACAGTACAGTTTTGGGGAATCAAGGTGTTTGTTTTCTAAACTAACTAGTTTACAAATGTGGCTAACTTACCAAGTTTTATATCTTGTTAGATTATACAACCTAGCAAAGTTTGATCTTGCTTCACTGAACACTCTTTGTAAGAAAACAACTCTTTCCGAGAACAGAACTAGCTTATTTCACACATTGCAGTTTTGGGAATCATGGTGTTTGTTTTCTAAACTAACTAGTTTAGAAATGAAGCTAACTTACCAAGTTCTATATCTTGTTAGAGTATACAAACTCGCAAAGTTTGATCTTGCTTCACTGAAGACTCTTTGTAAGAAAACAGTTCATTCTGAGAACAGAACTAGCTTATTTCACACAGTACAGCTTTCGGGATTCAAGGTGCTTGTTTTCTAAACAAACTAGTTTAGAAATGAAGCTAACTTACCAAGTTCTATATCTTGTTAGAGTATACAAAGTAGCAAAGTTTGATCTTGCTTCACTGAAGACTCTTTGTAAGAAAACAATTCATTCCGAGAAGAGAACTAGCTTATTTCACGCAGTACAGTTTTGGGAAATCAAGGTGTTTGTTTTCTAAACTAACGAGTTTAGAAATGAAGCTAACTTACCAAGTTTTATATCTTGTTAGGTTATACATAGTAGCAAAGTTTGATCTTGCTTCACTGAAGACTCTTTGTAAGAAAACAATTCATTCCGAGAACAGAACTAGCTTATTTCACGCAGTACAGTTTTGGGGAATCAAGGTGTTTGTTTTCTGAACTAACTAGTTTAGAAATGAAGCTGACTTACCAAGTTTTATATCTTGTTACATTATACAAACTAGCAAAGTTTGATCTTGTTTCACTGAAGACTCTTTGTAAGAAAACCACTCTTTCTGAGAACAGAAGTAGCTTATTTCACACAGTACAGAGTTCGGCAATGAATGTGTTTGTTTTCTAAACAAACTACGTTAGAAATGAAATGAATCTGCTAAGTTGTACGTCTAGTTAGATAACAATGAATGTGTTTGTTTTCGGAAAAATCTGCGTTGGAAATGAAGAGAATCTAGTAAGTGGTACAGCTTCTTAGATTACACAAACTAGGAAAGTTTGATCTTGCTGCACTGAAGTCTCTTCTCAAGAAAACAACTCTTTCTGAGAACAGACCTTGATTATTTCACATAGTACAGTGTTAAGCAATCAAGGTGTTTGTTTTCTAAACAAACTACATTAGAAATGAAGCTAACCTACTAAGTTGTACATCTTGTTAGATTACACAAACTAGCAAAGTTTGATCTTGCTGCACTGAAAAGTCTTCTTAAGAAAGCAACTCATTCGGAGAACAGAATTAGCTTATTTCACACAGTACAAAGTTCGGCAAAGGATGTCTTTGTTTTC
Source organism: Orientallactaga sibirica (assembly GCA_036365145.1). Lineage (NCBI taxonomy): Eukaryota > Metazoa > Chordata > Mammalia > Rodentia > Dipodidae > Orientallactaga > Orientallactaga sibirica. The sequence goes on along the minus strand of JAEOAD010002200.1, from coordinate 35,544 downwards.
TAAACAAACTACGTTAGAAATGAAATGAATCTACTGGGTTGTACATGTAGTTAGATTACAAAAGAGTAAAGCTTCATCTTGCTGCACTGAAGTCTCTTCATAAGAAAGCAACTCATTCCGAGAACAGAACTAGCTTATTTCACACAGTACAGCTTTGCAGAATCAAGGTGTTTGTTTTGTAAACTAACTAATTTAGAAATGAAGCCAACTTAACAAGTTTTATATGTTGTTAGATTATACAAACTAGCAAAGTTTGATGTTCCTTCACTGAAGACTCTTTAAGAGAAAACAACTCATTCCGAAAACAGAACTACATTATTTCACACAGTACAGAGTTCGGCAATGAATGTGTTTGTTTTCTCAACAAACAACGTTAGAAATGAAATGAATCTACTACGTTGTACGTCTAGTCAGACTACACAAACTGATAAAATTTCATCTTGCTGCACTGAAGAGTCTTCGTAAGAAAGCAATTCATTCCGAGAACAGAACTAGCTTATTTAACACAGTACAGCTTTCGGGATTCAAAGTGCTTGTTTTCTAAACCAATTGGTTTAGAAATGAAGCTAACTTACCAAGTTCTATATCTTGTTAGAGTATACAAACTAGCAAAGTTTGATCTTGCTTCACTGAAGACTCTTTGTCAGGAACCAATTCATTCCGAGAACAGAACTAGCTTATTTCACACAGTACAGCATTGCGGAATCAAGGTATTTGTTTTCTAAACTAACTAGTTTAGAAATGAAGCTAACTTACCAAGTTCTATATCTTGTAAGAGTATACAAACTAGCCAAGTTTGATCTTGCTACACTGACGTCTCTTTGTAAGAAAACAATTCATTCCGAGAACAGAACTAGCTTATTTCACGCAGTACAGTTTTGGGGAATCAAGGTGTTTGTTTTCTAAACTAACCAGTTTAGAAATGAAGCTGACTTACCAAGTTTTATATATTGTTAGATTATAAGTGGTACAAACTAGCAAAGTTTGATCTTGCTTCACTGAAGACTCTTTTGTAAGAAAACAATTCATTCCGAGAACAGAACTAGCTTATTTCACACAGTACAGTTTTGGGGAATCAAGGTGTTTGTTTTCTAAACTAACTAGTTTAGAAATGAAGCTGATTTACCAAGTTTTATATCTTGTTACATTATACAAACTAGCAAAGTTTGATCTTGTTTCACTGAAGACTCTTTGTAAGAAAACAACTCTTTCCGAGAACAGAAGTAGCTTATTTCACACAGTACAGAGTTCGGCAATCAATGTGTTTGTTTTCTAAAGAAACTACGTTAGAAATGAAATGAATCTGCTAAGTTGTACGTCTAGTTAGATAACAATGAATGTGTTTGTTTTCTGAAAAATCTGCGTTGGAAATGAAGAGAATCTACTAAGTAGTACAGCTTCTTAGATTACACAAACTAGGAAAGTTTGATCTTGCTGCACTGAAGCCTCTTCTCAAGAAAACAACTCTTTCTGAGAACAGACCTAGCTTATTTCACATAGTACAGTGTTAAGCAATCAAGGTGTTTGTTTTCTAAACAAACTACATTAGAAATGAAGCTAACCTACTATGTTGTACATCTTGTTAGATTACACAAACTAGCAACGTTTGATCTTGCTGCACAAAGACTCTTCAGAAGATAGCAACTCATTTGGAGAACAGAATTAGCTTATTTCACACAGTACAATGTTCGCCAAAGAATGTCTTTGTTTTCTAAAACAAACTACGTTAGAAATGAAATGAATCTACTGGGTTGTACATGGAGTTAGATTACACAAAAGAGTAAAGCTTCATCTTGCTGCACTGAAGACTCTTAAGAAAAAGCAACTCATTCCGAGAACAGAACTAGCTTATTTAACACAGTACAGCTTTCGGATTCAAGGTGCTTGTTTTCTAAACTAACTAGTTTACAAATGAAGTTAACGTACCAAGTTTTATATGTTTTTAGATTATACAAACTAACAAAGTTTGATCTTGCTTCTCTGAAAACTCTTTGTAAGAAAACAACTCTTTCCAGAACAGAACTAGCTTATTTAACACAGTGCAGTTTTGGGAATCATGGTGTTTGTTTTCTAAACTAACTAAAATGAAGCTAACTTACCAAGTTCTATGTCTTGTTAGAGTATACAAACTCAACAAAGTTTGATCTTGCTTCAAGAAGACTTCTTTGTAAGAAAACAGTTCATTCCGAGAACAGAACTAGCTTATTTCACACAGTACAGTTTTGGGGAATCAAAGGTGTTTGTTTTCTAAACTAACTAGTTTACAAATGAAGCTAACTTACCAAGTTTTATATCTAAGAAACAAACTAGTTTGATCTTGCTTCATTCTTGAGAAAACAACTCTTTCTGAGAACAGAAGTAACTTATTTCACACAGTACAGCTTTTGGAATCAAGGTGTTTGTTTTCTAAACTAACTAGTTTAGAAAACAAGCTAACTTACCAAGTTTTATATCTTGTTAGATTATAAACTACTTGCTTCACTGAAGTTTTTGATCTTGCTTCACTGTACAGACTTCAAGGTTTGTTTTCTAAACTAAAACAAATGAAGCTTAAGTTTTTTTTATATCTTGTTAGATTATACAAACTAGCAAAGTTTGATCTTGTTTTCAAGACTCTTTGTAAGAAAACAACTCTTTTTCCGAGAAGAAAACTACTTCATTTAAACTAACTAGTTTAGAAATGAACTTAGTTTTATATCTTGTTAGATTATACAAACTAGCAAAGTTTGATCTTGCTTCACTGAAGACTCTTTGTAAGAAAACAACTATTCCCGAGAACAGAACTAGCTTATTTCACAAAGAATCAAGGTTTTGTTTTCTAAACTAACTAGTTTACAAATGAAGCTAACTTACTTTCATACAAACTAGCAATTCTAACAAAAACAACTCTTGATCTTATTTCACACAGTACAGCTTTGCAACCAAGGTGAAGACTTTTCTAAACTAACTAGTTTAGAAATGAAGCACTTACCAAGTTTTATATCTTGTTAGATTATACAAAAGTAAAGCTTGTTTCACTGAAGACTCTTTGTACAGAAGCTTATTTCACACAGAACAGCTTTAATTCAAGCTTGTTTTCTAAACAAACCAGTTTAGAAATGAAGCTAACTTACCATGTTCTATATCTTGTTAGAGTATACAAACTAGCAAAAATTTGATCTTGCTTCACTGAAGACTCTTGTGTAAGAAAACAATTCATTCAGAGAACAGAACTAGCTTATTTCAGAACAGTTTTGGGAAATCAAGGTGTTTGTTTTCTAAACTAACTAGTTTAGAAATGAAGCTAACTTACCAAGTTTTATATCTTGTTAGATTATACAAAGTAGCAAAGTTTGATCTTGCTTCACTGTAGACTCTTTGTAAGAAAACAATACATTTCAAGAACAGAACTAGCTTATTTCACGCAGTACAGTTTTGGGGAATCAAGGTGTTTGTTTTCTGAACTAACTAGTTTAGAAATGAAGCTGACTTACCAAGTTTTATATCTTGTTACATTATACAAACTAGCAAAGTTTGATCTTGTTTCACTGAAGACTCTTTGTAAGAAAACAACTCTTTCCGAGAAGAGAACTAGCTTATTTCACACAGTACAGCTGTGGAGAATCAAGGTGTTTGTTTTCTAAACTAACTAGTTTAGAAATGAAGCTAACTTACCAAGTTTTATATGTTGTTAGATTATACAAACTAACAAAGTTTGTTCTTGCTTCACTGAAGAATCTTTGTAAGAAAACAACTCTTTCTGAGAACAGAACTAGCTTATTTCACACAGTACAGCTTTGCGGAATCAAGGTGTTTGTTTTCTAAACTAACTAGTTTAGAAATGAAGCTAACTTAGACTATACGAACTAGCAAAGTTTGATCTTGCTTCACTGAAGACTCTTTGTAAGAAAACAACTCTTTCCGAGAACATAACTAGATTATTTCACACAGTGCAGTTTTGGGAATCATGGTGTTTGCTTTCTAAACTAACTAGTTTAGAAATGAAGCTAACTTACCAAGTCTTATATCTTGTTAGATTATAAAAAATAGCAAAGTTTGATCTTGCTTCACTGAAGACTCTTTGAGAGAAAACAACTCATTCCGAAAACAGAACTACTTTATTTCACAAGTACAGAGTTCGGCAATGAATGTGTTTGTTTTCTAAACAAACAACGTTATAAATGAAATGAAACTACTAAGTTGTGCGTGTAGTTAGACTACACAAACTGATAAAATTTCATCTTGCTGCACTGAAGACTCTTCGTAAGAAAGCAACTCATTCCGAGAACAGAACTAGCTTATTTAACACAATACAGCTTTTGGAATTCAAGGTGCTTGTTTTCTAAACAAACTAGTTTAGAAATGAAGCTAACTTACCAAGTTCTCTATCTTGTTAGAGTATAAAAACTAGCAAAGTTTGATCTTGCTTCACTGAAGACTCTTTGAAGAAAACAATTCATTCCGAGAACATAACTAGCTTATTTCACGCAGTACAGTTTTGGGGAATCAAGGTGTTTGTTTTCTAAACTAACTACTTTAGAAATGAAGCTGACTTACCAAGTTTTATATCTTGTTACATTATACAAACTAGCAAAGTTTGATCTTGTTTCACTGAAGACTCTTTGTAAGAAAACAACTCTTTCCGAGTACAGAAGTAGCTTATTTCACACAGTACAGAGTTCGGCAATGAATGTGTTGGTTTTCTAAACCAACTACGTTAGAAATGAAATGAATCTGCTAAGTTGTACGTCTAGTTAGATAACAATGAAGGTGTTTGTTTTCTGAAAAATCTGCGTTGGAAATGAAGAGAATCTACTAAGTGTTACAGCTTCTTAGATTACACAAATTAGGAAAGTTTGATCTTGCTGCACTGAAATCTCTTCTCAAGAAAACAACTCTTTCGGAGAACAGACCTAGCTTATTTCACATAGTACAGTGTTAAGCAATCAAGGTGTTTGTTTTCTAAAAAAACTATATTAGAAATGAAGCAAACTTTCTAAGTTGTATATCTTGTTAGATATCACAAAGTAGCAAAGTGTGATCTTGCTGCACTGAAGACTCTTCGTAAGAAAGCAACTCATTCCAAGAACACAACTAGCTTATTTGTAAGAAAACAATTCATTCCGAGAACAGAACTAGCTTATTTCATGCAGTACAGTTTTGGGGAATCAAGGTGTTTGTTTTCCAAACTAACTAGTTTAGAAATGAAGCTGACTTACCAAGTTTTATATCTTGTTTGATTATTCAAACTAGCAAAGTTTGATCTTGCTTCACTGAAGACTCTTTGTAAGAAAACAACTCTTTCGGAGAACAGAACTAGCTTATTTCCCACTGTGCAGTTTTGGGAATCATGTTGTTTGTTTTCTAAACTGACTAGTTTAGAAATGAAGCTAACTTACCAAGTCTTATATCTTGTTATATTATACAAACTAGCAAAGTTTGATCTTGCTTCACTGAAGACTCTTTGTAAGAAAACCATTCATTGCGAGAAAAGAACTAGCTTATTTAACGCAGTACAGTTTTGGGGAATCAAGGTGTTTGTATTCTAAACTAACTAGTTTAGAAATGAAGCTGACTTACCAAGTTTTATATCTTGTTCCATTATACAAACTAGCAAAGTTTGATCTTGTTTCACTGAAGACTCTGTAAGAAAACAACTCTCTCCGAGAACAGAAGTAGCTTATTTCACACAGTACAGAGTTCGGCAATGAATGTGTTTGTTTTCTAAACCAACTACGTTAGAAATGAAATCAATATGCTAAGTTGTACGTCTAGTTAGATAACAATGAATGTGTTTGTTTTCTGAAAAATCTGCGTTGGAAATGAAGAGAATCTACTAAGTGGTACAGCTTCTTAGATTACACAAACTAGGAAAGTTTGATCTTGCTACACTGAAGTCTCTTCTCAAGAAAACAACTCTTTCTGAGAACAGACCTAGCTTATTTCACATAGTACAGTGTTAAGCAATCAAGGTGTTTGTTTTCTAAACAAACTACATTAGAAATGAAGCTAACCTACTAAGTTGTACATCTTGTTAGATTGCACAAACTAGCAAAGTTTGATCTTGCTGCACTGAAGACTCTTCGTAAGAAAGCAACTCATTCGGAGAACAGAATTAGCTTATTTCACACAGTACAAAGTTCGGCAAAGAATGTCTTTGTTTTCTAAAAAAACTACGTTAGAAATGAAATGAATCTACTGGGTTGTACATGTAGTTAGATTACACAAAAGAGTAAAGCTTCATCTTGCTGCACTGAAGACTCTTCGTAAGAAAGCAACTCATTCCGAGAACAGAACTAGCTTATTTCACACAGTACAGCTTTGCTGAATCAAGTTGTTTGTTTTCTAAACTAACTAATTTAGAAATTAAGCTAACTTACCAAGTTTTATGTGTTGTTAGATTATACAAACTAGCATAGTTTGATCTTGCTTCACTGAAGACTCTTTGTAAGAAAACAAATCTTTCCGAGAACAGAACTAGCTTATTTCACACCGTGCAGTTTTGGGAATCATGGTGTTCGTTTTCTAAACTAACTAGTTTAGAAATGAAGCTAACTTACCAAGTCTTATATCTTGTTAGATTATACAAACTAGCAAAGTTTGATCTTGCTTCACTGAAGACTGTTTAAGAGAAAACAACTCATTCCAAAAACAGAACTACTTTATTTCACACAGTACAGAGTTCGGCAATGAATGAGTTTGTTTTCTAAACAAACAACGTTAGAAATGAAATGAATCTACTAAGTTGTACGTCTAGTTAGACTACACAAACTCATACAATTTCATCTTGCTGCACTGAAGACTCTTCATAAGAAAGCAACTCATTCCGAAAACAGAATTAGCTTATGTAACACAGTACAGCTTTCAGGATTCAAGGTGCTTCTTTTCTAAACAAACTAGTTTAGAAATGAAGCTAACTTACAAAGTTCTATATCTTGTTAGAGTATACAAACTAGCAAAGTTTGATCTTGCTTCACTGAAGAATCTTTGTAAGAAAACAATTCATTCCGAGAACAGAACTAGCTTATTTATGCAGGACAGTTTTGGGGAATCAAGGTGTTTGTTTTCTAAACTAACTAGTTTAGAAATGAAGCTAACTTACCACGTTTTATATGTTGTTAGATTTTACAAACTAGCAAAGTTTGATCTTGCTTCACTGAAGACTCTTTGTAAGAAAACAATTCATTCCGAGAACAGAACTAGCTTATTTCACACAGTACAGTTTTGGGGAATCAAGGTGTTTGTTTTCTAAACTAACTAGTTTAGAAATGAAGCTGACTTACCAAGTTTTATATGTTGTTACATTATACAATCTATCAAAGTTTGATCTTGTTTCACTGAAGACTCTTTGTAAGAAAACAACTCTTTCCGAGAACAGAAGTAGCTTATTTCACACAGTACAGAGTTAGGAAATGAATGTGTTTGTTTTCGAAACAAACTACGTTAGAAATGAAATGAATCTACTAAGTTGTACGTCTAGTTAGATAACAAAGAATGTGTTTGTTTTCTGAAAAATCTGCGTTCGAAATGAAGAGAATCTACTAAGTGGTAGAGCTTCTTAGATTACACAAACTAGGAAAGTTTGATCTTGCTGCACTGATGTCTCTTCTCAAGAAAACAACTATTTCTGAGAACAGACTTAGCTTATTTCACATAGTACAGTGTTAAGCAATCAAGGTGTTTGTTTTCTAAACAAACTACATTAGAAATGAAGGTAACCTAATAAGATGTACATCTTGATAGATTACACAAACTAGAAAAGTTTGATCTTGCTGCACTGAAGACTCTTCGTAAGAAAGCAACTCATTCGGAGAAGAGAATTAGCTTATTTCACACAGCACAAAGTACGGCAAAGAATGTCTTTGTTTTCTAAACAAACTACGTTAGAAATGAAATGAATCTACTAAGTTGTACATGTAGTTAGATTACACAAAAGAGTAAAGCTTCATCTTGCTGCACTGAAGACTCTTAGTAAGAAAGCAACTCATTCCGAGAACAGAACTAGCTTATTTAACACAGTACAGCTGTGGGGAATCAAGGTGCTTGTTTTCTAAACTAACTAGTTTAGAATTGAAGCTAACTTACCAAGTTTTATATGTTGTTAGTTTATACAAACTAACAAAGTTTGATCTTGCGTCACTGAAGACTCTTTGTAAGAAAACAACTCTTTCCGAGAACAGAACTACCTTATTTCACACAGTACAGCTTTGCAGAATCAAGGTGTTTATTTTCTAAACTAACTAATTTAGAAATGAAGGTAACTTACCAAGTTGTATATGAGGTTAGATTACACAAACTAGCAAAGTTTGATCTTGCTGCACTGAAGACTCTTCATAAGAAAGCAACTCATTCGGAGAACAGAATTAGCTTATTTCACACAGTACAAATTTCGGCAAAGAATGTCTTTGTTTTCTAAACAAACTACGTTAGAAATGAAATGAATCTACTAGGTTGTACATGTAGTTAGTATACACAAAAGAGTAAAGCTTCATCTTGCTGCACTGAAGACTCTTCGTAAGAAAGCAACCCATTCCGAGAACAGAATTAGCTTATTTAACACAGTACAGCTGTGGGGAATCAAGGTGCCTGTTTTCTAAACGAACTAGTTTAGAAATGAAGCTAACTTACCAAGTTTTATATGTTGTTAGATTATACAAACTAACAAAGTTTGATCTTGCTTCACTGAAGACTCTTCGTAAGAAAGCAACTCATTCAGAGAACAGAACTACCTTATTTAACACAGCACTGCTTTAGGGATTCAAGGTGCTCGTTTCCTAAACAAACTACTTTAGAAATGAAGCTAACTTACCAAGTTCTATATCTTGTTAGATTGTACAAACTAGCAAAATTTGATCTTGCTTATCTGAAGACTCTTTGTAAGAAAACAATTCATTCCGAGAACAGAACTAGCTTATTTCACACAGTACAGTTTTGGGGAATCAAGGTGTTTGTTTTCTAAACTAACTAGTTTAGAAATGAATCTGACTTACCAAGTTTTATATCTTGTTAGATTATACAAACTAGCAAAGTTTGATCTTGTTTCACTGAAGACTCTTTGTAAGAAAACAACTCTATCCGACAACAGAAGTAGCTTATTTCACACAGTACAGAGTTCGGCAATGAATGTGTTTGTTTTCTAAACAAACTACGTTAGTAATGAAATGAATCTGCTAAGTTGTACGTCTAGTTAGAAAACAATGAATGTGTTTCTTTTCTGAAAAATCTGCATGGGAAATGAAGAGAATCTACTAAGTGGTACAGCTTCTTAGATTACACAAACTAGGAAAGTTTGATCTTGGTGCACTGAAGTCTCTTCTCAAGAAAACAATTCTTTCTGAGAACAGACCTAGCTTATTTCACATAGTACGGTGTTAAGCAATCAAGGTGTTTGTTTTCTAAACAAACTACATTAGAAATGAAGCTAACCGACTAAGTTGTACATCTTGTTAGATTACACAAACTAGAAAAGTTTGATCTTGCTGCACTGAAGACTCTTCGTAAGAAAACAATTCATTCGGAGAACAGAATTAGCTTATTTCACACAGTACAAAGTTCGGCAAGGAATGTCTTTGTTTTCTAAACAAACTACGTTAGATTACACAAAAGAGTAAAGCTTCATCGTGCTGCAATGAAGACTCTTCGTAAGAAAGCAACTCATTCCAAGAACAGAACTAGCTTATTTAACACAGTACAGCTGTGGGGGATCAAGGTGCTTGTTTTCTAAACTAACTAGTTTAGAAATGAAGCTAACTTACCAAGTCTTATATCTTGTTAGATTATACAAACTAGCAAAGTTCGATCTTGCTTCACTGAAGACTCTTTAAGAGAAAACAACTCATTCCGAAAATAGAACTACTTTGTTTCACACAGTACAATGTTCGGCAATGAATGGGTTTGTTTTCTAAACAAACAACGTTAGAAATGAAATGAATCTACTAAGTTGTACGGCTAGTTAGACTACACAAACTGATAAAATTTCATCTTGCTGCACTGAAGACTCTTCGTAAGAAGGAACTCATTCCAAGAACAGAACTAGCTTATTTAACACAGTAATGCTTTCGGGATTCAAGGTGCTTGTTTTCTCAACAAACTAGTTTAGAAATGAAGCTAGCTTACCAAGTTCTATATCTTGTTAGAGTATTCAAACTAGCAAAGTTTGATCTTGCTTCACTGAAGACTCTTTGAAAGAAAACAATTCATTCCGAGAACAGAACTAGCTTATTTCACACAGTACAGTTTTGGGGAATCAAAGTGTTTGTTTTCTAAACTAACTAGTTTAGAAATGAAGCTGACTTACCAAGTCTTATATCTTGTTACATTATACAAACTAGCAAAGTTTGATCTTGTTTCACTGAAGACTCTTTGTAAGAAAACAACTCTTTCCGAGAACAGAAGTAGGTTATTTCACACAGTACAGAGTTCGGCAATGAATGTGTTTGTTTTCTAAACAAACTACGTTAGAAATGACATGAATCTGCTAAGTTGTATGTCTAGTTAGATAACAATGAATGTGTTATTTTCTGAAAAATATGCATGGGAAATGAAGAGAATCTACTAAGTGGTACAGCTTCTTAGATTACACAAACTAGGAAAGTTTGATCTTGCTGCACTGAAGTCTCTTCTCAAGAAAACAAATCTTTCTGAGAACAGACCTAGCTTATTTCACATAGTACAGTGTTAAGCAATCAAGGTGTTTGTTTTCTAAACAAACTATATTAGAAATGAAGCTAACCTACTAAGTTGTACATCTTGTTAAATTACACAAACTAGCAAAGTTTGATCTTGCTGCACTGAAGACTCTTCGTAAGAAAACAACTCATTCGGAGAACAGAATTAGCTTATTTCACAAAGTACAAAGTTAGGCAAAGAATGTCTTAGTTCTAAACAAACTACGTTAGAAATGAAATGAATCTTCTGGGTTGTACATGTAGTTAGTTTACACAAAAGAGTAAAGCTTCATCTTGCTGCACTGAAGACTCTTCGTAAGAAAGCAACTCATTCTGAGAACAGAACTAGCTTATTTAACACAGTACAGCTGTGGGGAATCAAGGTGCTTGTTTTCTCAACTAACTAGTTTAGAAATGAAGCTAACTTACCAAGTTTTATATGTTGTTAGATTATACAAACTAACAATGTTTGATCTTGCTTCACTGAAGACTCTTTGTAAGAAAACAACTCTTTCCGAGAACAGAACTAGCTTATTTAACACAGTACAGCTTTCGGGATTCAAGGTGCTTGTTTTCTAAACAAACTAGTTTAGAATAGAAGCTAACTTACCAAGTTCTATATCTTGTTAGAGTATACAAACTAGCAAAGTTTGATCTAGCTTCACTGAAGACTCTTTGTAAGAAAACAATTCATTCTGAGAACAGAACTAGGTTATTTACGCAGGACAGTTTTGGGGAATCAAGGTGTTTGTTTTCTAAACTAACTAGTTTAGAAATGAAGCTAACTTACCAAGTTTTATATGTTCTTATATTTTACAAACTAGCAAAGTTTGATATTGCTGCACTGAAGACTCTTTGTAAGAAAAACAATTCATTCAAGAACAGAACTAGCTTATTTCACACAGTACAGCTTTTGGGAATCAAGGTGTTTGTTTTCTAAACTAACTAGTTTAGTAATGAAGCTGACTTACCAAATTTTATATCTTGTTACATTATACAAACTAGCAAAGTTTGATCTTGTTTCAGTGAAGACTCTTTGTAAGAAAACAACTCTTTCCGAGAACAGAAGTAGCTTATTTCACACAGTACAGAGTTCGGCAATGAATGTGTTTGTTTTCTAAACCAACTACGTTAGAAATGAAATGAATCTGCTAAGTTGTATGTGTAGTTAGATAACAATGAATGTGTTTGTTTTCTGAGAAATCTGCGTTGAAAATGAAGAGAATCTACTAAGTGGTACAGCTTCTTAGATTACACAAACTAGGAAAGTTTGGTCTTGCTGCACTGAAGTCTCTTAATAAGAAAACAACTCTTTCTGAGAACAGACCTAGCTTATTTCACATAGTACATTGTTAAGCAATCAAGGTGTCTGTTTTCTAAACAAACTACATTAGAAATGAAGCTAACCTACTAAGTTGTATATCTTGTTAGATTACACAAACTAGCAAAGTTTGATCTTGCTGCACTGAAGACTCTTTCAAAGAAGAAAAACAACTCATTCGAGAACAGAATTAGCTGATTTCACACAGTACAAAAATTCGCAAAGAATGTCTGTTTTCTAAACAAAGTACGTTAGAAATGAAATGAATCTACTGGGTTGTACATGTAGTTAGATTACACACAAGAGTAAAGTTTGATCTTGCTGCACTGAAGACTCTTAACAAGAAAGCAACTCTTTCGAGAACAGAACTAGCTTATTTAACACAGTACAGCTGTGAATCAATCAAGGTGCTTGTTTTCTAAACTAACTAGTTTAGAAATGAAGCTAACTTACCAAGTTTTATATGTTGTTAGATTGTACAAACTAACAAAGTTTGATCTTGCTGCACTGAAGACTCTTCGTAAGAAAGCAACTCATTCGGAGAACAGCATTAGCTTATTTCACAGAGTTCAACGTTCAGCAAAGAATGTCTTTGTTTTCCAAACAAACTACGTTAGAAATGAAATGAATCTACTGGGTTGTACATGTTGTTAGATTACACAAACAAGCAAAGTTTGATCTTGCTGCACTGAAGACTCTTCGTAAGAAAGCAACTCATTCCGAGAACAGAACTAGCTTATTTCACACAGTACAGCTTTGCGGAATCAAGGTGTTTGTTTTGTAAACTAACTAATTTAGAAATGAAGCTAACTTACCAAGTTTTATATGTTGTTAGATTATACAAACTAGCAAAGTTTGATGTTGCTTCACTGAAGACTCTTTAAGAGAAAACAACTCATTCCGAAAACAGAACTACTTTATTTCACACAGTACAGAGTTCGGCAATGAATGTGTTTGTTTTCTAAACAAACAACGTTAGAAATGAAATGAATCTACTAAGTTGTACGTCTAGTTAGACTACACAAACTGATAAAATTTCATCTTGCTGCACTGAAGACTCTTCGTAAGAAAGCAACTCATTCCGAGAAAAGAACTAGCTTATTTAACACAGTACAGCTTTCGGGATTCAAAGTGCTTGTTTTCTAAACCAATTGGTTTAGAAATGAAGCTAACTTCCCAGGTTCTATATCTTGTTAGAGTATACAAACTAGCAAAGTTTGATCTTGCTTCACTGAAGACTCTTTGTAAGCAAACAATTCATTCCGAGAACAGAACTAGCTTATTTCACGCAGTACAGTTTTGGGGAATCAAGGTGTTTGTTTTCTAAACTAACTAGTTTAGAAATGAAGCTAACTTACCAAGTTTTATATGTTGTTAGATTATACAAACTAGCAAAGTTTGATCTTGCTTCACTGAAGACTCTTTGTAAGAAAACAATTCATTCCGAGAACAGAACTAGCTTATTTCACACAGTACAGTTTTGGGAATCAAGGTGTTTGTTTTCTAAACTAACTAGTTTAGAAATGAAGCTGACTTACCAAGTTTTATATCTTGTTAGATTATACAAACTAGCAAAGTTTGATCTTGTTTCACTGAAGACTCTTTGTAAGAAAACAACTCTTTCCGAGAACAGAAGTAGCTTATTTCACACAGTACAGAGTTCGGGGAATGAATGTGTTTGTTTTCTAAACAAACAACGTTAGAAATGAAATGAATCTACTAAGTTGTAACAAAGCACCTAGTTAGACTACACACAAGTTTTATATCTTGTTAGATTATACAAACTAGCAAAGTTTGATCTTGATTCACTGAAGACTCTGTAAGAGAAAACAACTCTTTCCGAGAACAGAACTAGCTTATTTCACACAGTACAGTTTTGGGAATCAATGTGTTTGTTTTCTAAACAAACAACGTTAGAAATGAAATGAATCTACTAAGTTGTATATCTTGTTAGACTACACAAACTGATAAAATTTCATCTTGCTGCACTGAAGACTCTTTGTAGAAAACAACTCATTCCGAGAACAGAACTAGCTTATTTAACACAGTACAGCTTTTGGGGGAATAAAGGTGTTTGTTTTCTAAACAAACTAGTTTAGAAATGAACCTAACTTACCAAGTTCTATATCTTGTTAGATTATACAAACTAGCAAAGTTTGATCTTGCTTCACTGAAGACTCTTTGTAAGAAAACAATTCATTCCGAGAACAGAACTAGCTTATTTCATGCAGTACAGTTTAGGGGAATCAAGGTGTTTTTTTCTAAACTAACTAGTTTAGAAATGAAGCTGACTTACCAAGTTTTATATCTTGTTACATTATACAAACTAGCAAAGTTTGATCTTGTTTTACTGAAGACTCTTTGTAAGAAAACAACTCGTTCGAGAACAGAAGTAGCTTATTTCACACAGTACAGAGTTCGTAAGGAATATGTGTGTTTTCTAAACAAACTACGTTAGAAATGAAATAATCTGCTAAGTTGTACGTCTAGTTAGATAACAATGAATGAGTTTGTTTTCTGAAAAATCTGCATTGGAAATGAAGAGAATCTACTAAGTGGTACAGCTTCTTAGATTAAACAAACTAGGAAAGTTTGATCTTGCTGCACTGAAGTCTCTTCTCAAGAAAACAACTCTTTCTGAGAACAGACGTAGCTTATTTAACATAGTACAGTGTTAAGCAATCAAGGTGTTTGTTTTCTAAACAAACTACATTAGAAATGAAGCTAACCTACTAAGTTGTACATCTTGTTAGATTACACAAACTAGCAAAGTTTGATCTTGCTGCACTGAAGACTCTTCGTAAGAAAGCAACTCATTCGGAGAACAGCATTAGCTTATTTCACACAGTTCAAAGTTCGGCAAAGAATGTCTTTGTTTTCCAAACAAACTACGTTAGAAATGAAATGAATCTACTGGGTTGTACATGTAGTTAGATTACACAAAAGAGTGAAGCTTCATCTTGCTGCACTGAGGACTCTTCGTAAGAAAGCAACTCATTCCGAGAACAGAACTAGCTTATTTAACACAGTACAGCTGTGAGGAATCAAGGTGCTTGTTTTCTAAACTAACTAGTTTAGAAATGAAGCTAAATTACCAAGTTTTATATGTTGTTAGATTATACAAACTAACAAAGTTTGATCTTGCTTCATTGAAGAGTCTTTAAGAGAAAACAACTCATTCCGAAAACAGAACTACTTGATTTCACACAGTACACAGTTCGGCAATGAATGGGTTTGTTTTCTAAACAAACAACGTTAGAAATGAAATGAATCTACTAAGTTGTACGTCTAGTTAGACTACACAAACTGATAAAATTTCATCTTGCTGCACTGAAGACTCTTCGTAAGAAAGCAACTCATTCCGAGAACAGAACTAGCTTATTTAACACAGTACAGCTTTCGGGATTCAAAGTGCTTGTTTTCTAAACCAACTAGTTTAGAAATGAAGCTAACTTCCCAAGTTCTATATCATGTTAGAGTATACAAACTAGCAAAGTATGATCTTGCTTCACTGAAGACTCTTTGTAAGCAAACAATTCATTCCGATAACAGAACTAGCTTATTTCACACAGTACAGCTGTGGGGAATCAAGGTGGTTGTTTTCTAAACTAACTAATTTAGAAATGAAGCTAACTTACCAAGTTTTATATGTTGTTAGATTATACAAACTAGCAAAGTTTGATCTTGCTTCACTGAGGACTCTTTGTAAGAAAAAAACAACTCTTTCTGAGAACAGAACTAGCTTATTTCACACAGTGCAGTTTTGTGAATCATGGTGTTTGTTTTCTAAACTAACTAGTTTAGAAATTAAGCTAACTTACCAAGTTGTATATCTTGTTTGAGCATACAAACTAGCAAAGTTTGATCTTACTTCACTGAAGACTCTTTGTAAGAGAACAATTCATTCCGAGAACAGAACTAGCTTATTTCACCCAGTACAGTTTTGGGGAATCAAGGTGTTTGCTTTCTAAACTAACTAGTTTAGAAATGAAGCTAACTTACCAAGTTTTATATCTTGTTAGATTATACAAACTAGCAAAAGTTTGATCTTGCTTCACTGAAGACTCTGTGTAAGAAAACAATTCATTCTGAGAACAGAACTACCTTATTTCACACAGTACAGTTTTGGGGAATCAAGGTGTTTGTTTTCTAAAATAACTAGTTTAGAAATGAAGCTGACTTACCAAGTTTTATATCTTGTTAGATAATACAAACTAGCAAAGTTTGATCTTGTTTCACTGAAGACTCTTTGTAAGAAAACAACTCTTTCCGAGAACAGAAGTAGCTTATTTCACACAGTACAGAGTTCGGCAATGAATGTGTTTGTTTTCTAAACAAACAACGTTAGAAATGAAATGAATCTACTAAGTTGTACGTCTTGTTGGACTACACAAACTGATAAAATTTCATCTTGCTTCACTGAAGACTCTTCGTAAGAAAGCAACTCATTCCGAGAACAGAACTAGCTTATTTAACACAGTACAGCTTTCAGGATTCAAGGTGCTTGTTTTCTAAACAAACTAGTTTAGAAATGAACCTAACTTACCAAGTTCTATATCTTGTTAGAGTATACAAACTAGCAACGTTTGATCGTGCTTCACTGAAGACTCTTTGTAAGAAAACAATTCATTCCGAGAACACAAGTAGCTTATTTCACACAGTACAGAGTTCGGCAATGAATGTGTTTGTTTTCTAACCAAACTACGTTAGAAATGAAATAAATCTGCTAAGTTGTACGTCTAGTTAGATAACAATGAATGAGTTTGTTTTCTGAAAAATCTGCATTGGAAATGAAGAGAATCTACTAAGTGGTACAGCTTCTTAGATTACAAAACTAGAAAGTTTGATCTTGCTGCACTGAAGTCTCTTCTCAAGAAAACAACTCTTTCTGAGAACAGACCTAGCTTATTTAACATAGTACAGTGTTAAGCAATCAAGGTGTTTGTTTTCTAAACAAACTACATAAGAAATGAAGCTAACCTACTAAGTTGTACATCTTGTTAGATTACACAAACTAGCAAAGTTTGATCTTGCTGCACTGAAGACTCTTCTAAGAAAGCAACTCATTCGGAGAACAGAATTAGCTTATTTCACACAGTTCAAAGTTCGGCAAAGAATGTCTTTGTTTTCCAAACAAACTACGTTAGAAATGAAATGAATCTACTAAGTTGTACATGTAGTTAGATTACACAAAAGAGTGAAGCTTCATCTTGCTGCACTGAAGACTCTTTGTCAGAAAAAGCAACTCATTCCAAGAACAGAACTAGCTTATTTCACACAGTACAGCTGTGGGAATCAAGGTGTTTGTTTTCTAAACTAACTAGTTTAGAAATGAAGCTAAATTACCAAGTTTTATATGTTGTTAGATTATACAAACTAACAAAGTTTGATCTTGCTTCACTGAAGACTCTTTAAGAAAAAACAACTCATTCCAAAAACAGAACTACTTGATTTCATACAGTACAGAGTTCGGGAATGAATGTGTTTGTTTTCTAAACAAACAACGTTAGAAATGAAATGAATCTACTAAGTTGTACGTCTAATTAGACTACACAAACTGATAAAATTTCATCTTGCTGCACTGAAGACTCTTTGTAAGAAAACAACTCATTCCGAGAACAGAACTAGCTTATTTTAACACAGTACAAAACTTTCGGGATTCAAAGTGCTTGTTTTCTAAACCAACTAGTTTAGAAATGAAGCTAACTTACCAAGTTCTATATCTTGTTAGAGTATACAAACTAGCAAAGTTTGATCTTGCTTCACTGAAGACTCTTTGTAAGCAAACAATTCATTCCGAGAACAGAACTAGCTTATTTCACACAGTACAGCTGTGGGGAATCAAGGTGTTTGTTTTCTAAACTAACTAATTTAGAAATGAAGCTAACTTACCAAGTTTTATATGTTGTTAGATTATACAAACTAGCAAAGTTTGATCTTGCTTCACTGAAGACTCTTTGTAAGAAAACAACTCTTTCCGAGAACAGAACTAGCTTATTTCACACAGTGCAGTTTTGGGAATCATGGTGTTTGTTTTCTAAACTAACTAGTTTAGAAATGAAGCTAACTTACCAAGTTCTATATCTTGTTAGAGTATACAAACTAGCAAAGTTTGATCTTGCTTCACTGAAGACTCTTTGTAAGAAAACAATTCATTCCGAGAACAGAACTAGCTTATTTCACACAGTACAGTTTTGGGGAATCAAGGTGTTTGTTTTCTAAACTAACTAGTTTAGAAATGAAGCTAACTTACCAAGTTTTATATCTTGTTAGATTATACAAACTAGCAAAGTTTGATCTTGCTTCACTGAAGACTCTTGTAAGAAAAACAATTCATTCCGAGAACAGAACTACTTTATTTCACACAGTACAGTTTTGGGGAATCAAGGTGTTTGTTTTCTAAAAATAACTAGTTTAGAAATGAAGCTGACTTACCAAGTTTTATATCTTGTTAGATTATACAAACTAGCAAAGTTTGATCTTGTTTCACTGAAGACTCTTTGTAAGAAAAGAACTCATTCCGAGAACAGAAGTAGCTTATTTCACACAGTACAGAGTTTCGGCAATGAATGTGTTTGTTTTCTAAACAAACAATGTTAGAAATGAAATGAATCTACTAAGTTGTACGTCTAGTTAGACTACACAAACTGATAAAATTTCATCTTGCTGCACTGAAGACTCTTTGTAAGAAAACAACTCATTCCGAGAACAGAACTAGCTTATTTAACACAGTACATCTTTTAGGGATTCAAGGTGCTTGTTTTCTAAACAAACTAGTTTAGAAATGAACCTAACTTACCAAGTTCTATATCTTGTTAGAGTATACAATCTAGCAAAGTTTGATCTTGCTTCACTGAAGACTCTTTGTAAGAAAACAATTCATTCCGAGAACAGAACTAGCTTATTTCATGCAGTACAGTTTTGGGAATCAAGGTGTTTGTTTTCTAAACTAACTAGTTTAGAAATGAAGCTGACTTACCAAGTTTTATATCTTGTTACATTATACAAACTAGCAAAGTTTGATCTTGTTTCACGGAAGACTCTTTGTAAGAAAACAACTCGTTCCGAGAACAGAAGTAGCTTATTTCACACAGTACAGAGTTCGGCAATGAATGTGTGTGTTTTCTAAACAAACTACGTTAGAAATGAAATGAATCTGCTAAGTTGTACGTCTAGTTAGATAACAATGAATGAGTTTGTTTTCTGAAAAATCTGCGTTGGAAATGAAGAGAATCTACTAAGTGGTACAGCTTCTTAGATTACACAAACTAGGAAAGTTTGATCTTGCTGCACTGAAGTCTCTTCTCAAGAAAACAACTCTTTCTGAGAACAGACCTAGCTCATTTCACATAGTACAGTGTTAAGCAATCAAGGTGTTTGTTTTCTAAACAAACTACATTAGAAATGAAGCTAACCTACTAAGTTGTACATCTTGTTAGATTACACAAACTAGCAAAGTTTGATCTTGCTTCACTGAAGACTCTTTAAGAGAAAACAACTCATTCCGAACACAGAACTACTTTATTTCACACACTACAGAGTTCGGCAATGAATGTGTTTGTTTTCTAAACAAACAACGTTAGAAATGAAATGAATCTACTAAGTTGTACGCCTAGTTAGACTACACAAACTGATAAAATTTCATCTTGCTGCACTGAAGACTCTTCGTAAGAAAGCCACTCATTCCGAGAACAGAACTAGCTTATTGAACACAGTACAGCTTTCGGGATTCGAGGTTCTTGATTTCTAAACAAACTAGTTTAGAAATGAAGCTAACTTACCAAGTTCTATATCTTGTTAGAGTATACAAACTAGCAAAGTTTGATCTTGCTTCACTGAAGACTCTTTGTGAGAAAACAATTCATTCCGAGAACAGAACTAGCTTATTTCACTGAGTACAGTTTTGGGGAATCAAGGTGTTTGTTTTCTAAACTAACTAGTTTATAAATGAAGCTGACTTACCAAGTTTTATATGTCGTTAGATTATACAAACTAGCAAAGTTAGATCTTGCTTCACTGAAGACCCTTTGTAAGAAAACAATTCATTCCGAGAACAGAACTAGCTTATTTCACACAGTACAGTTTTGGGGAATCAAGGTGTTTGTTTTCTAAACTAACTAGTTTAGAAATGAAGCTGACTTACCAAGTATTATATCTTGTTAGATTATACAAACTACCAAAGTTTGATCTTGCTTCACTGAAGACTCTGTGTAAGAAAACAATTCATTCCGAGAACAGAACTACCTTATTTCACACAGTACAGTTTTGGGGAATCAAGGGGTTTGTTTTCTAAACTAACTAGTTTAGAAATGAAGCTGACTTACCAAGTTTTATATCTTGTTACATTATACAAACTAGCAAAGTTTGATCTTGTTTCACTGAAGACTCTTTGTAAGAAAACAACTCTCTCTGAGAACAGAAGTAGCTTATTTCACACAAACAGAGTTCGGCAATGAATGTGTTTTTTTTTTCTAAACAAACTACGTAAGAAATGAAATGAATCTGCTAAGTTGTACGTCTAGTTAGATAACAATGAATGTGTTTGTTTTCTGAAAAATCTGCGTTGGAAATGAAGAGAATCTACTAAGTGGTACAGCTTCTTAGATTACACAAACTAGGAAAGTTTGATCTTGCTGCACTGAAGTCTCTTCTCAAGAAAATAACTCTTTCTGAGAACAGACCTAGCTTATTTCACATAGTACAGTGTTAAGCAATCAAGGTGTTTGTTTTCAAACATACTACATTAGAAATGAAGCTAACCTACTAAGTTGTACATCTTGTTAGATTACACAAACTAGCAAAGTTTGATCTTGCTTCACTGAAGACTCTTTAAGAGAAAACAACTCTTTCCGAGAACAGAAGTAGCTTATTTCACACAGTACAGAGTTCGGCAATGAATGTGTTTGTTTTCTAAACCAACTACGTTAGAAATGAAATGAATCTGCTAAGTTGTACGTCTAGTTAGATAACAATGAATGTGTTTGTTTTCTGAAAAATCTGCGATGGAAATGAAGAGAATCTACTAAGTGGTACAGCTTCTTAGATTACACAAACTAGGAAAGTTTGTTCTTGCTGCACTGAAGTCTCTGCTCAAGAAAACAACTCTTTCTGAGAACAGACCTAGCTTATTTCACATAGTACAGTGTTAAGCAATCAAGGTGTTTGTTTTCTAAACAAACTACATTAGAAATGAAGCTAAACTACTAAGTTGTACATCTTGTTAGATTACACAAACTAGCAAAGTTTGATCTTGCTGCACTGAAGACTCTTCGTAAGAAAGCAACTCATTCGGAGAACAGAATTAGCTTATTTCACACAGTACAAAGTTCGGCATAGTATGTCTTTCTTTTCTAAACAAACTACGTTAGAAATGAAATGAATATAATGGGTTGTACATGTAGTTAGATTAAACAAAAGAGTAAAGCTACATCTTGCTGCACTGAAGACTCTTCGTAAGAAAGCAACTCATTCTGAGAACAGAACTAGCTTATTTAACACAGTACAGCTGTGGGGAATCAAGGTGTTGTTTTCCACAACTAACTAGTTTAGAAATGAAAGCAACTTACCAAGTTTTATATGTTCTTAGATTATACAAACTAGCAAAGTTT
The DNA here is from genome assembly GCA_036365145.1 of Orientallactaga sibirica. Lineage (NCBI taxonomy): Eukaryota > Metazoa > Chordata > Mammalia > Rodentia > Dipodidae > Orientallactaga > Orientallactaga sibirica. Next base: position 13,969 of record JAEOAD010002200.1, on the reverse strand, counting down.
GATCTTGCTTCACTGAAGACTCTTTGTAAGAAAAGTACTCATTCCGAGAACAGAACTAGCTAATTTCACACAGTGCAGTTTTGGGAATCATGGTGTTTGTTTTCTAAACTACCTAGCTTAGAAATGAAGCTAACTTACCAAGTCTTATATCTTGTTAGATTATACAAACTAGCAAAGTTTGATCTTGCTTCACTGAAGACTCTTTGTAAGAAAACAACTCTTTCCGAGAACAGAACTAGCTTATTTCACACAGTGCAGTTTTGGGAATCATGGTGTTTGTTTTCTAAACTAACTAGTTTAGAAATGAAGCTAACTTACCAAGTCTTATATCTTGTTAGATTATACAAACTAGCAAAGTTTGATCTTGCTTCACTGAAGACTCTTTAAGAGAAAACAACTCATTCCGAAACGAGAACTACTTTATTTCACACACTACAGAGTTCGGCAATAAATGTGTTTGTTTTCCAAAAAAACAACGTTAGAAATGAAATGAATCTACTAAGTTGTACGTCTCGATAGAGTACACAAACTGATAAAATTTCATCTTGCTGCACTGAAGACTCTTCGTAAGAAAGCAACTCATTCCGAGAACAGAACTAGCTTATTTAACACAGTACAGCTTTCAGGATACAAGGTGCTTGTTTTCTAAACAAACTAGTTTAGAAATGAAGCTAACTTACCAAGTTTTATATCTTGTTAGATTATACAAACTAGCAAAGTTTGATCTTGCTTCACTGAAGACTCTTTGTAAGAAAACAATTCATTCCGAGAACAGAACTAGCTTATTTCACACAGTACAGTTTTGGGGAATCAAGGTGTTTGTTTTCTAAACTAACTAGTTTAGAAATGAAGCTGACTTACCAAGTTTTATATCTTGTTAGATTATACAAACTAGCCAAGATTGATCTTGTTTCACTGAAGACTATTTGTAAGAAAACAACTCTTTCCGAGAACAGAAGTAGCTTACTTCAAACAGTACAGAGTTCGGCAATGAATGTGTTTGTTTTCTAAACAAACTACGTTAGAAATGAAATGAATCTGCTAAGTTGGACGTCTAGTTAGATAACAATGAATGTGTTTGTTTTCTGAAAAATCTGCCTTGGAAATGAAGAGAATCTACTAAGTGGTACAGCTTCTTAGATTACACAAACTAGGAAAGTTTGATCTTGCTGCACTGAAGTCTCTTCTCAAGAAAGCAACTCTTTTTGAGAACATACCTAGCTTATTTCACATAGTACAGTGTTCAGCAATCAAGGTGTTTGTTTTCTAAACAAACTACATTAGAAATGAAGCTAACCTACTAAGTTGTACATCTTGTTAGATTACACAAACTAGCAAAGTTTGATCTTGCTGCACTGAAGACATAAGAAAGCAACTCATTCAGATAACAGCATTAGCTTATTTCACACAGTACAAAGTTCGGCAAAGAATGTCTTTGTTTTCTAAACAAACTACGTTAGAAATGAAATGAATCTACTAGGTTGTACATGTAGTTAGATTACACAAAAGAGTAAAGCTTCATCTTGCTGCACTGAAGACTCTTCGTAAGAAAGCAACTCATTTCGAGAACAGAACTAGCTTATTTAACACAGTACAGCTGTGGGGATTCTAGGTGCTTGTTTTCTAAACTAACTAGTTTACAAATGAAGCTAACTTACCAAGTTTTATATGTTGTTAGATTATACAAACTAACAAAGTTTGATCTTGCTTCACTGAAGACTCTTTGTAAGAAAACAACTCTTTCCGAGAACAGAACTAGCTTATTTCACACAGTACAGCTTTGCGGAATCAAGGTGTTTGTTTTCTGAACTAACTAATTTAGAAATGAAGCTAACTTACCAAGTTTGATATGTTGTTAGATTATACAAACTAACAAAATTTGATCTTGCTTCACTGAAGACTCTTTGTAAGAAAACAACTCTTTCCGCGAACAGAACTAGCTTATTTCACACAGTGCAGTTTTGGGAATCATGGGGTTTGTTTTCTAAACTAACTAGTTTAGAAATGAAGCGAACTTACCAAGTCTTCTATCTTGTTAGATCATACAAACTAGCTAAGTTTGATCTTGCTTCACTGAAGACTCTTTCAGAGAAAACAACTCATTCCGAAAACAGAACTACTTTATTTCACACATTACAGAGTTCGGCAATGAATGTGTTTGTTTTCTAAACAAACAACGTTAGAAATGAAATGAATCGACTAAGTTGTATGTCTAGTTAGACTACACAAACTGATAAAATTTCATCTTGCTGCACTGAAGACTCTTCGTAAGAAAGCAACTCATTTCGAGAACAAAACTAGCTTATTTAACACAGTACACATTTCGGGATTCAAGGTGCTTGTTTTTTAAACAAACTAGTGTAGAAAAGAAGCTAACTTACCAAGTTCTATATCTTGTTAGAGTATACAAACTAGCAAAGTTTGATCTTCCTTCACTGAAGACTCTTTGTAAGATAACAATTCATTCCGAGAACAGCACCAGCTTATTTCACGCAGTACAGTTTTGGGGAATCAAGGTGTTTGTTTTCTAAACTAACTAGTTTAGAAATGAAGCTGACTTACCAAGTTTTATATCTTGATAGATTATACAAACTAGCAAAGTTTGATCTTGTTTCACTGAAGACTCTTTGTAAGAAAACAACTCTTTCCGATAACAGAAGTAGCTTATTTCACACAGTACAGAGTTCGGCAATGAATGTGTTTGTTTCCTAAACAAACAATGTTAGAAATGAAATGAATCTACTAAGTTGTACGTCTAGTTAGACTACACAAACTGATAAAATTTCATCTTGCTGCACTGAAGACTCTTTGTAAGAAAGCAACTCATTCGAGAACAGAACTAGCTTATTTAACACAGTACATCTTTAGGGATTCAAGGTGCTTTGTTTTCTATACAAACTAGTTTAGAAATGAACCTAACTTACCAAGTTCTATATCGTGTTAGAGTATACAAACTACCAAAGTTTGATCTTGCTCACTGAAGACTCTTTGTAAGAAAACAATTCATTCCGAGAACAGAACTAGCTTATTTCATGCAGTACAGTTTTGGGGAATCAAGGCGTTTGTTTTCTAAACTAACTAGTTTAGAAATGAAGCTGACTTACCAAGTTTTATATCTTGTTACATTATACAAACTAGCAAAGTTTGATCTTGTTTCACGGAAGACTCTTTGTAAGAAAACAACTCGTTCGAGAACAGAAGTAGCTTATTTCACACAGTACAGAGTTCGGCAATGAATGTGTTTGTTTTTTCTAAACAAACTACGTTAGAAATGAAATGAATCTGCTAAGTTGTACGTCTAGTTAGATAACAATGAATGAGTTTGTTTTCTGAAAAATCTGCGTTGGAAATGAAGAGAATCTACTAAGTGGTACAGCTTCTTAGATTACACAAACTAGGAAAGTTTGATCTTGCTGCACTGAAGTCTCTTCTCAAGAAAACAACTCTTTCTGAGAACAGACCTAGCTTATTTCACATAGTACAGTGTTAAGCAATCAAGGTGTTTGTTTTCTAAACAAACTACATTAGAAATGAAGCTAACCTGCTAAGTTGTACATCTTGTTAGATTACACAAACTAGCAAAGTTTGATCTTGCTGCACTGAAGACTCTTCATAAGAAAGCAACTCATTCGGAGAACAGAATTAGCTTATTTCACACAGTACAAAGTTCGGGAAAGAATGTCTTTGTTTTCTAAACAAACAACGTTAGAAATGAAATGAATCTACTGGGTTGTACATGTAGTTAGATTACACAAAAGAGTAAAGGTTCATCTTGCTGCACTGAAGACTCTTCGTAAGAAAGCAACTCATTCCGAGAACAGAACTAGCTTATTAAACACAGTACAGCTGTGGGGAATCAAGGTGCTTGTTTTCTAAACTAACTAGTTTAGAAATGAAGCTAACTTACCATGTTTTATATGTTGTTAGATTATACAAACTAACAAAGTTTGATCTTGCTTCACTGAAGACTCTTTGTAAGAAAACAACTCTTTCCGAGAACAGAACTAGCTTATTTCACACAGTACAGCTTTGCGGAATCAAGGTGTTTGTTTTCTAAACTAACTAATTTAGAAATGAAGCTAACTTACCAATTTGTATATGTTGTTAGATTATACAAACCAGCAAAGTTTGATCTTGCTTCACTGAAGACTCTTTGTAAGAAAACAACTCTTTCCTAGAACAGAACTAGCTTATTTCACACAGTGCAGTTTTGGGAATCATGGTGTTTGTTTTCTAAACTAACAACTTTAGAAATGAAGCTAATTTACCAAGTCTTATATCTTGTTAGATTATACAAACTAGCAAAGTTTGATCTTGCTTCACTGAAGATTCTTTAAGAGAAAACAACTCATTCCGAAAACAGAAGTACTTTATTTCACACAATACAGAGTTCGGCAATGAATGTGTTTGTTCTCTAAACAAACAACGGTAGAAATGAAATGAATCTACTAAGTTGTACGTCTAGTTAGACTACACAAACTGATAAAATTTCATCTTGCTGCACTGAAGACTCTTCGTAAGAAAGCAACTCATTCTGAGAACAGAACTAGCTTATTTAACACAGTACAGCTTTCGGGATTCAAGGTGCTTGTTCTCTAAACAAACTAGTTTAGAAATGAAGCTAACTTACCAAGTTCTATATCTTGTTAGAGTATACAAACTAGCAAAGTTTGATATTGCTTCACTGAAGACTCTTTGTAAGAAAACAATTCATTCCGATAACAGAACTAGCTTATTTCACGCAGTACAGTTTTGGGGAATCAAGGTGTTTGTTTTCTAAACTAACTAGTTTAGAAATGAAGCTGACTTACCAAGTTTTATAGCTTGTTACATTATACAAACTAGCAAAGTTTGATCTTGTTTCACTGAAGACTCTTTGTAAGACAACAACTCTTTCCGAGAACAGAAGTAGCTTATTTCACACAGTACAGAGTTCGGCAATGAATGTGTTTGTTTTCTAAACAAACTACGTTAGAAATGAAATGAATCTGCTAAGTTGTACGTCTAGTTAGATAACAATGAATGTGTTTGTTTTCTGAAAAATCTGCGATGGAAATGAAGAGAATCTACTAAGTGGTACAGCTTCTTAGATTACACAAACTAGGAAAGTTTGATCTTGCTGCACTGAAGTCTCTTCTCAAGAAAATAACTCTTTCTGAGAACAGACCTAGCTTATTTCACATAGTACAGTGTTAAGCAATCAAGGTGTTTGTTTTCAAACATACTACATTAGAAATGAAGCTAACATACTAAGTTGTACATCTTGTTAGATTACACAAACTAGCAAAGTTTGATCTTGCTTCACTGAAGACTCTTTAAGAGAAAACAACTCTTTCCGAGAACAGAAGTAGCTTATTTCACACAGTACAGAGTTCGGCAATGAATGTGTTTGTTTTCTAAACCAACTACGTTAGAAATGAAATGAATCTGTTAAGTTGTACGTCTAGTTAGATAACAATGAATGTGTTTGTTTTCTGAAAAATCTGCGATGGAAATGAAGAGAATCTACTAAGTGGTACAGCTTCTTAGATTACACAAACTAGGAAAGTTTGTTCTTGCTGCACTGAAGTCTCTGCTCAAGAAAACAACTCTTTCTGAGAACAGACCTAGCTTATTTCACATAGTACAGTGTTAAGCAATCAAGGTGTTTGTTTTTTCTAAACAAACTACATTAGAAATGAAGCTAAACTACTAAGTTGTACATCTTGTTAGATTACACAAACTAGCAAAGTTTGATCTTGCTGCACTGAAGACTCTTCGTAAGAAAGCAACTCATTCGGAGAACAGAATTACCTTATTTCACACAGTACAAAGTTCGGCATAGAATGTCTTTCTTTTCTAAACAAACTACGTTAGAAATGAAATGAATATAATGGGTTGTACATGTAGTTAGATTAAACAAAAGAGTAAAGCTTCATCTTGCTGCACTGAAGACTCTTCGTAAGAAAGCAACTCATTCTGAGAACAGAACTAGCTTATTTAACACAGTACAGCTGTGGGGAATCAAGGTGCTTTTTTTCCACAACTAACTAGTTTAGAAATGAAGCTAACTTACCAAGTTTTATATGTTCTTAGATTATACAAACTAGCAAAGTTTGATCTTGCTTCACTGAAGACTCTTTGTAAGAAAAGTACTCTTTCCGAGAACAGAACTAGCTAATTTCACACAGTGCAGTTTTGGGAATCATGGTGTTTGTTTTCTAAACTACCTAGCTTAGAAATGAAGCTAACTTACCAAGTCTTATATCGTGTTATATTATACAAACTAGCAAAGTTTGATCTTGCTTCACTGAAGACTCTTTGTAAGAAAACAACTCTTTCCGAGAACAGAACTAGCTTATTTCACACAGTGCAATTTTGGGAATCATGGTGTTTGTTTTCTAAACTAACTAGTTTAGAATTGAAGCTAACTTACCAAGTCTTATATCTTGTTAGATTATACAAACTAGCAAAGTTTGATCTTGCTTCACTGAAGACTCTTTAAGAGAAACAACTCATTCAAAAACAGAACTACTTTATTTCACACACTACAGAGTTCGGCAATAAATGTGTTTGTTTTCCAAAAAAACAACGTTAGAAATGAAATGAATCTACTAAGTTGTACGTCTCGATAGAGTACACAAACTGATAAAATTTCATCTTGCTGCACTGAAGACTCTTCGTAAGAAAGCAACTCATTCCGAGAACAGAACTAGCTTATTTAACACAGTACAGCTTTCAGGATACAAGGTGCTTGTTTTCTAAACAAACTAGTTTAGAAATGAAGCTAACTTACCAAGTTTTATATCTTGTTAGATTATACAAACTAGCAAAGTTTGATCTTGCTTCACTGAAGACTCTTTGTAAGAAAACAATTCATTCCGAGAACAGAACTAGCTTATTTCACACAGTACAGTTTTGGGGAATCAAGGTGTTTGTTTTCTAAACTAACTAGTTTAGAAATGAAGCTGACTTACCAAGTTTTATATCTTGTTAGATTATACAAACTAGCCAAGATTGATCTTGTTTCACTGAAGACTATTTGTAAGAAAACAACTCTTTCCGAGAACAGAAGTAGCTTACTTCAAACAGTACAGAGTTTCGCAATGAATGTGTTTGTTTGCTAAACAAACTACGTTAGAAATGAAATGAATCTGCTAAGTTGGACGTCTAGTTAGATAACAATGAATGTGTTTGTTTTCTGAAAAATCTGCGTTGGAAATGAAGAGAATCTACTAAGTGGTACAGCTTCTTAGATTACACAAACTGGGAAAGTTTGATCTTGCTGCACTGAAGTCTCTTCTCAAGAAAGCAACACTTTTTGAGAACAGACCTAGCTTATTTCACATAGTACAGTGTTAAGCAATCAAGGTGTTTGTGTTCTAAACAAACTACATTAGAAATGAAGCTAACCTACTAAGTTGTACATCTTGTTAGATTACACAAACTAACAAAAAAAAAATTGATCTTGCTGCACTGAAGACATAAGAAAAGCAACTCATTCAGATAACAGCATTAGCTTATTTCACACAGTACAAAGTTCGGCAAAGAATGTTTTGTTTTCTAAACAAACTACGTTAGAAATGAAATGAATCTACTAGGTTGTACATGTAGTTAGATTACACAAAAGAGTAAAGTCTTCATCTTGCTGCACTGAAGACTCTTCGTAAAAAAGCAACTCATTTCGAGAACAGAACTAAAGCTTATTTAACACAGTACAGCTGTGGGGATTCTAGGTGCTTGTTTTCTAAACTAACTAGTTTAGAAATGAAGCTAACTTACCAAGTTTTATATGTTGTTAGATTATACAAACTAACAAAGTTTGATCTTGCTTCACTGAAGACTCTTTGTAAAGAAAACAACTCTTTCCGAGAACAGAACTAGCTTATTTCACACAGTACAGCTTTGGGAATCAAGGTGTTTGTTTTCTGAACTAACTAATTTAGAAATGAAGCTAACTTACCAAGTTTGATATGTTGTTAGATTATACAAACTAACAAATTTGATCTTGCTTCACTGAAGACTCTTTGTAAGAAAACAACTCTTTCCTTTCAGAACTAGCTTATTTCACACAGTACAGTTTTGGGAATCATGGTGTTTGTTTTCTAAACTAACTAGTTTAGAAATGAAGCTGAACTTACCAAGTCTTACGTCTTGTTAGATTATACAAACTAGCTAAGTTTGATCTTGCTTCACTGAAGACTCTTTCAGAGAAACAACTCATTCCACTTTACAGAACTACTTTATTTCACACAGTACAGAGTTTTCAGCAATGAATGTGTTTGTTTTCTAAACAAACAACGTTAGAAATGAAATGAATCTGACTAAGTTGTATATCTTGTTAGACTATACAAACTGATAAAATTTCATCTTGCTGCACTGAAGACTCTTCCCAGAACAGAAAGCAACTCATTTCGAGAACAAAACTAGCTTATTTAACACAGTTTTACACATTTTAGATAACAATGAAGGTGTTTGTTTTTAAACAAACTAGTTGAAAATGAAGAGAACCTACCAAGTTCTATATCTTGTTAGATTACACAAACTAGCAAAGTTTGATCTTCCTTCACTGAAGACTCTTTGTAAGAAAACAATTCATTCTTCACATGAGAACAGCACCAGCTTATTTCACTTCTACAGTTTTGGGGAATCAAAGGTGTTTGTTTTCTAACACTAACTAGTTTAGAAATGAAGCTGACTTACCAAGTTTTATATCTTGTTAGATTATACAAACTAGCAAAGTTTGATCTTGTTTCACTAAAGACTCTTTGTAAGAAAACAACTCTTTCTCGAGAACAGAAGTAGCTTATTTCACACAGTACAGAGTTCGGCAATGAATGATGTCCTCGTTTTCTAAACAAACTACGTTAGAAATGAAATGAATCTGCTAAGTTGTATGTCAAGTTAGATAATGAATGTGTTTGTTTTCTCAAAAATCTGCGTTGGGAATGAAGAGAATCTACTAAGTGGTACAGGTTCTTAGATTACACAAACTAGGAAAGTTTGATCTTGCTGCACTGAAGTCTCTTCTCAAGAAAACAACTCTTTCTGAGAACAGACCTAGCTTATAGTACAGTGTTAAGCAATCAAGGTATTTGTTTTCTAAACAAACTACATTAGAAATGAAGCTAACCTACTAAGTTTTACATCTTGTTAGATTACACAAACTAGCAAAGTTTGATCTTGCTGCACTGAAGACTCTTTGTAAGAAAGCAACTCATTTGGAGAACAGAATTAGCTTATTTCACACAGTACAAAGTTCGGCAAAGAATGTCTTTGTTTTCTAAGCAAACTACGTTAGAAATGAAATGAATCTACTGGGTTGTACATGTAGTTATATTACACAAAAGAGTAAAGCTTCATCTTGCTGCACTGAAGACTCTTCGTAAGAAAGCAACTCATTCCGAGAACAGAACTAGCTTATTTAACACAGTACAGCTGTGGGGAATCAAGGTGCTTGTTTTCTAAACTAACTAGTTTAGAAATGAAGCTAACTTACCAAGTTTTATATGTTGTTAGATTATACAAACTAACAAAGTTTGATCTTGCTTCACTGAAGACTCTTTGTAAGAAAACAACTCTCATTCGAGAGAACAGAACTAGCTTATTTCACACAGTGCAGTTTTGGGAATCATGGTGTTTGTTTTCTAAACTAACTAGATTAGAAATGAAGATAACTTACCAAGTCTTATATCTTGTTAGATTATACAAACTAGCAAAGTTTGATCTTGCTTCACTGAAGACTCTCTGTAAGAAAACAACTTTTTCTGAGAACAGAACTAGCTTATTTCACAGAGTGCAGTTTTGGGAATCAATGTGTTTGTTTTCTAAACTAACTAGTTTAGAAATGAAGCTAACTTACCAAGTCTTATATCTTGTTAGATTATACAAACTAGCAAGGTTTGATCTTGCTTCACTGAAGACTCTTTAAGAGAAAACAACTCATTCGAAAACAGAACTACTTTATTTCACACAGTACAGAGTTCGGGAATAAATGTGTTTGTTTTCTAAACAAACAACGTTAGAAATGAAATGATTCTCCTAAGTTTTACTTCTTGTTTAGACTACACAAACTGATAAAATTTCATCTTGCTGCACTGAAGACTCTTCCAAGAAAACCACTCATTCCGAGAACAGAACTAGCTTATTTAACACAGTACAGCTTTGGGAATTCAAGGTGTTTGTTTTCTAAACAAACTAGTTTAGAAAAGAAGCTAACTTACCACGTTCTATATCTTGTTAGAGTATTCAAACTAGCAAAGTTTGATCTTGCTTCACTGAAGACTCTTTGTAAGAAAACAATTCATTCCGAGAACAGAACTAGCTTATTTCACGCAGTACAGTTTTGTGGAATCAAGGTGTTTGTTTTCTAAACTAACTAGTTTAGAAATGAAGTTAACTTACCAAGTTTTATATCTTGTTAGATTTTACAAACTAGCAAAGTGTGATCTTGTTTCACTGAAGACTCTTTGTAAGAAAACAACTCTTTCCGAGAACAGAATTAACTTATTTCACACAGTACAGAGTTCAGCAATGAATGTGTTTGTTTTCTAAACAAACTACGTTAGAAATGAAATGAATCTGCTAAGTTGTAGTCTAGTTAGATAACAATGAATGTGTTTGTTTTCTGAAAATTCTGCATTGGAAATGAAGAGAATATATTAAGTGGTACAGCTTCTTACATTACATAAACTAGGAAAGTTTGATCTTGCTGCACTGAAGTCTCTTCTCAAGAAAACAGCTCATTCGGAGAACAGACCTAGCTTATTTCACATAGTACAGTGTTAAGCAATCAAGGTGTTTGTTTTCTAAACAAACTATATTAGAAATGAAGCTAACCTACTAAGTTGTACATCTTGTTAGATTACACAAACTAGCAAAGTTTGCTCTTGCTGCACTGAAGACTCTTCATAAGAAAGCAACTCATTCGGAGAACATAATTAGCTTATTTCACACAGTACAAAGTTCTGCAAAGAATGTCTTTGTTTTCTAAACAAACTACGTTAGAAATGAAATGAATCTACTAGGTTGTACATGTAGTTAGATTACAGAAAAGAGTAAAGCTTCATCTTGCTGCACTGAAGACTCTTCATAAGAAAGCAACTCATTCGAGAACAGAACTAGCTTATTTGACACAGTACAGCTGTTCTCAATCAAGGTGCTTGTTTTCTAAACTAACTAGTTTAGAAATGAAGCTAACTTACCAAGTTTTATATGTTGTTAGATTATACAAACTAACAAAAGTTTGATCTTGCTTCACTGAAGACTCTTTGTAAGAAAACAACTCTTTCCGAGAACAGAACTAGCTTATTTCACACAGTACAGAGTTTCTGCAATGAATGTGTTTGTTTTCTAAACAAACAACGTTAGAAATGAAATGAATCTACTAAGTTTGTACGTCTTGTTAGATTACACAAACTGATAAAATTTCATCTTGCTGCACTGAAGACTCTTTGTAAGAAAACAACTCATTCCGAGAACAGAACTAGCTTATTTAACACAGTACAGCTTTGGGAATCAAGGTGTTTGTTTTCTAAACAAACTAGTTTAGAAATGAAGCTAACTTACCAAGTCTTATATCTTGTTAGATTATACAAACTAGCAAAGTTTGATCTTGCTTCACTGAAGACTCTTTGTAAGAAAACAACTTGTCCAAGAACAGAAAATTTTCACACAGTACAGAGTTGGAGCATGAAGGTGTTTGTTTTTAAACTGAGAAATGAAATGAACTAAGTTGTATTTCAGTTAGACTAACAAACTGTTTTCATCTTGCTGCACTGAAGACTCTTTGTAAGAAAGGTCATTCTGAGAACAAAACTGCTTATTTAACTTTCACGGGATTCAAGGTGTTTGTTTTCTAAACAAACTAGTATAAAATGAAGCTAACTTACCAAGTTTTATATCTTCTTAGATTATACAAACTGGCAAAGTTTGATCTTGCTTCACTGAAGACTCTTTGTAAGAAAACAATTCATTCTGAGAACAGAACTAGCTTATTTCACACAGTACAGTTTTGGGGAATCAAGGTGTTTGTTTTCTAAACTAACTAGTTTAGAAATGAAGCTGACTTACCAAGTTTTATATCTTGTTAGATTATACAAACTAGCAAAGATTGATCTTGTTTCACTGAAGACTCTTTGTAAAAAACAACTCTTTCGAGAACAGAAGTAGCTTATTTCAAACAGTACAGAGTTCGGGAATGAATGTGTTTGTTTTCTAAACAAAACTACGTTAGAAATGAAATGAATCTGCTAAGTTGGACGTCTAGTTAGATAACAATGAATGTGTTTGTTTTCTGAAAAATCTGCGTTGGAAATGAAGACTCTACTAAGTGGTACAGCTTCTTATTTTACACAAACTAGAAAGTTTGATCTTGCTGCACTGAAGTCTCTTCTCAAGAAAGCAACTCTTTTGAGAACATACCTAGCTTATTTCACATAGTACAGTGTTAAGCAATCAAGGTGTTTGTTTTCTAAACAAACTACATTAGAAATGAAGCTAACCTACTAAGTTGTACATCTTGTTAGATTACACAAACTAGCAAAGTTTGATCTTGCTGCACTGAAGACTCTTTGTAAGAAAGCAACTCATTCAGATAACAGAATTAGCTTATTTCACACAGTACAAAGTTCGGCAATCAATGTGTTTGTTTTCTAAACAAACTACGTTAGAAATGAAATGAATCTACTAAGTTGTACATGTAGTTAGATTACACAAAAGAGTAAAGCTTCATCTTGCTGCACTGAAGACTCTTGTAAGAAAGCAACTCATTCCGAGAACAGAACTAGCTTATTTAACACAGTACAGCTGTGGGGAATCAAGGTGCTTGTTTTCTAAAACTAACTAGTTTAGAAATGAAGCTAATCTACCAAGTTTTATATGTTGTTAGATTATACAAACTAGCAAAGTTTGATCTTGCTTCACTGAAGACTCTTTGTAAGAAAACAACTCATTCGAGAACAGAACTAGCTTATTTAACACAGTACAGCTTTGGGAATCAAGGTGTTTGTTTTCTAAACTAACTAGTTTAGAAATGAAGCTAACTTACCAAGTTTTATATGTTGTTAGATTATACAAACTAGCAAAGTTTGATCTTGCTTCACTGAAGACTCTTTGTAAGAAAACAACTCATTCGAGAACAGAACTAGCTTATTTCACACAGTGCAGTTGGGAATCATGGTGTTTGTTTTCTAAACTAACTAGTTTAGAAATGAAGCTAACTTACCAAGTCTTATATCTTGTTAGATTATACAAACTAGCAAAGTTTGATCTTGCTTCACTGAAGACTCTTTTTAAGAGAAAACAACTCATTCCTAAACAGAACTACTTTATTTCACACAGTACAGAGTTCGGCAATGAATGTGTTTGTTTTCTAAACAAACAACGTTAGAAATGAAATGAATCTACTAAGTTGTACGTCTAGTTAGACTACACAAACTGATAAAATTTCATCTTGCTGCACTGAAGACTCTTTTTGTAAGAAAGCAACTCATTCCGAGAACAGAACTAGCTTATTTAACACAGTACAGCTTTCGAGTTCAAGGTGCTTGTTTTCTAAACAAACTAGTTTAGAAATGAAGCTAACTTACCAAGTTCTATATCTTGTTAGAGTATACAAAACTAGCAAAGTTTGATCTTGCTTCACTGAAGACTCTTTGTAAGAAAACAATTCATTCCGAGAACAGAACTAGCTTATTTCACGCAGTACAGTTTTGGGGAATCAAGGTGTTTGTTTTCTAAACTAACTAGTTTAGAAATGAAGCTGACTTACCAAGTTTTATATCTTGTTAGATTATACAAACTAGCAAAGTTTGATCTTGTTTCACTGAAGACTCTTTGTAAGAAAAAACAACTCTTTCCGAGAACAGAAGTAGCTTATTTCACACAGTACAGAGTTCGGCAATGAATGTGTTTGTTTTCTAAACAAACTACGTTAGAAATGAAATGAATCTGCTAAGTTGTACGTCTAGTTAGATAACAATGAATGTGT
>JAEOAD010000850.1:0-88141 GCA_036365145.1 Orientallactaga sibirica | reverse complement strand
TTACAAGGAAAGTTTGAAACTTGCTGCACTCAACCTTTCTTCGTAAAATTAAACTGATTCCTAGAGGTGAATTAACTTTTTTCACACAGTACACTGTTAGAATACGGATGATGTTTCTTTCTCAAGAAACTACTTTAGAAATGAGGCAAATCTACTATAACCGAATGAGCTTATTTCACACAGTAAAATGTTCGGCAATGAAGATGTTTGTTTTCTCAACAAACTACTTTACAAATGAGTCTAATCTAATAACTTGACCATCTTTTTAGATTACATTAACAAGGAAAGTTTGAAGTTAATGCACTCAACCTTCTTTGTAGGAAAGCAACTGATTCCTAGAACCGAATGAGCTTATTTCACACAGTACAATGTTCGGCAATGAAGATGTTTGTTTTCTCAACAAAGTAATTTACAAATGAGGGGAATCTTGTAACTTGGCCATCTGTTTAGATTACATTAACAAGGAAAGTTTGAACTTGCTGCACTCAACCTTCTTCGTAGAAATTAAACTGATTCCTAGAAGTGAATTAACTTATTTCACACAGTACAGTGTTCGGTACTGAAGATGTTTTTTCTAAAGAAACTACTTTAGAAATGAGGCGAATCTACTAACTTGGCCATCTTTTTAGATTACATTAACAAGGAAAGTTTGAACTTGCTGCACTCAACCTTCTTTGTAGGAAAGCAACTGATTCCAAGAACCGAATGAGCTTATTTCACAAAGTACAATGTTCAGCAATGAAGATGTTTGTTTTGTCAATAAGCTACTTTACAAATGAGGCGAATCTACTCACTTCGCCATCTTGTTAGATTACATTAACAAGGAAAGTTTGAACTTGCTGCACTCAACCTTCTTTTGTAGGAAAACAACTGATTCCTAGAACCACTGAGCTTATTTCACACAGTACAATGTTCGCAATGAAGATGTTTGTTTTCTCAACAAACTACTTTACAAATGAGTCGATCTACTAACTTGGCCATCTTTTAGATTACATTAACAAGGAAAGTTTGAAGTTGCTGCACTCAACATTCTTTGTAGGAAAGCAACTGATTGCTAGAACCGAATGAGCTTATTTGACACAGTACAATATTCGGCAATGAAGATTTTTGTTTTCTCAACAAAGTACTTTTACAAATGAGGCGAATCTTCTAACTTGGCCATCTTTTGAGATTACATTAGCAAGGAAAGTTTGAACTTGCTGCACTCAACCTTCTTCGTGGAAATTAAACTGATTCCTAGAAGCTTAATTAACTTATTTCACACAGTACAGTGTTAAATAACTGACGATGTTTCTTTTCTATAGAAACTACTTTAGAAATGAGGCCAAAGTACTACGTTGTGAATCTTTTCAGATTACATTAACAAGGAAAGTTTGAACTTGCTGCACTCAACCTTCTTCAGAAATTAAACTGATTCCTAGAGCTGAATTAACTTATTTCACACAGTACAGTGTTCAGTACTGAAGATGTTTCTTTTCTAAAGAAACTACTTTCCAAATGAGGCGAATCCACTAACTTGTACATCTTGTTAGATTACACAAAGTAGGAAAGTTTGAACTTGCTGCACTCAACCTTCTTCATAGGAAAGCAAGTGATTCCTAGAATCGAACTAGCTCATTTCACATAGTACAGTGTTCGGTAATGAAGATGTGTGTTTTCTAAATAAACTACTTTAGAAATGAGGCCAATATATTAAGTTGTGCATCTTTTCAGATTACATTAACAAGGAAAGTTTGAACTTGCTGCACTCAACCTTCTTTGTAGGAAAGCAACTGATTCCTAGAACCGAATGAGTTTATTTCACAAAGTACAATGTTCAGCAATGAAGATGTTTGTTTTCTCAATAAGCTACTTTACAAATGAGGCGAATCTACTAACTTCGCCATCTTTTTAGATTACATTAACAAGGAAAGTTTGAACTTGCTGCACTCAAACTTCTTCGTAGAAATTAAACTGATTCCTAGAAGCGAATTAACTTATTTCACACAGTACAGTGTTCGGGACTGACGATGTTTCTTTTCTAAAGAAACTACTTTAGAAATGAGGCCAAAGTACTACGTTGTGAATCTTTTCAGATTACAATAACAAGGAAAGTTTGAACTTGCTGCACTCAACCTTCTTCGTAGAAATTAAACTGATTCCTAGAAGATAATTAACTTATTTCACAAAGTACAGTGTTCGGTTCTGACGATGTTTCTTTTCTAAAGAAACTACTTTAGAAATGAGGCCAAAGTACTACGTTGTGAATCTTTTCAGATTACATTAACAAGGAAAGTTTGAACTTGCTGCACTCAACCTTCTTTGTAGGAAAGCAACTGATTCCTAGAACGGAATGAGCTTATTTGACACAGTACAATGTTCGCAATGAAGATGTTTGTTTTCTCAATAAACTATTTTTACAAATGAGGCGAATCTACTAACTTCGCCATCTTGTTAGATTACATTAACAAGGAAAGTTTGAACTTGCTGCACTCAACCTTCTTTGTAGGAAAACAACTGATTCCTAGAACCACTGAGCTTATTTCACACAGTACAATGTTCGGCAATGAAGATGTTTGTTTTCTCAACAAACTACTTTACAAATGAGTCGCATCTACTAACTTGGCCATCTTTTTAGATTACATTAACAAGGAAAGTTTGAGGTTGCTGCACTCAACATTCTTTGTAGGAAAGCAAATGATTGCTAGAACCGAATGAGCTTATTTCACACAGTACAATATTCGGCAATGAAGATGTTTGTTTTCTCAACAAAGTACTTTACAAATGAGGCGAATCTTCTAACTTGGCCATCTTTTGAGATTACATTAGCAAGGAAAGTTTGAACTTGCTGCACTCAACCTTCTTCGTGGAAATTAAACTGATTCCTAGAAGCAAATTAACTTATTTCACACAGTACAGTGTTCGGTACTGACGATGTTTGTTTTCTATAGAAACTACTTTAGAAATGAGGCCAAAGTACTACGTTGTGAATCTTTTCAGATTACATTAACAAGGAAAGTTTGAACTTGCTGCACTCAACCTTCTTCGTAGAAATTAAACTGATTCCTAGAAGCGAATTAACTTATTTCACACAGTACAGTGTTCGGTACTGAAGATGTTTCTTTTCTAAAGAAACTACTTTAGAAATGAGGAGAATCCACTAACTTGTACATCTTGTTAGTTTACACAAAGTAGGAAAGTTTGAACTTGCTGCACTCAACCTTCTTCGTAGGGAAAGCAAGTGATTCCTAGAATCGGCGAGCTCATTTCACATCAGACAGTGTTCAGTAATGAAGATGTTTGTTTTCTAAACAAACTTCTTTAGAAATGAGGCCAATCTACTAAGTTGTGCATCTTTTCAGAATACATTAACAAGGAAAGTTTGAACTTACTGCACTCAACCTTCTTTGTAGGAAAGCAACTGATTCCTAGAACCGAATGAGCTTATTTCACACAGTACAATGTTTGGCAATGAAGATGTTTGTTTTCTCAACAAAGTACTTTACAAATGAGGCGAATCTTCTAACTTGGCCATCTGTTTAGATTACATTAACAAGGAAAGTTTGAACTTGCAGCACTCAACCTTCTTCGTAGAAATTAAACTGATTCCTAGAAGCAATTAACTTATTTCACACAGTACAGTGTTAAATACTGATTATGTTTCTTTTCTAAAGAAACTACTTTAGAAATGAGGCCAAAGTACTACGTTGTGAATCTTTTCAGATTACATTAACAAGGAAAGTTTGAACTTGCTGCACTCAACCTTCTTCCTAGAAATTAAACTGATTCCTAGAAGCGAATTAACTTATTTCACACAGTACAGTGTTCGGACTGATGTTTCTTTTCTAAAGAAACTACTTTAGAAATGAGGCCAAAGTACTACGTTGTGAATCTTTTCAGATTACATTAACAAGGAAAGTTTGAACTTGCTGCACTCAACCTTCTTCTCGTAGAAATTAAACTGATTCCTAGAAGATAATTAACTTATTTCACAAAGTACAGTGTTCGGTTCTGACGATGTTTCTTTTCTAAAGAAACTACTTTAGAAATGAGGCCAAAGTACTACGTTGTGAATCTTTTCAGATTACATTAACAAGGAAAGTTTGAACTTGCTGCACTCAACCTTCTTTGTAGGAAAACAACTGATTCCTAGAACCACTGAGCTTATTTCACACAGTACAATGTTCGGCAATGAAGATGTTTGTTTTCTCAACAAACAACATTACAAATGAGTCGCATCTACTAACTTGGCCATCTTTTTAGATTACATTAACAAGGAAAGTTTGAGGTTGCTGCACTCAACATTCTTTGTAGGAAAGCAAATGATTGCTAGAACCGAATGAGCTTATTTCACACAGTACAATATTCGGCAATGAAGATGTTTGTTTTCTCAACAAAGTACTTTACAAATGAGGCGAATCTTCTAACTTGGCCATCTTTTGAGATTACATTAGCAAGGAAAGTTTGAACTTGCTGCACTCAACCTTCTTCGTGGAAATTAAACTGATTCCTAGAAGCGAATTAACTTATTTCACACAGTACAGTGTTCGGTACTGACGATGTTTGTTTTCTATAGAAACTACTTTAGAAATGAGGCGAAAGTACTACGTTGTGAATCTTTTCAGATTACATTAACAAGGAAAGTTTGAACTTGCTGCACTCAACCTTCTTCAGAGAAATTAAACTGATTCCTAGAAGCGAATTAACTTATTTCACACAGTACAGTGTTCGGTACTGAAGATGTTTCTTTCTAAAGAAACTACTTTAGAAATGAGGAGAATCCACTAACTTGTACATCTTGTTAGTTTACACAAAGTAGGAAAGTTTGAACTTGCTGCACTCAACCTTCTTCGTAGGAAAGCAAGTGATTCCAAGAATCGAAGTAGCTCATTTCACATCGTACAGTGTTCAGTAATGAAGATGTTTGTTTTCTAAACAAACTTCATTAGAAATGAGGCCAATCTACTAAGTTGTGCATCTTTTCAGAATACATTAACAAGGAAAGTTTGAACTTACTGCACTCAACCTTCTTTGTAGGAAAGCAACTGATTCCTAGAACCGAATGAGCTTATTTCACACAGTACAATGTTTGGCAATGAAGATGTTTGTTTTCTCAACAAAGTACTTTACAAATGAGGCGAATTTTCTAACTTGGCCATCTGTTTAGATTACATTAACAAGGAAAGTTTGAACTTGCAGCACTCAACCTTCTTCGTGGAAATTAAACTGATTCCTAGAAGCGAATTAACTTATTTCACACAGTACAGTGTTCGGTACTGACGATGTTTCTTTTCTAAAGAAACTACTTTAGAAATGAGGCCAAAGTACTACGTTGTGAATCTTTTCAGATTACATTAACAAGGAAAGTTTGAACTTGCTGCACTCAACCTTCTTCGTAGAAATTAAACTGATTCCTAGAAGCGAATTAACTTATTTCACACAGTACAGTGTTCGGGACTGACGATGTTTCTTTTCTAAAGAAACTACTTTAGAAATGAGGCCAAAGTACTACGTTGTGAATCTTTTCAGATTACATTAACAAGGAAAGTTTGAACTTGCTGCACTCAACCTTCTTCAGAGAAATTAAACTGATTCCTAGAAGTGAATTAACTTATTTCACAAAGTACAGTGTTCGGTTCTGACGATGTTTCTTTTCTAAAGAAACTACTTTAGAAATGAGGCCAAAGTACTATTGTGAATCTTTTCAGATTACATTAACAAGGAAAGTTTGAACTTGCTGCACTCAACCTTCTTTGTAGGAAAGCAACTGATTCCTAGAATGGAATGAGCTTATTTGACACAGTACAATGTTCGCAATGAAGATGTTTGTTTTCAATAAACTACTTTACAAATGAGGCGAATCTACTAACTTCGCCATCTTGTTAGATTACATTAACAAGGAAAGTTTGAACTTGCTGCACTCAACCTTCTTTGTAGGAAAACAACTGATTCCTAGAACCACTGAGCTTATTTCACACAGTACAATGTTCGGTAAATGAAGATGTTTGTTTTCTCAACAAACTACTTTACAAATGAGTCGCATCTACTAATTGGCCATCTTTTTAGATTACATTAACAAGGAAAGTTTGAGGTTGCTGCACTCAACATTCTTTGTAGGAAAGCAAATGATTGCTAGAACCGAATGAGCTTATTTCACACAGTACAATATTCGCAATGAAGATGTTTGTTTTCAACAAAGTACTTTACAAATGAGGCGAATCTTCTAACTTGGCCATCTTTTGAGATTACATTAGCAAGGAAAGTTTGAACTTGCTGCACTCAACCTTCTTCGTGGAAATTAAACTGATTCCTAGAAGCTTAATTAACTTATTTTACACAGTACAGTGTTCGTACTGATTTATGTTTCTTTTCTAAAGAAACTACTTTAGAAATGAGGCCAAAGTACTACGTTGTGAATCTTTTCAGATTACATTAACAAGGAAAGTTTGAACTTGCTGCACTCAACCTTCTTCCTAGAAATTAAACTGATTCCTAGAAGATAATTAACTTATTTCACAAAGTACAGTGTTAAATACTTGACGATGTTTCTTTTCTAAAGAAACTACTTTAGAAATGAGGCCAAAGTACTACCTTGTGAATCTTTTCAGATTACATTAACAAGGAAAGTTTGAACTTGCCGCACTCAACCTTCTTCGTAGAAATTAACCTGATTCCTAGAAGCGGATTAACTTATTTCACACAGTACACTGTTCGGTACTGAAGATGTTTCTTTTCTAAAGAAACTACTTTAGAAATGAGGCCAATCTACTACGTTGTGCATCTTTTCAGATTACATTAACAAGGAAAGTTTGAACTTGCTGCACTCAACCTTTTTTGTAGGAAAGCAACTGATTCCTAGAATGGAATGAGCTTATTTGACACAGTACAATGTTCGGCAATGAAGATGTTTGTTTTCTCAATAAACTACTTTACAAATGAAGCGAATCTACTAACTTAGCCATCTTTTTAGATTACATTAACAAGGAAAGTTTGAACTTGCTGCACTCAACCTTCTTTGTAGGAAAGCAACTGATTCCTAGAACCAATGAGCTTATTTCACACAGTACAATGTTCGGCAATAAAGATGTTAATTTTCTCAACAAACTACTTAACAAATGAGGCAAATCTACTAACCTGGCCATCTTTTTAGATTACATTAACAAGGAAAGTTTGAACTTGCTGCACTCAACCTTCTTTGTAGGAAAGCAACTGATTCCTAGAACCGAATGAGCTTATTTCACACAGTACAATGTTCGCAATGAAGATGTTTGTTTTCTCAACAAAGTACTTTACAAATGAGGCGAATCTTCTAACTTGGCCATCTGTTTAGATTCCATTAACAAGGAAAGTTTGAACTTGCTGCACTCAACCTTCTTCGTAGAAATTAAACTGATTCCTAGAAGCGAATTAACTTATTTTACACAGTACAGTGTTCGGTACTGACGATGTTTCTTTTCTAAAGAAACTACTTTAGAAATGAGGCCAAAGTACTACGTTGTGAATCTTTTCAGATTACATTAACAAGGAAAGTTTGAACTTGCTGCACTCAACCTTCTTCGTAGAAATTAAACTGATTCCTAGAGAAGCGAATTAACTTATTTCACACAGTACAGTGTTCGGTACTGACGATGTTTCTTTTCTAAAGAAACTACTTTAGAAATGAGGCCAAAGTACTACGTTGTGAATGTTTTCAGATTACATTAACAAGGAAAGTTTGAACTTGCTGCACTCTACCTTCTTCGTAGAAATTAAACTGATTCCTAGAAGCGAATTAACTTATTTCACACAGTACAGTGTTCGGTACTGAAGATGTTTCTTTTCTAAAGAAACTACTTTAGAAATGAGGAGAATCCACTAGCTTGTACATCTTGTTAGTTTACACAAAGTAGGAAAGTGTGAACTTGTTGCACTCAACCTTCTTCGTAGGAAAGCAAGTGATTCCTAGAATCGAACTAGCTCATTTCACATAGTACAGTGTTCGGTAATGAAGATGTCTGTTTTCTAAATAAACTTCTTTAGAAATGAGGCCAATCTACTAAATTGTGCATCTTTTCAGATTACATTAACAAGGAAAGTTTGAACTTGCTGAACTCAACTTTCTTCGTAGAAATTAAACTGATTCCTAGAAGCGAATTAACTTATTTCACAGAGTACAGTGTTCGGTACTGAAGATGTTTCTTTTCTAAAGAAACTACTTTAGAAATTAGGCGAATCCACTAACTTGTACATCTTGTTAGATTAGACAAAGTAGGAAAGTTTGAACTTGCTGCACTCAACCTTCTTCGTAGGAAAGCAAGTGATTCCTAGAATCGAACTAGCTCATTTGACATAGTACAGTGTTCGTAATGAAGATGTTTGTTTTCTAAACAGACTACTTTAGAAATGAGGCCAATCTACTAAGTTGTGCATCTTTTCAGATTACATTAACAAGGAAAGTTTGAACTTGCTGCACTCAACCTTCTTCGTAGAAATTAAACTGATTCCTAGAAGCGAATTAACTTATTTCACACAGTACAGTGTTCGGTACTGAAGATGATTCTTTTCTAAAGAAACTACTTTAGAAATGAGGCCAATCTACTACGTTGTGCATCTTTTCAGATTACATTAACAAGTTAAGTTTGAACTTGCTGCACTCAACCTTCTTTGTAGGAAAGCAACTGATTCCTAGAACCGAATGAGCTTATTTCACACAGTACAATGTTCGGCAATGAAGATGTTTGTTTTCTCAACAAACTACTATACAAATGAGTTGAATCTACTAACTTGGCCATCTTTTTAGATAACATTAACAATGAACGTTTGAACTTGCTGCACTCAACCTCCTTTTTAGGAAAGCAACAGACTCCTAGAAGCAGATTAACTTATTTCACACAGTACAGTGTTCGGTACTGAAGATGTTTCTTTTCTAAAGAAAGTACTTTAGAAAAGAGGCCAATCCACTAACTTGTACATCTTGTTAGAATACACAAACTAGGAAAGTTTGAACTTGCTGCATTCAACCGTCTTCATCAGGAAAGCAAGTGATTCCTAGAATCGAACTAGCTCATTTCTCATAGCACAGTGTTTGGTAATGAAGATGTTTGTTTTCTAAACAAACTACTTGAGAAATCAGGCCAATCTACTACATTGTGCATCTTTTCAGGTTACATTTACAAGGAAAGTTTGAACTTACTGCACTCAACCTTATTTGATAGAATGCAACTGATTCCTAGATCCAAATGAGCTTATTTCACACAGTCAATGTTCTGCAATGAAGATGTTTGTTTCTCAACAAAGTACTTAACAAAGTAGTCGAATCTACTAACCTGGCCATCTTTATAGATTACATTAACAAGGAAAGTTTGAACTTGCTGCACTCAACCTTCTTGGTAGAAATTAAACTGATTCCTAGAACTGAATTAACTTATTACACACGGTACAGTGTTCGGAACTGAAGATGTTTCTTTTCTAAAGAAACTACTTTAGAAATGAGGCCAATCTACTATGTTGTGCATCTTTTCAGATTACATTAACAAGGAAAGTTTGAACTTGCTGCACTCAACCTTCTTCGTAGAAATTAAACTGATTCCTAGAAGCGAATTAACTTATTTCACACAGTACAGTGTTCGGTAATGAAGATGTTTGTTTTCTAAAGAAACTACTTTGGAAATGAGGCAAATCTACTACCTTGTGCATCTTTTCAGATTACATTAACAAGGAAAGTTTGAACTTGCTGCACTCAACCTTCTTCGTAGGAAAGCAAGTGATTCCTAGAATCGAACTAGCTCATTTTTCATAGTACAGTGTTCGTAATGAAGATGTTTGTTTTCTAAACAAACTATTTTAGAAATGAGACCAATCTACTAAGTTGTGCATCTTTTCAGATTACATTAACAAGGAAAGATTGAACTTGCTGCACTCAACCTTCTTTGTAGGAAAGCAACTGATTCCTAGAACCGAATGAGCTTATTTCACACAGTACAATGTTCGGCAACGAAGATGTTTGTTTTCTCAACAAAGTACTTTTCAAATGAGGGAAATCTTCTAACTTGGCCATCTTTTGAGATTACATTAACAAGGAAAGTTTGAACTTGCTGCACTCAACCTTCTTCGTAGAAATTAAACTGATTCCGAGAAGCGAATTAACTTATTTCACACAGTACAGTGTTCGGTACTGAAGATGTTTCTTTTCTATAGAAACTACTTTAGAAATGAGGCGAATCCACTAACTTGTACATCTTGTTAGATTACACAAAGTAGGAAAGGTTGAACATGCTGCACTCAACTTTCTTCGTATGAAAGCAAGTGATTCCTAGAATCGAACTAGCTCATTTCACATAGTACAGTGTTCGGTAATGAATATATTTGTTTTCTAAACAAACGACTTTAGAAAGGAGACCAATCTAATAAGTTGTGCATCTTTTCAGATTACATTAACAAGGAAAGTTTGAACTTGCTGCTCTCAACCTTCTTTGTAGGAAAGCAACTGATTCCTAGAACCGAATGAGCTTATTTCACACAGTACAATGTTCGGCAATGAAGATATTTGTTTTCTCAACAAAGTACTTTACAAATGAGGCGAATCTTCTAACTTGGCCATCTTTTGAGATTACATTAACAAGGAAAGTTTGAACTTGCTGCACTCAACCTTCTTCGTATAAATTAAACTGTTTCCTAGAAGCGAATTAACTTATTTCACACAGTACAGTGTTCAGTACTGAAGATGTTTCTTTTCTAAAGAAACTACTTTAGAAATGAGGCCAATGTACTACGTTGTGCATCTTTTCAGATTACATTAACAAGGAAAGTTTGAACTTGCTGGACTCAACCGTCTTCGTAGAAATTAAACTGATTCCTAGACGCGAATTAACTTATTTCACACAGTACAGTGTTCGGTACTGAAGATGTTTTTTTTCTAAAGAAAGTACTTTAGAAATGAGGCCAATCTACTGCGTTGTGCATCTTTTCAGATTACATTAACAAGGAAAGTTTGAACTTGCTACACTCAACCTTCTTTGTAGGAAAGCAACTGATTCCTAGAACCGAATGAGCTAATTTCACACAGTACAATGTTCGGCAATGAAGATGTTTGTTTTCTCAACAAACTACTTTACAAATGAGTCGAATCTACTAACTTGGCCATTTTTGGAATTACATTAAGAAGGAAAGTTTGAACTTGATGCACTCAACCTTCTTTGTAGGAAAGCAACTGATTCCTAGATCCGAATGAGCTTATTTCATACAGTACAATGTTCGGCAATGAAGATGTTTGTTTTCTCAACAAACTACTTTACAAATGAGTCGAATCTACTAACTTGGCCATTTTTTGAGATTACATTAACAAGGAAAGTTTGAATTTGCTGCACTCAACCTTCTTCGTAGAAATTAAACTGATTCCTAGAATCGAATTAACTTATTTCACACAGTACAGTGTTCGTATTGAAGATGTTTCTTTTCTAAAGAAACTACTTTAGAAATGAGGCGAATAGACTAACTTGTACATCTTGTTAGATTACACAAAGTAGGAAAGTTTGAACTTGCTGCAATCAACCTTCTTCGTAGGAAAGCAAGTGATTCCTAGAATCGAACTAGCTCATTTCACATAGTACAGTGTTCTGTAATGAAGATGTTTCTTTTCGCAACAAACTACTTTAGAAATGAGGCCAATCTACTAAGTTGTGCATCTTTTCAGATTACATTAACAAGGAAAGTTTGAACTTGCTGCACTCAACCTTCTTTGTAGGAAAGCAACTGATTCCTAGATCCGAATGAGCTTATTTCACACAGTACAATGTTCGGCAATGAAGATGTTTGTTTTCTCAACAAAGTACTTTAAAAATGAGGCGAATCTACTAACTTGGCCATCTTTTTAGATTACATTAACAAGGAAAGTTTCAACTTGCTGCACTCAACCTTCTTCAAGAAATTAAAGTGATTCCTAGAATCGATTAACTTATTTCACACAGTACAGTGTTCGCACTGAAGATGTTTGTTTTCTCAACAAAGTACTTTACAAATGAGGCGAATGTTCTAACTTGGCCATCATCTTTGAGATTACATTAACAAGGAAAGCTTGAACTAGCTGCACTCAACCTTCTTCATAGAAATTAAACTGATTCCTAGAAAGCGAATTAACTTATTTGACACAGTACAGTGTTCGGTACTGAACATGTATCTTTTCTCAAGAAACTACTTTAGAAATGAGGCGAATCTACTAACTTGTACATCTTGTTAGATTACACAAACTAGGAAAGTTTGAACTTGCTGCACTCAACCTTCTTTGTAGGAAAGCAAGTGATTCCTAGAACCGAATTAGCTCATTTCACACAGTACAATGTTCGGCAATGAAGATGTTTGTTTTCTCAAGAAACTACTTTGAAAATGAGGCGAATCTACTATGTTGTGCATCTTTTTAGATTACACAAACAAGGAAAGTTTGAACTTGCTGCACTCAACCTTCTTTGTAGGAAAGCAAGTGATTCCTAGAACCGAATGAGCTTATTTCACACAGTACAATGTTCGGCAATGAAGATGTTTGTTTTCTCAAGAAACTACTTTAGAAATGAGGCGAATCTTCTAACTTGTACATCTTTTAGATTACATTAACTAGGAAAGTTTGAACTTGCTGCACTCAACCTTCTTTGTAGGAAAGCAACTGATTCCTAGAACCGAATTAGCTTATTTCACACAGTACAATGTTCGGCAATGAAGATGTTTGTTTTCTCAAGAAACTACTTTAGAAATGAGGCGAATCTACTAACTTGTACATCTTGTTAGATTACACAAACTAGGAAAGTTTGAACTTGCTGCACTCAACCTTCTTTGTAGGAAAGCAAGTGATTCCTAGAACCGAATTAGCTTATTTCACACAGTACAATGTTCGGTAATGAAGATGTTTGTTTTCTCAAGAAACTACTTTAGAAATGAGGCGAATCTATTAACTTGTACATCTTTTTAGATTACACAAACTAGGAAAGTTTGAACTTGCTGCACTCAACCTTCTTTGTAGGAAATTAAACTGATTCCTAGAACCGAATTAGCTTATTTCACACAGTACAATGTTCGGCAATGAAGATGTTTCTTTTCTCAAGAAACTACTTTAGAAATGAGGCGAATCCTACTAACTTGTACATCTTGTTAGATTACACAAACTAGGAAAGTTTGAACTTGCTGCACTCAACCTTCTTTGTAGGAAAGCAAGTGATTCCTAGAACCGAATTAGCTTATTTCACACAGTACAGTGTTCGGCAATGAAGATGTTTGTTTTCTCAAGAAACTACTTTAGAAATGAGGCGAATCTACTAACTTGTACATCTTGTTAGATTACACTAACAAGGAAAGTTTGAACTTGCTGCACTCAACCTTCTTTGTAGGAAAGCAAGTGATTCCTAGAACCGAATTAGCTTATTTCACACAGTACAATGTTCGGCAATGAAGATGTTTGTTTTCTCAAGAAACTACTTTAGAAATGAGGCGAATCTACTAACTTGTACATCTTGTTAGATTACACTAACTAGGAAAGTTTGAACTTGCTGCACTCAACCTTCTTTGTAGGAAAGCAAGTGATTCCTAGAACCGAATAGCTTATTTCACACAGTACAATGTTTGGCAATGAAGATGTTTGTTTTCTCAAGAAACTACTTTAGAAATGAGGCGAATCTTCTAACTTGTACATCTTGTTAGATTACACAAACTAGGAAAGTTTGAACTTGCTGCACTCAACCTTCTTTGTAGGAAAGCAACTGATTCCTAGAACCGAATTAGCTTATTTGTCACACAGTACAATGTTGGGCAATGAAGATGTTTGTTTTCAAGAAACTACTTTAGAAATGAGGCGAATCTACTAACTTGTACATCTTGTTAGATTACACAAACTAGGAAAGTTTGAACTTGCTGCACTCAACCTTCTTTGTAGGAATGCAACTGATTCCTAGAACCGAATTAGCTTATTTCACACAGTACAATGTTCGGCAATGAAGATGTTTGTTTTCTCAAGAAACTACTTTAGAAATGAGGCGAATCTACTAACTTGTACATCTTTTTAGATTACACAAACTAGGAAAGTTTGAACTTGCTGCACTCAACCTTCTTTTGTAGGAAAGCAAGTGATTCCTAGAACCGAATGAGCTTATTTCACACAGTACAATGTTCGCAATGAAGATGTTTGTTTTCTCAACAAACTACTTTAGAAATGAGGCGAATGTTCTAACTTGGCCATCTTTTTGAGATTACATTAACAAGGAAAGTTTGAACTTGCTGCACTCAACCTTCTTTGTAGGAAATTAAACTGACTCCTAGAACCGAATTAACTTATTTCACACAGTACAATGTTCGGTAATGAAGTTGTTTCTTTTCTTAAGAAACTACTTTAGAAATGAGGCGAATACACTAACTGGTACATCTTGTTAGATTACACAAAGTAGGAAAGTTTGAACTTGCTGCACTCAACCTTCTTCGTAGGAAAGCAAGTGATTCCTAGAATCGAACTAGCTCATTTCACATAGTACAGTGTTCGGTAATGAAGATGTTTGTTTTCTAAACAAACTACTTTAGAAATGAGGCCAATCTACTAAGTTGTGCATCTTTTCAGATTACATTAACTAGGAAAGTTTGAACTTGCTGCACTCAACCTTCTTTGTTGGAAAGCAACTGATTCCTAGAACCGAATGAGCTTATTTCACACAGTACAATGTTCGGCAATGAAGATGTTTGTTTTCTCAACCAAGTACTTTACAAATGAGGTGAATCTAATAACTTCGCCATCTTTTTAGATTACATTAACAAGGAAAGTTTGAACTTGCTGCACACAAACTTCTTTGTAGAAATTAAACTGATTCCTAGAAGCGAATTAACTTATTTCACACAGTACAGTGTTCGGTACTGAAGATGTTTCTTTTTAAAAGAAACTACTTTAGAAATGAGGCCAATCTACTACGTTGTGCATCTTTTCAGATTACATTAACAAGGAACGTTTGAAGTTGCTGCACTCAACCTTCTTCGTAGAAATTAAACTGATTCCTAGAAGCGAATTAACTTATTTCACACAGTACAGTGTTCGGTACTGAGGATGTTTATTTTCTAAAGAAACTACTTTAGAAATGAGGTGAATCCACTAACTTGTACATCTTGTTAGATTACACAAAGTAGGAAAGTTTGAACTTGCTGCACTCAACCTTCTTTTAGGAAAGCAAGTGATTCCTAGAATCGAACTAGCTCATTTCACATAGTACAGTGTTCGGTAATGAAGATGTTTGTTTTCTAAACAAACTACTTTAGAAATGAGGCCAATCTATTAAGTTGTGCATCTTTTCAGATTACATTAACAAGGAAAGTTTGAACTTGCTGCACTCAACCTTCTTTGTAGGAAAGCAACTGATTCCTAGAACCGAATGAGCTTATATCACACAGTACAATGTTCGGCAATGAAGATGTTTGTTTTCTCAACAAACTACTTTAAAAATGAGGCGAATCTTCTAACTTGGCCATCTTTTTAGATTACATTAACAAGGAAAGTTTGAACTTGCTGCTCTCAACCTTCTTTGTAGGAAAGCAACTGATTCCTAGAACCGAATGAGCTTATTTCACACAGTACAATGTTCGGCACTGAAGATGTTTGTTTTCTCAACAAAGTACTTTACAAATGAGCCGAATGTTCTAACTTGGCCATCTTTTGAGATTACATTAACAAGGAAAGTTTGAAGTTGCTGCACTCAACCTTCTTCGTAGAAATTAAACTGATTCCTAGAAGCGAATTAACTTATTTCACACAGTACAGTGTTCGGTACTGAGGATGTTTCTTTTCTAAAGAAACTACTTTAGAAATGAGGCGAATCCACTAACTTGTACATCTTGTTCGATTACACAAAGTAGGAAAGTTTGAACTTGCTGCACTCAACCTTCTTTTAGGAAAGCAAGTGATTGCTAGAATCGAACTAGCTCATTTCACATAGTACAGTGTTCGGTAATGAAGATGTTTGTTTTCTAAACAAACTTCTTTAGAAATGAGGCCAATCTATTAAGTTGTGCATCTTTTCAGATTACATTAACAAGGAAAGTTTGAACTTGCTGCACTCAACCTTCTTTGTAGGAAAGCAACTGATTACTAGAACCGAATGAGCTTATTACACAGAGTACAATGTTCGGCAATGAAGATGTTTGTTTTCTCAACAAAGTACTTTACAAATGAGGTGAATCTTCTAACTTGGCCATCTTTTTAGATTACATTAACAAGGAAAGTTTGAACTTGCTGCACTCAACCTTCTTCGTAGAAATTAAACTGATTTCTAGAAGCGAATTAACTTATTTCACACAGTACAGTGTTCGGTACTGAAGATGTTTTTTTTCTAAAAAAACTACTTTAGAAATGAGGCCAATCTACTACGTTGTGTATCTTTTCAGATTACATTAGCAAGGAAAGTTTGAACTTGCTACACTTAACCTTCTTTGTAGGAAAGCAACTGATTCCTAGAACCTAATAGCTTATTTCACACAGTACAATGTTCGGCAATGAAGATGTTTGTTTTCTCAACAAACTACTTTACAAATGAGTCGAATCTGCTAACTTGGCCATCTTTTTAGATTACATTAACAAGGAAAGTTTGAACTTGCTGCACTCAACCTTCTTTGTAGGAAAGCAACTGATTCGTAGAACAGAATGAGCTCTTTTCACACAGTACAATGTTCGGCATGAAGATGTTTGTTTTCTCAACAAACTACTTTACAAATGAGGTGAATCTACTAACTTGGACATCTTTTTAGATGTACTACGTTGTGCATCTTTTCAGATTACATTAACAAGGAAAGTTTGAACTTGCTGCACTCAACCTTCTTCGTAGGAAAGCAACTGATTCCTACAACCGAATGAGCTTATTTCACACAGTACAATGTTCGGCAATGAAGATGTTTGTTTCCTCAACAAACTGCTTTACAAATGAGTCGAATCTACTAACTTGGCCATCTTTTTAGATTACATTAACAAGGAAAGTTTGAACTTGCTGCACTCAACCTTCTTTGTAGGAAAAACTGATTCCTGGAACCGAATGAGCTTATTTCACACAGTACAATGTTCGGCAATAAAGATGTTAATTTTCTCAACAAACTGCTTTACAAATGAGTCGAATCTACTAACTTGGCCATCTTTTTAGATTACATTAACAAGGAAAGTTTGAACTTGCTGCACTCAACCTTCTTTGTAGGAAAGCAACTGATTCGTAGAACAGAACGAGCTCTTTTCACACAGTACAATGTTCGGCAATGAAGATGTTTGTTTTCTCAACAAACTACTTTACAAATGAGTCGAATCTACTAACTTGGCCATCTTTTTGGATTACATTAACAAGGAAAGTTTGAACTTGCTGCACTCAACTTTCTTTGTAGGAAACTAACTGATTCCTAGAACCGAAATAGCTTATTTCACACAGTACAATGTTCGGCAATGAAGATGTTTGTTTTCTCAACAAAGCACTTTACAAATGAGGCGAATGTTCTAACTTGTCCATCTTTTGAGATTACATTAACAAGGAAAGTTTGAACTGGCTGCACTCAACCTTCTTCGTAGGAAAGCAACTGATTCCTACAACCGAATGAGCTTATTTCACACAGTACAATGTTCGGCAATGAAGATGTTTGTTTTCTCAACAAAGTACTTTACAAATGAGGCGAATCTACTAACTTGGCCATCTTTTTAGATTACATTAACAAGGAAAGTTTGAACTTGCTGCACTCAACCTTCTTTGTCGGAAAGCAACTGAATCCTAGAAGCGAATTAACTTATTTCACACTGTACAGTGTTCGGTACTGAAGATGTTTCTTTTCAAAAGAAACTATTTTAGAAATGCGGCGAATCCACTAACTTGTACATCTTGTTAGATTACACAAACTAGGAATGTTTGAACTTGCTGTACTCAACCTTCTTTGTAGGAAAGCAAGTGATTCCTAGAATCGAAGAAGCTGATTTCACATAGCACAGTGTTCGGTAATGAAGATGTTTGTTTTCTAAACAAACTACTTTAGAAATCAGGCCAATCTACTAAGTTGTGCATCTTCTCAGATAACATTAACAAGGAAAGTTTGAACCTGCTGCACTCAACCTTCTTTGTAGGAAAGCAAGTGATTCCTAGAATCGAACTAGCTCATTTCACATAGCACAGTGTTCAGTAATGCAGATGTTTGTTTTCTAAACAAACTACTTTAGAAATCAGGCAAATCTACTAAGTTGTGCATCTTTTCAGATTACATTAACAAGGAAAGTTTGAACTTGCTGCACTCAACCTTCTTTATAGGAAAGCAACTGATTCCTAGAACCGAATGAGCTTATTTCACACAGTACAATGTTGGGCCATGAAGATGTTTGCTTTCTCAACAAAGTACTTTACAAATGAGGCGAATCTTCTAACTTGGCCATCTTTTTAGATTACATTAACAAGGAAAGTTTGAACTTGCTGCACTCAACCTTCTTCGTAGTAATTAAACTGATTCCTAGAAGCGAATTAACTTATTTCACACAGTACAGTGTTCGGTACTGAAGATGTTTCTTTTCTAAAGAAACTACTTTAGAAATGAGGCCAATCTACTACGTTGTGCATCTTTTCAGATTACATTAACAAGGAAAGTTTGACGTTGCTGCACTCAACCTTCTTCGTAGAAATTAAACTGATTCCTAGAAGCGAATTAACTTATTTCACACAGTACAGTGTTTGGTAATGAAGATGTTTCTTTTCTTAAGAAACTACTTTAGAAATGTGGCGAATCCACTAACCTGTACATTTTGTTAGATTACACAAAGTAAGAAAGTTTGAACTTGCTGCACTCAACCTTCTTCGTAGGAAAGCAAGTGATTCCTAGAATCGAACTAGCTCATTTCACATAGTACAGTGCTCGGTAATGAAGAAGTTTGTTTTCTAAACAAACTACTTTAGAAATGAGGCCAATCTACTAAGTTGTGCATCTTTTCAGATTACATTAAAAAGGAAAGTTTGAACTTGTTGCACTCAACCTTCTTTGTAGGAAAGGAACTGATTCATAGAACTGAATGAGCTTATTTCACCACGTACAATGTTCGGCAATGAAGATGTTTGTTTTCTCAACAAAGTACTTTATAAAAGAGGGGAATGTTCTAACTTGGCCATCTTTTGAGATTACATTAACAAGGAAAGTTTGAACTTGCTGCACTCAACCTTCTTCGTAGAAATTAAACTGATTCCTAGAAGCGAATTAACTTATTTCACACAGAACAGTGTTCGGTACTGAAGATGTTTCTTTTCTAAAGAAACTACTTTAGAAATGAGGCGAATCCACTAACTTGTACATCTTGTTAGATTACACAAAGTAGGAAAGTTTGAACTTGCTGCACTCAACCTTCTTCGTAGGAAAGCAAGTGATTCCTAGAATCGAACTAGCTCATTTCACATACTACAGTGTTCGGTAATGAAGATGTTTGTTTTCTAAACAAACTACTTTGGAAATGAGGCCAATCTACTAAGTTGTGCATCTTTTCAGATTACATTAACAAGGAAAGTTTGAACTTCCTGCACTCAACCTTCTTTGTAGGAAAGCAACTGATTCCTAGAACCGAATGAGCTTATTTCACACAGTAAAATGTTCGGCAATGAAGACGTTTGTTTTCTCAAAAAGTACTTTACAAATGAGGCGAATCTTCTAACTTGGCCATGTTTTTAGATTACATTAACAAGGAAAGTTTGAACTTGCTGCACTCAACCTTCTTCGTAGAAATTAAACTGATTCCTAGAAGCGAATTAACTTATTTCACACAGTACAGTGTTCGGGACTGACGATGTTTCTTTTCTAAAGAAACTACTTTAGAAATGAGGCCAAAGTACTACGTTGTGAATCTTTTCAGATTACATTAACAAGGAAAGTTTGAACTTGCTGCACTCAACCTTCTTCGTATTAGAAATTAAACTGATTCCTAGAAGATAATTAACTTATTTCACAAAGTACAGTGTTCGGTTCTGACGATGTTTCTTTTCTAAAGAAACTACTTTAGAAATGAGGCCAAAGTACTACGTTGTGAATCTTTTCAGATTACATTAACAAGGAAAGTTTGAACTTGCTGCACTCAACCTTCTTTGTAGGAAAGCAACTGATTCCTAGAACGGAATGAGCTTATTTGACACAGTACAATGTTCGCAATGAAGATGTTTGTTTTCTCAATAAACTACTTTACAAATGAGGCGAATCTACTAACTTCGCCATCTTGTTAGATTACATTAACAAGGAAAGTTTGAACTTGCTGCACTCAACCTTCTTTTGTAGGAAAACAACTGATTCCTAGAACCATTGAGCTTATTTCACACAGTACAATGTTCGGCAATGAAGATGTTTGTTTTCTCAACAAACTACTTTACAAATGAGTCGCATCTACTAACTTGGCCATCTTTTTAGATTACATTAACAAGGAAAGTTTGAGGTTGCTGCACTCAACATTCTTTGTAGGAAAGCAAATGATTGCTAGAAGCGAATGAGCTTATTTCACACAGTACAATATTCGCAAATGAAGATGTTTGTTTTCTCAACAAAGTACTTTACAAATGAGGAGAATCTTCTAACTTGGCCATCTTTTGAGATTACATTAGCAAGGAAAGTTTGAACTTGCTGCACTCAACCTTCTTCGTGGAAATTAAACTGATTCCTAGAAGCGAATTAACTTATTTCACACAGTACAGTGTTAGGTACTGAAGATGTTTGTTTTCTATAGAAACTACTTTAGAAATGAGGCCAAAGTACTAACTGTGAATCTTTTCAGATTACATGAACAAGGAAAGTTTGAACTTGCTGCACTCAATGTTCTTCGTAGAAATTAAACTGATTCCTAGAAGCGAATTAACTTATTTCACACAGTACAGTTTTCGGTACTGAAGATATTTCTTTTCTAAAGAAACTACTTTAGAAATGAGGCCAATCTACTACGTTGTGCATCTTTTCAGATTACATTAACAAGCAAAGTTTGAACTTGCTGCACTCAACCTTCTTTGTAGGAAAGCAAATGATTCCTAGAACCGAATGAGCTTATTTCACACAGTACAATGTTCGGCAATGAAGATGTTTGTTTTCTCAACAAAGTACATTACAAATGAGGCGAATCTACTAACTTGGCCATCTTTTTAGATTACATTAACAAGGAAAGTTTGAACTTGCTGCACTCAACCTTCTTTGTCGGAAAGCAACTGAATCCTAGAAGCGAATAAACTTATTTCACACTGTACAGTGTTCGGTACTGAAGATGTTTCTTTTCTAAAGAAACTATTTTAGAAATGCGGCGAATCCACTAACTTGTACATCTTGTTAGATTACACAAACTATGAATGTTTGAACTTTGCTGCACTCAACCTTCTTTGTAGGAAAGCAAGTGATTCCTAGAATCGAACAAGCTGATTTCACACAGCACAATGTTCGGCAATGAAGATGTTTGTTTTCTAAAGAAACTACTTTAGAAATGAGGCCAATCTACTAACTTGTACATCTTGTTAGATTACATTAACAAGGAAAGTTTGAACTTGCTGCACTCAACCTTCTTTGTAGGAAAGCAAGTGATTCCTAGAATCGAATTAGCTCATTTCACATAGCACAGTGTTCGGTAATGAAGATGTTTGTTTTCTAAACAAACTACTTTAGAAATCAGGCAAATCTACTAAGTTGTGCATCTTTTCAGATTACATTAACAAGGAAAGTTTGAACTTGCTGCACTCAACCTTCTTTATAGGAAAGCAACTGATTCCTAGAACCGAATGAGCTTATTTCACACAGTACAATGTTGGGCCATGAAGATGTTTGCTTTCTCAACAAAGTACTTTACAAATGAGGCGAATCTTCTAACTTGGCCATCTTTTTAGATTACATTAACAAGGAAAGTTTGAACTTGCTGCACTCAACCTTCTTCGTAGTAATTAAACTGATTCCTAGAACCGAATTAACTTATTTCACACAGTACAGTGTTCGGTAATGAAGATGTTTCTTTTCTAAAGAAACTACTTTTTAGAAATGAGGCCAATCTACTAACTTGTGCATCTTTTTAGATTACATTAACAAGGAAAGTTTGAACTTGCTGCACTCAACCTTCTTTGTAGAAATTAAACTGATTCCTAGAAGGGAATTAACTTATTTCACACAGTACAGTGTTTGGTAATGAAGATGTTTCTTTTCTTAAGAAACTACTTTAGAAATGTGGCGAATCCACTAACCTGTACATTTTGTTAGATTACACAAAGTAAGAAAGTTTGAACTTCCTGCACTCAACCTTCTTCGTAGGAAAGCAAGTGATTCCTAGAATCGAACTAGCTCATTTCACATAGTACAGTGCTCGGTAATGAAGATGTTTGTTTTCTAAACAAACTACTTTAGAAATGAGGCCAATCTACTAAGTTGTGCATCTTTTCAGATTACATTAACAAGGAAAGTTTGAACTTGTTGCACTCAACCTTCTTTGTAGGAAAGGAACTGATTCATAGAACCGAATGAGCTTATTTCACCAAGTACAATGTTCGGCAATGAAGATGTTTGTTTTCTCAACAAAGTACTTTATAAAAGAGGGGAATGTTCTAACTTGACCATCTTTTGAGATTACATTAACAAGGAAAGTTTGAACTTGCTGCACTCAACCTTCTTCGTAGAAATTAAACTGATTCCTAGAAGCGAATTAACTTATTTCACACAGAACAGTGTTCGGTACTGAAGATGTTTCTTTTCTAAAGAAACTACTTTAGAAATGAGGCGAATCCACTAACTTGTACATCTTGTAAGATTACACAAAGTAGGAAAGTTTGAACTTGCTGCACTCAACCTTCTTCGTAGGAAAGCAAGTGATTCCTAGAATCGAACTAGCTCATTTCACACAGTACAGTGTTCGGTAATGAAGATGTTTGTTTTCTAAACAAACTACTTTAGAAATGAGGCCAATCTACTACGTTGTGCATCTTTTCAGATTACATTAACAAGGAAAGTTTGAACTTCCTGCACTCAACCTTCTTTGTAGGAAAGCAACTGATTCCTAGAACCGAATGAGCTTATTTCACACAGTAAAATGTTCGGCAATGAAGACGTTTGTTTTCTCAAAAAGTACTTTACAAATGAGGCGAATCTTCTAACTTGGCCATGTTTTTAGATTACATTAACAAGGAAAGTTTGAACTTGCTGCACTCAACCTTCTTCGTAGAAATTAAACTGATTCCTAGAAGCCAATTAACTTATTTCATACAGTACAGTGTTCGGTACTGAAGATGTTTCTTTTCTAAAGAAACTACTTTAGAAATGAGGCCAATCTACTATGTTGTCCATCTTTTCAGATTACATTAACAAGAAAAGTTTGAACTTGCTGCACTCAACCTTCTTTGTAGGAACCCAACTGATTCCTAGAACCGAATGAGCTTATTTCACACAGGACAATGTTCGGCAATGAAGATGTTTGTTTTCTCAACAAACTACTTTACAAATGAGTCGAATCTACTAACTTGGCCATCTTTTTAGATTACATTTATAAGGAAAGTTTGAACTTGCTACACTCAACCTTCTTTGTAGGAAAGCAACTGATTCCTAGAACCGAATGAGCTTATTTCACACAGTACAGTGTTCGGTACTGAAGATGTTACTTTTCTACAGAAACTACTTTAGAAATGAGGCGAATCCACTAACTTATACATCTTGTTAGTTTACACAAAGTAGGAAAGTTTGAACTTGCTGCACTCAACCTTCTTCGTAGGAAAGCAAGTGATTCCTAGAATCGAACTAGCTCATTTCACATAGTACAGTGTTCGGTAATGACGATGTTTGTTTTCTAAACAAACTACTTTAGAAATGAGGCCAATCTAATAAGTTGTGCATCTTTTCAGATTACATTAACAAGGAAAGTTTGAACTTGCTGCACTCAACCTTCTTTGTAGGAAAGCAACTGATTCCTAGATCCGAATGAGCTTATTTCACACAGTACAATGTTCGGCAATGAAGATGTTTGTTTTCTCAACAAAGTACTTTACAAATGAGGTGAATCTTCTAACTTGGCCATCTTTTGAGATTACATTAACAAGGAAAGTTTGAACTTGCTGCACTCAACCTTCTTCGTAGAAATTAAACTGATTCCTAGAAGCGAAATAATTTATTTCACACAGTACAGTGTTCGGTACTGAAGATGTTTCTTTTCTAAAGAAACTACTTTAGAAATGAGGCCAATCTACTACGTTGTGCATCTTTTCAGATTACATTAAAAAGGAAAGTTTGAACTTACTGCACTCAACCTTCTTCGTAGAAATTAAACTGATTCCTAGAAGCGAATTAACTTATTTCACACAGTACAGTGTTGGGTACGGAAGATGTTTCTTTTCTAAAGAAACTACTTTAGAAATGAGGACAATCTACTACGTTGAGCATCTTTTCAGATTACATTAACAAGGAAAGTTTGAACTTGCTGCACTCAACCTTCTTCGTAGAAATTAAACTGATTCCCGGAAGCGAATTAACTTATTTCACACAGTACAGTTTTCGGTACTGAAGATGTTTCTTTTCTAAAGAAACTACTTTAGAAATGAGGCGAATCCACTAACTTGTACATCTTGTTTGATTACACATACTAGGAAAGTTTGAACTTCGTGCACTCAACCCTCTTTGTAGAAATTAAACTCATTCCTAGAAGCGAATTAACTCATTTGACACAGTACAGTGTTCGGTACTGAAGATGTTTCTTTTCTAAAGACACTACTTTAGAAATGAGGCCAATCTACTAAGTCGTGCATCTTTTTAGGTTACATTAACAAGGAAAGTTTGAACTGGCTACATTCACCCTTCTTTGTAGGAAAGCAACTGAATTCTAGAACTAAATTAGCTTTGTTCACACAGTACAATGTTCGGCAATGAAGATGTTTGTTTTCTCAACAAACTACTTTACCTATGAGGGAAATCTACTAACTTGGACATCTTTTCAGACCACATTAACAAGGAAAGTTTGAACTTGCCAAACTCAACCATCTTCGTAGAAAGTAAACTTATTCCTAGAACTCAATTAGCTCATTTCACAAAGTACAAAGTTTGGCAATTTAGGTTTGTTTTCTAAAGAAACTACTTTACAAATGAGGCGAATCTACTAACTTGGCCATCTTGTTAGATTACATTAACAAGGAAAGTTTGAACTTGCTGCACTCAACCTTCTTTGTCGGAAAGTAACTGATTCCTACAATAGAATTAACATATTTCACACTGTACAGTGTTCGGTACTGAAGATGTTTCTTTTCTAAAGAAACTATTTTAGAAATGAGGCGAATCCACTAACTTGTACATCTTGTTAGATTACACAAACTAGGAATGTTTGAACTTGCTGCACTCAACCTTCTTTGTAGGAAAGCAAGTGATTCCTAGAATCGAACAAGCTGATTTCACATAGCACAGTGTTCGGTAATGAAGATGTTTGTTTTCTAAACAAACTACTTTAGAAATCAGGCCAATCTACTAAGTTGTGCATCTTCTCAGATTACATTAAAAAGGAAAGTTTGAACTTGCTGCACTCAACCTTCTTTGTAGGAAAGCAAGTGATTCCTAGAATCGAACTAGCTCATTTCACATAGCACAATGTTCGGTAATGCAGATGTTTGTTTTCTAAACAAACTACTTTAGAAATCAGGCAAATCTACTAAGTTGTGCATCTATTCAGATTACATTAACAAGGAAAGTTTGAACTTGCTGCACTCAACCTTCTTTATAGGAAAGCAACTGATTCCTAGAACCGAATGAGCTTATTTCACACAGTACAATGTTGGTCCATGAAGATGTTTGCTTTCTCAACAAAGTACTTTACAAATGAGGCGAATCTTCTAACTTGGCCATCTTTTTAGATTACATTAACAAGGAAAGTTTGTACTTGCTGCACTCAACCTTCTTCGTAGTAATTAAACTGATTCCTAGAAGCGAATTAACTTATTTCACACAGTACAGTGTTCGGTACTGAAGATGTTTCTTTTCTAAAGAAACTACTTTAGAAATGAGGCCAATCTACTACGTTGTGCATCTTTTCAGATTACATTAACAAGCAAAGTTTGAACTTGCTGCACTCAACCTTCTTTGTGGAAAGCAACTGAATCCTAGAACCGAATGAGCTTATTTCACACAGTACAATGTTCGGCAATGAAGATGTTTGTTTTCTCCACAAAGTACTTTACAAATGAGGCGAATCTTCTAACTTGGCCATCTGTTGAGGTTACATTACAAGGAATGTTTGAACTTGCTGCACTCAACCTTCTTCGTAGAAATAAAACTGATTCCTAGAAGGGAATTAACTTATTTCAAACAGTATAGTGTTCGGTACTGAAGATGTTTCTTTTCTAAAGAAACTACTTTAGAAATGAGGCGAATCCACTAACTTGTACATCTTGTTAGATTACACAAAGTAGGAAAGTTTGAACTTG
This sequence comes from Orientallactaga sibirica, assembly GCA_036365145.1. Classification (NCBI taxonomy): domain Eukaryota; kingdom Metazoa; phylum Chordata; class Mammalia; order Rodentia; family Dipodidae; genus Orientallactaga; species Orientallactaga sibirica. The sequence goes on along the minus strand of JAEOAD010000850.1, from coordinate 61,781 downwards.
CTGCACTCAACCTTCTTCGTAGGAAAGCAAGTGATTCCTAGAATCGAACTAGCTCATTTCACATAGTACAGTGTTCGGTAATGAAGATGTTTGTTTTCTAAACAAACTACTTTAGAAATGAGGCCAATCTACTAAGTTGTGCATCTTTTCAGATTACATTAACAAGGAAAGTTTGAACTTGCTGCACTCAACCTTCTTTGTAGGAAAGAAACTGATTCCTAGAACTGAATGAGCTTATTTCACACAGTACAATGTTCAGCAATGAAGATGTTTGTTTTCTCCACAAAGTACTTTACAAATGAGGCGAATCTTCTAACTTGTCCATCTGTTGAGGTTACATTAGCAAGGAATGTTTGAACTTGCTGCACTCAACCTTCTTCGTAGAAATTAAACTGATTCCTAGAAGCGAATTAACTTATTTCACACAGTACAGTGTTCGGTACTGAAGATGTTTCTTTTCTAAAGTAATTACTTTAGAAATGAGGCGAATCCACTAACTTGTACATCTTGTTACATTACACAAATTAGGAAAGTTTGAACTTGCTGCACTGAACCTTCTTCGTAGGAAAGCAAGTGATTCCTAGAATCGAACTAGCTCATTTCACATAGTACAGTGTTAGGTAATGAAGATGTTTGTTTTCTAAACAAACTGCTTTAGAAATGAGGCCAATCTACTAAGTTGTGCATCTTTTCAGATTACATTAACAAGGAAAGTTTGAACTTGCTGCACTCAACCTTCTTTGTAGGAAAGCAACTGATTCCTAGAACCGAATGAGCTTATTTCACACACAGTACAATGTTGGCAATGAAGATGTTTCTTTTTTCTCAACAAACTACTTTACAAATGAGGCGAATCTACTAACTTGGCCATCTTTTTAGATTATATTAACAAGGAAAGTTTGAACTTTCTGCACTCAACCTTCTTTGTAGGAAAGCAAGTGATTCCTAGAACCGAATGAGCTTATTTCACACAGTACAATGTTAAGCAATGAAGATGTTTGTTTTCTCAACAAACTACTTTAGAAATGAGTCGAATCTACTAACTTGGCCATCTTTTTAGATTACATTAACTAGGAAAGTTTGAACTTGCTGCACTCAACCTTCTTTGTAGGAAAGCAACTGATTCCTAGAACCGAATTAGCTTATTTCACACAGTACAATGTTCGGCAATGAAGATGTTTGTTTTCTCAACAAACTACTTTAGAAATGAGGCGAATCTACTAACTTGGCCATCTTTTTAGATTACATTAACTAGGAAAGTTTGAACTTGCTGCACTCAACCTTCTTTGTAGAAATTAAACTGATTCCTAGAAGAGAATTAACTTATTTCACACAGTACAATGTTCGATACAATGAAGATGTTTGTTTTCTCAAAGAAACAACTTTAGAAATGAGGCCAATCTACTACGTTGTACATCTTGTTAGATTATACAAACTAGGAAAGATTTGAACTTGCTGCACTCAACCTTCTTTGAAGGAAAGCAAGTGATTCCTAGAACCAAATGAGCTTATTTCACACAGTACAATGTTCGGCAATGAAGATGTTTGTTTTCTCAAGAAACTACTTTAAAAATGAGGCGAATCTACTAACTTGTACATCTTGTTGGATTACACTAACTAGGAGAGTTTGAACTTGCTGCACTCAACCTTCTTTGTAGGAAAGCAAATGATTCCTAGAACCGAATTAGCTTATTTCACACAGTACAATGTTCGGGAATGAAGATGTTTGTTTTCTCAACAAACTACTTTAGAAATGAGGCGAATGTTCTAACTTGGCCATCTTGTTAGATTACATTAACTAGGAATGTTTGAACTTGCTGCACTCAACCTTCTTTGTAGAAATTAAACTGATTCCTAGAACAATTTAACTTATTTCACACAGTACAATGTTCGGCAATGAAGATGTTTGTTTTCTCAAGAAACTACTTTAGAAATGAGGCGAATCTACTAACTTGTACATCTTGTTAGATTACACAAACTAGGAAAGTTTGAACTTGCTGCACTCAACCTTCTTTGTAGGAAAGCAAGTGATTCCTAGAATCACATTAGCTTATTTCACACAGTACAATGTTCGGCAATGAAGATGTTTGTTTTCTCAAGAAACTACTTTAGAAATGAGGCGAATCTACTAAATTGTACATCTTGTTAGATTACACAAACTAGGAAAGTTTGAACTTGCTGCACTCAACCTTCTTTGTAAGAAAGCAAGTGATTCCTAGAACCGAATGAGCTTATTTCACACAGTAAAATGTTGGGCAATGAAGATGTTTGTTTTCTCAAGAAACTACTTTAGAAATGAGGCGAATCTACTAACTTGTACATCTTGTTAGATTACACAAACTAGGAAAGTTTGAACTTGCTGCACTCAACCTTCTTTGTAGGAAAGCAAACTGATTCCTAGAACCGAATTAACTTATTTCACACAGTACAATGTTCGGCAATGAAGATGTTTGTTTTCTCAAGAAACTACTTTAGAAATGAGGCGAATCTACTAACTTGTACATCTTGTTAGATTACACAAACTAGGAAAGTTTGAACTTGCTGCACTCAACCTTCTTTGTAGGAAAGCAAGTGATTCCTAGAATCGAATTAGCTTATTTCACACAGTACAATGTTCGGCAATGAAGATGTTTGTTTTCTCAACAAACTACTTTAGAAATGAGGCCAATCTACTAACTTGTACATCTTGTTAGATTACACAAACTAGGAAAGTTTGAACTTTGCTGCACTCAACCTTCTTTGTAGGAAAGCAAGTGATTCCTAGAACCGAATTAGCTTATTTCACACAGTACAACGTTAGGCAATGAAGATGTTTGTTTTCAAAAGAAACTACTTTAGAAATGAGGCGAATCTACTAACTTGTACATCTTGTTAGATTACACAAACTAGGAAGTTTGAACTTGCTGCACTCAACCTTCTTTGTAGGAAAGCAAGTGATTCCTAGAACCGAATTAGCTTATTTCACACAGTACAATGTTAGGCAATGAAGATGTTTGTTTTCTCAAGAAACTACTTTAGAAATGAGTCGAATCTACTAACTTGTACATCTTGTTAGATTACACAAACTAGGAAAGTTTGAACTTGCTGCACTCAACCTTCTTTGTAGGAAAGCAAGTGATTCCTAGAACCGAATTAGCTTATTTCACACAGTACAATGTTAAACCAATGAAGATGTTTGTTTTCTCAACAAACTACTTTAGAAATGAGGCGAATCTACTAACTTGTACATCTTGTTAGATTACACAAACTAGGAAAGTTTGAACTTGCTGCACTCAACCTTCTTTGTAGGAAAAACAAGTGATTCCTAGAACCAGAATTAGCTTTTCACACAGTACAATGTTAGATAATGAAGATGTTTGTTTTCTCAAGAAACTACTTTAGAAATGAGGCCAATCTACTAACTTGTACATCTTGTTAGATTACACAAACTAGGAAAGTTTGAACTTGCTGCACTCAACCTTCTTTGTAGGAAAGCAAGTGATTCCTAGAACAAAATTAGCTTATTTCACACAGTACAATGTTAGAAGCAATGAAGATGTTTGTTTTCTCAACAAACTACTTTAGAAATGAGGCGAATCTACTAACTTGTACATCTTGTTAGATTACACAAACTAGGAAAGTTTGAACTTGCTGCACTCAACCTTCTTTGTAGGAAAGCAAGTGATTCCTAGAACCGAATTAGCTTATTTCACACAGTACAATGTTAGGAATGAAGATGTTTGTTTTCTCAAGAAACTACTTTAGAAATGAGGCGAATCTACTAACTTGTACATCTTGTTAGATTACACAAACTAGGAAAGTTTGAACTTGCTGCACTCAACCTTCTTTGTAGGAAAGCAAGTGATTCCTGAAACAAATTAACTTATTTCACACAGTACAATGTTAACAATGAAGATGTTTGTTTTCTCAAAGAAACTACTTTAGAAATGAGGCGAATCTACTAACTTGTACATCTTGTTAGATTACACAAACTAGGAAAGTTTGAACTTGCTGCACTCAACCTTCTTTGTAGGAAAGCAAGTGATTCCTAGAACCGAATTAGCTTATTTCACACAGTACAATGTTCGGCAATGAAGATGTTTGTTTTCTCAAGAAACTACTTTAGAAATGAGGCCAATCTACTAACTTGTACATCTTGTTAGATTACACAAACTAGGAAAGTTTGAACTTGCTGCACTCAACCTTCTTTGTAGGAAAGCAAGTGATTCCTAGAACCAAATTAGCTTATTTCACACAGTACAATGTTCGGAAATGAAGATGTTTGTTTTCTCAACAAACTACTTTAGAAATGAGGCGAATCTACTAACTTGTACATCTTGTTAGATTACACAAACTAGGAAAGTTTGAACTTGCTGCACTCAACCTTCTTTGTAGGAAAGCAAGTGATTCCTAGAACAAATTAGCTTATTTCACACAGTACAAAGTTCGGCAATGAAGATGTTTGTTTTCTCAACAACTACTTTAGAAATGAGGCGAATCTACTAACTTGTACATCTTGTTAGATTACACAAACTAGGAAAGTTTGAACTTGCTGCACTCAACCTTCTTTGTAGGAAAGCAAGTGATTCCTAGAACCAGATAAGCTTATTTCACACAGTACAATGTTAGGCAATGAAGATGTTTGTTTTCTCAAGAAACTACTTTAGAAATGAGGCGAATCTACTAACTTGTACATCTTGTTAGATTACACAAACTAGGAAAGTTTGAACTTGCTGCTCAACCTTCTTTGTAGGAAAGCAAGTGATTCCTAGAACAAATAGCTTATTTCACAGTACAATGTTTGGCAATGAAGATGTTTGTTTTCTCAAGAAACTACTTTAGAAATGAGGCCAATCTACTAACTTGTACATCTTGTTAGATTACACAAACTAGGAAAGTTTGAACTTGCTGCACTCAACCTTCTTTGTAGGAAAGCAAGTGATTCCTAGAACCGAATTAGCTTATTTCACACAGTACAATGTTAGGCAATGAAGATGTTTGTTTTCTCAAGAAACTACTTTAGAAATGAGGCGAATCTACTAACTTGTACATCTTGTTAGATTACACAAACTAGGAAAGTTTGAACTTGCTGCACTCAACCTTCTTTGTAGGAAAGCAAGTGATTCCTAGAACCAATTAGCTTATTTCACACAGTACAACGTTAGGCAATGAAGATGTTTGTTTTCTCAAGAAACTACTTTAGAAATGAGGCGAATCTACTAACTTGTACATCTTGTTAGATTACACAAACTAGGAAAGTTTGAACTTGCTGCACTCAACCTTCTTTGTAGGAAAGCAAGTGATTCCTAGAGAACCAATTAGCTTATTTCACACAGTACAATGTTAAGGCAATGAAGATGTTTGTTTTCTCAGAAACTACTTTAGAAATGAGGGCGAATCTACTAACTTGTACATCTTGTTAGATTACACAAACTAGGAAAGTTTGAACTTGCTGCACTCAACCTTCTTTGTAGGAAAGCAAGTGATTCCTAGAACCGAATTAGCTTATTTCACACAGTACAATGTTGGCAATGAAGATGTTTGTTTTCTCAACAAACTACTTTAGAAATGAGGCGAATCTACTAACTTGTACATCTTCTTAGATTACACAAACTAGGAAAGTTTGAACTTGCTGCACTCAACCTTCTTTGTAGGAAAGCAAGTGATTCTGAGAACCAAAGAGCTTATTTCACACAGTACAATGTTAGAAGCAATGAAGATGTTTGTTTTCTCAACAAACTACTTTAGAAATGAGGCGAATCTACTAACTTGTACATCTTGTTAGATTACACAAACTAGGAAAGTTTGAACTTGCTGCACTCAACCTTCTTTGTAGGAAAGCAAGTGATTCCTAGAACCGAATTAGCTTATTTCACACAGTACAATGTTAGGCAATAAGATGTTTGTTTTCTCAACAAACTACTTTAGAAATGAGGCGAATCTACTAACTTGTACATCTTGTTAGATTACACAAACTAGGAAAGTTTGAACTTGCTGCACTCAACCTTCTTTGTAGGAAAGCAAGTGATTCCTAGAACCGAATTAGCTTATTTCACACAGTACAATGTTAGAAGCAATGAAGATGTTTGTTTTCTCAAAGAAACTACTTTAGAAATGAGGCCAATCTACTAACTTGTACATCTTGTTAGATTACACAAACTAGGAAAGTTTGAACTTGCTGCACTCAACCTTCTTTGTAGGAAAGCAAGTGATTCCTAGAACCAATTAGCTTATTTCACACAGTACAATGTTCGGCAATGAAGATGTTTGTTTTCTCAAGAAACTACTTTAGAAATGAGAGGCGAATCTACTAAGTTGGCATCTTGTTAGATTACACAAACTAGGAAAGTTTGAACTTGCTGCACTCAACCTTCTTTGTAGGAAAGCAAGTGATTCCTAGAACCAATTAGCTTATTTCACACAGTACAATGTTAAACAATGAAGATGTTTGTTTTCTCAAGAAACTACTTTAGAAATGAGGCGAATCTACTAACTTGTACATCTTGTTAGATTACACAAACTAGGAAAGTTTGAACTTGCTGCACTCAACCTTCTTTGTAGGAAAGCAAGTGATTCCTAGAACCGAATTAGCTTATTTCACACAGTACAATGTTCGGCAATGAAGATGTTTGTTTTCTCAAGAAACTACTTTAGAAATGAGGCGAATCTACTAACTTGTACATCTTGTTAGATTACACAAACTAGGAAAGTTTGAACTTGCTGCACTCAACCTTCTTTGTAGGAAAGCAAGTGATTCCTAGAACCAATTAGCTTATTTCACACAGTACAATGTTAAAACAATGAAGATGTTTGTTTTCTCAACAAACTACTTTAGAAATGAGGCGAATCTACTAACTTGTATCTTGTTAGATTACACAAACTAGGAAAGTTTGAACTTGCTGCACTCAACCTTCTTTGTAGGAAAGCAAGTGATTCCTAGAACCGAATTAGCTTATTTCACACAGTACAATGTTCGGCAATGAAGATGTTTGTTTTCTCAAGAAAGTACTTTAGAAATGAGGCGAATCTACTAACTTGTACATCTTGTTAGATTACACAAACTAGGAAAGTTTGAACTTGCTGCACTCAACCTTCTTTGTAGGAAAGCAAGTGATTCCTAGAACCGAATTAGCTTATTTCACACAGTACAATGTTAGGCAATGAAGATGTTTGTTTTCTCAAAAAACTACTTTAGAAATGAGGCGAATCTACTAACTTGTACATCTTGTTAGATTACACAAACTAGGAAAGTTTGAACTTGCTGCACTCAACCTTCTTTGTAGGAAAGCAAGTGATTCCTAGAAATCAATTAGCTTATTTCACACAGTACAATGTTGTTGGCAATGAAGATGTTTGTTTTCTCAACAAACTACTTTAGAAATGAGGCAAATCTACTAAGATGTACATCTTGTTAATTACACAAACTAGGAAAGTTTGAACTTGCTGCACTCAACCTTCTTTGTAGGAAAGCAAGTGATTCCTAGAACCGAATTAGCTTATTTCACACAGTACAATGTTCGGCAATGAAGATGTTTGTTTTCTCAAGAAACTACTTTAGAAATGAGGCGAATCTACTAACTTGTACATCTTGTTAGATTACACAAACTAGGAAAGTTTGAACTTTCTGCACTCAACCTTCTTTGTAGGAAAGCAAGTGATTCCTAGAACAATTAGCTTATTTCACACAGTACAATGTTAAAGCAATGAAGATGTTTGTTTTTCTAACAAACTACTTTAGAAATGAGGCGAATCTACTAACTTGTACATCTTGTTAGATTACACAAACTAGGAAAGTTTGAACTTGCTGCACTCAACCTTCTTTGTAGGAAAGCAAGTGATTCCTAGAACCGAATTAGCTATTTTCACACAGTACAATGTTCAGCAATGAAGATGTTTGTTTTCTCAAGAAACTACTTTAGAAATGAGGCCAATCTACTAACTTGTACATCTTGTTAGATTACACAAACTAGGAAAGTTTGAACTTGCTGCACTCAACCTTCTTTGTAGGAAAGCAAGTGATTCCTAGAACCAAATTAGCTTATTTCACACAGTACAATGTTAGGCAATGAAGATGTTTGTTTTCTCAAGAAACTACTTTACTAATGAGGCGAATCTACTAACTTGGCCATCTTTTTTAGATTACACAAACTAGGAAAGTTTGAACTTGCTGCACTCAACCTTCTTTGTAGGAAAGCAAGTGATTCCTAGAACCGAATTAGCTTATTTCACACAGTACAATGTTCGGCAATGAAGATGTTTGTTTTCTCAAGAAACTACTTTAGAAATGAGGCGAATCTACTAACTTGTACATCTTGTTAGATTACAAACTAGGAAAGTTTGAACTTGCTGCACTCAACCTTCTTTGTAGGAAAGCAAGTGATTCCTAGAACCGAATTAGCTTATTTCACACAGTACAATGTTCGGCAATGAAGATGTTTGTTTTCTCAACAAACTACTTTAGAAATGAGGCCAATCTACTAACTTGTATCTTGTTAGATTACACAAACTAGGAAAGTTTGAACTTGCTGCACTCAACCTTCTTTGTAGGAAAGCAAGTGATTCCTAGAACCGAATTAGCTTATTTCACACAGTACAATGTTCGGCAATGAAGATGTTTGTTTTCTCAACAAACTACTTTAGAAATGAGGCGAATCTACTAACTTGTACATCTTGTTAGATTACACAAACTAGGAAAGTTTGAACTTGCTGCACTCAACCTTCTTTGTAGGAAAACAAGTGATTCCTAGAACCGAATGAGCTTATTTCACACAGTACAATGTTTGGCAATGAAGATGTTTGTTTTCTCAAGAAACTACTTTAGAAATGAGGCAAATCTACTAACTTGTACATCTTGTTAGATTACACAAACTAGGAAAGTTTGAACTTGCTGCACTCAACCTTCTTTGTAGGAAAGCAAGTGATTCCTAGAACCGAATTAACTTATTTCACACAGTACAATGTTAGGCAATGAAGATGTTTGTTTTCTCAAGAAACTACTTTAGAAATGAGGCGAATCTACTAACTTGTACATCTTGTTAGATTACACAAACTAGGAAAGTTTGAACTTGCTGCACTCAACCTTCTTTGTAGGAAAGCAAAGTGATTCCTAGAACCAATTAGCTTATTTCACACAGTACAATGTTTGGTAATGAAGATGTTTGTTTTCTCAAACAAACTACTTTAGAAATGAGGGCAATCTACTAACTTGTACATCTTGTTAGATTACACAAACTAGGAAAGTTTGAACTTGCTGCACTCAACCTTCTTTGTAGGAAAGCAAGTGATTCCTAGAACCGAATTAGCTTATTTCACACAGTACAATGTTCGGCAATGAAGATGTTTGTTTTCTCAAGAAACTACTTTAGAAATGAGGCGAATCTACTAACTTGTACATCTTGTTAGATTACACAAACTAGGAAAGTTTGAACTTGCTGCACTCAACCTTCTTTGTAGGAAAACAAGTGATTCCTAGAACCAATTAGCTTATTTCACACAGTACAATGTTCGGCAATGAAGATGTTTGTTTTCTCAAAAACTACTTTAAAATGAAGAGAATCTACTAACTTGGCCATCTTTTAGATTACACAAACTAGGAAAGTTTGAACTTGCTGCACTCAACCTTCTTTGTAGGAAAGCAAGTGATTCCTAGAACAATTAACTTATTTCACACAGTACAATGTTCGGCAATGATGATGTTTGTTTTCTCAAGAAACTACTTTAGAAATGAGGCGAATCTACTAACTTTTACATCTTGTTAGATTACACAAACTAGGAAAGTTTGAACTTGCTGCACTCAACCTTCTTTGTAGGAAAGCAAGTGATTCCTAGAATCCAATTAGCTTATTTCACACAGTACAATGTTCGGCAATGAAGATGTTTGTTTTCTCAATAAACTACTTTAGAAATGAGGCGAATCTACTAACTTGTACATCTTGTTAGATTACACAAACTAGGAAAGTTTGAACTTGCTGCACTCAACCTTCTTTGTAGGAAAGCAAGAGATTCCTAGAACCAAATTAGCTTATTTCACACAGTACAATGTTAAACAATAAAAGATGTTTGTTTTCTCAAGAAACTACTTTAGAAATGAGGCGAATCTACTAACTTGTACATCTTGTTAGATTACACAAACTAGGAAAGTTTGAACTTGCTGCACTCAACCTTCTTTGTAGGAAAGCAAGTGATTCCTAGAACCAAATTAGCTTATTTCACACAGTACAATGTTAGGCAATGAAGATGTTTGTTTTCTCAAGAAACTACTTTAAATGAGGCGAATCTACTAACTTGTACATCTTGTTAGATTACACAAACTAGGAAAGTTTGAACTTGCTGCACTCAACCTTCTTTGTAGGAAAGCAAGTGATTCCTAGAACCGAATTAGCTTATTTCACACAGTACAATGTTAAGCAATGAAGATGTTTGTTTTCTCAAGAAACTACTTTAGAAATGAGGCCAATCTACTAAATTGTACATCTTGTTAGATTACACAAACTAGGAAAGTTTGAACTTGCTGCACTCAACCTTCTTTGTAGGAAAGCAAGTGATTCCTAGAACCAAATGAGCTTATTTCACACAGTACAATGTTAAACAATGAAGATGTTTGTTTTCTCAACAAACTACTTTAGAAATGAGGCGAATCTACTAACTTGTACATCTTGTTAGATTACACAAACTAGGAAAGTTTGAACTTGCTGCACTCAACCTTCTTTGTAGGAGAAAAGCAACTGATTCCTAGAAACAAATTAACTTATTTCACACAGTACAATGTTAAACAATGAAGATGTTTGTTTTCTCAAAAAACTACTTTAGAAATGAGGCCAATCTACTAACTTGTACATCTTGTTAGATTACACAAACTAGGAAAGTTTGAACTTGCTGCACTCAACCTTCTTTGTAGGAAAGCAAGTGATTCCTAGAACCGAATTAGCTTATTTCACACAGTACAATGTTAGGCAATGAAGATGTTTGTTTTCTCAAGAAACTACTTTAGAAATGAGGCGAATCTACTAACTTGTACATCTTGTTAGATTACACAAACTAGGAAAGTTTGAACTTGCTGCACAACAACCTTTTTTGTAAAAATTAAGTGATTCCTAGAACGAATTAACTTATTTCACACAGTACAATGTTAGGCAATGAAGATGTTTGTTTTCTCAAAGAAACTACTTTAGAAATGAGGCGAATCTACTAACTTGTACATCTTGTTAGATTACACAAACTAGGAAAGTTTGAACTTGCTGCACTCAACCTTCTTTGTAGGAAAGCAAGTGATTCCTAGAACCGAATTAGCTTATTTCACACAGTACAATGTTCTGCAATGAAGATGTTTGTTTTCTCAAGAAACTTCTTTAGAGATGGGTCGAATCTACTAACTTGTACATCTTGTTAGATTACACAAACTAGGAAAGTTTGAACTTGCTGCACTCAACCTTCTTTGTAGGAAAGCAAGTGATTCCTAGAACCGAATTAGCTTATTTCACACAGTACAATGTTCGGCAATGAAGATGTTTGTTTTCTCAACAAACTACTTTAGAAATGAGGCGAATCTACTAACTTGTACATCTTGTTAGATTACACAAACTAGGAAAGTTTGAACTTGCTGCACTCAACCTTCTTTGTAGGAAAGCAAGTGATTCCTAGAACCGAATGAGCTTATTTCACACAGTACAATGTTAAAAATGAAGATGTTTGTTTTCTCAACAATGTACTTTAAAAATGAGGCAATCTACTAAATTGTACATCTTTTTAGATTACACAAACTAGGAAAGTTTGAACTTGCTGCACTCAACCTTCTTTGTAGGAAATTAAACTGATTCCTAGAACCAGAATTAACTTTTCACACACAGTACAATGTTGTTGAAGATGTTTGTTTTCTCAAGAAACTACTTTAGAAATGAGGCGAATCTACTAACTTGTACATCTTGTTAGATTACACAAACTAGGAAAATTTGAACTTGCTGCACTCAACCTTCTTTGTAAGAAAGCAAGTGATTCCTAGAACCAAATTAGCTTATTTCACACAGTACAATGTTCGGCAATGAAGATGTTTGTTTTCTCAAAAAACTACTTTAGAAATGAGGCCAATCTACTAACTTGTACATCTTGTTAGATTACACTAACTAGGAAAGTTTGAACTTGCTGCACTCAACCTTCTTTGTAGGAAAGCAAGTGATTCCTAGAACCGAATGAGCTTATTTCACACAGTACAATGTTCGGCAATGAAGATGTTTGTTTTCTCAACAAACTACTTTAGAAATGAGGTGAATCTACTAACTTGTACATCTTGTTAGATTACACAAACTAGGAAAGTTTGAACTTGCTGCACTCAACCTTCTTTGTAGGAAATTAAGTGATTCCTAGAACCGAATTAACTTATTTCACACAGTACAATGTTAAACAATGAAGATGTTTGTTTTCTCAAGAAACTACTTTAGAAATGAGGCGAATCTACTAACTTGTACATCTTGTTAGATTACACAAACTAGGAAAGTTTGAACTTGCTGCACTCAACCTTCTTTGTAGGAAAGCAAGTGATTCCTAGAATCGAATTAGCTTATTTCACACAGTACAATGTTCGGCAATGAAGATGTTTGTTTTCTCAAGAAACTACTTTAGAAATGAGGCGAACCTACTAAGTTGTACATCTTGTTAGATTACACAAACTAGGAAAGTTTGAACTTGCTGCACTCAACCTTCTTTGTAGGAAAGCAAGTGATTCCTAGAACCAAATGAGCTTATTTCACACAGTACAATGTTCGGCAATGAAGATGTTTGTTTTCTCAAGAAACTACTTTAGAAATGAGGTGAATCTACTAACTTGTACATCTTGTTAGATTACACAAACTAGGAAAGTTTGAACTTGCTGCACTCAACCTTCTTTGTAGGAAAGCAAGTGATTCCTAGAACCAATTAACTTATTTCACACAGTACAATGTTCGCAATGAAGATGTTGTTTTCTCAAGAAACTACTTTAGAAATGAGGCCAATCTACTAACTTGTACATCTTGTTAGATTACATTAAACTAGGAAAGTTTGAACTTGCTGCACTCAACCTTCTTTGTAGGAAAGCAAGTGATTCCTAAAACCGAATTAGCTTATTTCACACAGTACAATGTTCGGCAATGAAGATGTTTGTTTTCTCAACAAACTACTTTAGAAATGAGGCGAATCTACTAACTTGTACATCTTGTTAGATTACACAAACTAGGAAAGTTTGAACTTGCTGCACTCAACCTTCTTTGTAGGAAAGCAAGTGATTCCTAGAACCGAATTAGCTTATTTCACACAGTACAATGTTCGGCAATGAAGATGTTTGTTTTCTCAAGAAACTACTTTAGAAATGAGGCGAATCTACTAACTTGTACATCTTGTTAGATTACACAAACTAGGAAAGTTTGAACTTTCTGCACTCAACCTTCTTTGTAGGAAAGCAAGTGATTCCTGGAAACGAATTACCTTATTTCACACAGTACAATGTTCGGCAATGAAGATGTTTGTTTTCTCAAGAAACTACTTTAGAAATGAGGCGAATCTACTAACTTGTACATCTTGTTAGATTACACAAACTAGGAAAGTTTGAACTTGCTGCACTCAACCTTCTTTGTAGGAAAGCAAGTGATTCCTAGAACCGAATTAGCTTATTTCACACAGTACAATGTTAGGCAATGAAGATGTTTGTTTTCTCAAGAAACTACTTTAGAAATGAGGCGAATCTACTAACTTGTACATCTTGTTAGATTACACAAACTAGGAAAGTTTGAACTTGCTGCACTCAACCTTCTTTGTAGGAAAGCAAGTGTTTCCTAGAACCGAATTAGCTTATTTCACACAGTACATTGTTAGGAAATGAAGATATTTGTTTTCTCAAGAAACTACTTTAGAAATGAGTCGAATCTACTAACTTGTACATCTTGTTAGATTACACAAACTAGGAAAGTTTGAACTTGCTGCACTCAACCTTCTTTGTAAGAAAGCAAGTGATTCCTAGAACCGAATTAGCTTATTTCACACAGTACAATGTTAAACAAAAGATGTTTGTTTTCTCAACAAACTACTTTAGAAATGAGGCGAATCTACTAACTTGTACATCTTGTTAGATTACACAAACTAGGAAAGTTTGAACTTGCTGCACTCAACCTTCTTTGTAGGAAAAAGTGATTCCTAGAACCGAATTAACTTATTTCACAGTACAATGTTAAAGCAATGAAGATGTTTGTTTTCTCAAGAAACTACTTTAGAAATGAGGCGAATCTACTAACTTGTACATCTTGTTAGATTACAAAACTAGGAAAGTTTGAACTTGCTGCACTCAACCTTCTTTGTAGGAAAGCAAGTGATTCCTAGAACGAACTAGCTTATTTCACACAGTACAATGTTAAACAATGAAGATGTTTGTTTTTCTCAAAAACTACTTTAGAAATGAGGCCCAATCTACTAACTTGTACATCTTGTTAGATTACACAAACTAGGAAAGTTTGAACTTGCTGCACTCAACCTTCTTTGTAGGAAAGCAAGTGATTCCTAGAACCGAATTAGCTTATTTCACACAGTACAATGTTAGGCAATGAAGATGTTTGTTTTCTCAAACAAACTACTTTAGAAATGAGTAGAATCTACTAACTTGTACATCTTTTTAGATTACACAAACTAGGAAAGTTTGAACTTGCTGCACTCAACCTTCTTTGTAGGAAAGCAGTGATTCCTAGAACCAATTAGCTTATTTCACACAGTACAATGTTCGGCAATGAAGATGTTTGTTTTCTCAAGAAACTACTTTAGAAATGAGGCATATCTACTAACTTGTACATCTTGTTAGATTACACAAACTAGGAAAGTTTGAACTTGCTGCACTCAACCTTCTTTGTAGGAAAGCAAGTGATTCCTAGAACAATTAACTTATTTCACACAGTACAATGTTAGGCAATGAAGATGTTTGTTTTCTCAAAGAAACTACTTTAGAAATGAGGCGAATCTACTAACTTGTACATCTTGTTAGATTACACAAACTAGGAAAGTTTGAACTTGCTGCACTCAACCTTCTTTGTAGGAAAGCAAGTGATTCCTAGAACCGAATTAGCTTATTTCACACAGTACAATGTTCGGCAATGAAGATGTTTGTTTTCTCAACAAACTACTTTAGAAATGAGGCCAATCTACTAAGTTGTACATCTTGTTAGATTACACAAACTAGGAAAGTTTGAACTTGCTGCACTCAACCTTCTTTGTAGGAGGAAAGCAAGTGATTCCTAGAACCGAATTAGCTTATTTCACACAGTACAATGTTAGGCAATGAAGATGTTTGTTTTCTCAAAACTACTTTAGAAATGAGGTGAATCTACTAACTTGTACATCTTGTTAGATTACACAAACTAGGAAAGTTTGAACTTGCTGCACTCAACCTTCTTTGTAGGAAAGCAAACTGATTCCTAGAACAAATTAACTTATTTCACACAGTACAATGTTCAGTAATGAAGATGTTTGTTTTCTCAAGAAACTACTTTAGAAATGAGGCCAATCTACTAACTTGTGCACATCTTGTTAGATTACACAAACTAGGAAAGATTGAACTTGCTGCACTCAACCTTCTTTGTAGGAAAGCAAGTGATTCCTAGAACCGAATGAGCTTATTTCACACAGTACAATGTTCGGCAATGAAGATGTTTGTTTTCTCAAAAAAATACTTTAGAAATGAGGCGAATCTACTAACTTGTACATCTTGTTAGATTACACAAACTAGGAAAGTTTGAACTTGCTGCACTCAACCTTCTTTGTAGGAAATGCAAGTGATTCCTAGAACCAATTAACTTATTTCACACAGTACAATGTTAGGCAATGAAGATGTTTGTTTTCTCAAAGAAACTACTTTAGAAATGAGGCGAATCTACTAACTTGTACATCTTGTTAGATTACACAAACTAGGAAAGTTTGAACTTGCTGCACTCAACCTTCTTTCTAGGAAAGCAAGTGATTCCTAGAATCGAACTAGCTTATTTCACACAGTACAATGTTAGGCAATGAAGATGTTTGTTTTCTCAACAAACTACTTTAGAAATGAGGCCAATCTACTAACTTGTACATCTTGTTAGATTACAAACTAGGAAAGTTTGAACTTGCTGCACTCAACCTTCTTTGTAGGAAAGCAAGTGATTCCTAGAACCGAATTAGCTTATTTCACACAGTACAATGTTAGGCAATGAAGATGTTTGTTTTTCTCAACAAACTACTTTAGAAATGAGGCGAATCTACTAACTTGTATCTTGTTAGATTACATTAAACTAGGAAAGTTTGAACTTGCTGCACTCAACCTTCTTTGTAGGAAAACAAGTGATTCCTAGAACCGAATGAGCTTATTTCACACAGTACAATGTTAAACAATGAAGATGTTTGTTTTCTCAACAAACTACTTTAGAAATGAGGAGAATCTACTAACTTGTACATCTTGTTAGATTACATTAACTAGGAAAGTTTGAACTTGCTGCACTCAACCTTCTTTGTAGGAAAGCAAGTGATTCCTAGAACAAATTAACTTATTTCACACAGTACAATGTTCGGCAATGAAGATGTTTGTTTTCTCAAGAAACTACTTTAGAAATGAGGCGAATCTACTAACTTGTACATCTTGTTAGATTACACAAACTAGGAAAGTTTGAACTTGCTGCACTCAACCTTCTTTGTAGGAAAGCAAGTGATTCCTAGAATCCAATTAGCTTATTTCACACAGTACAATGTTAGGCAATGAAGATGTTTGTTTTCTCAATAAACTACTTTAGAAATGAGGCGAATCTACTAACTTGTACATCTTGTTAGATTACATTAACTAGGAAAGTTTGAACTTGCTGCACTCAACCTTCTTTGTAGGAAAGCAAGTGATTCCTAGAACCAAATGAGCTTATTTCACACAGTACAATGTTAGAAGCAATGAAGATGTTTGTTTTCTCAACAAACTACTTTAGAAATGAGGCGAATCTACTAACTTGTACATCTTGTTAGATTACACAAACTAGGAAAGTTTGAACTTGCTGCACTCAACCTTCTTTGTAGGAAAGCAAGTGATTCCTAGAACCGAATTAACTTATTTTACAAAGTAAAATGTTGTACAATGAACATGTTTGTTTTCTCAAGAAACTACTTTAGAAATGAGGCGAATCTACTAACTTGTACATCTTGTTAGATTACACAAACTAGGAAAGTTTGAACTTGCTGCACTCAACCTTCTTGTAAAAAAGCAAGTGATTCTAGAACGAATTAGCTTATTTCACACAGTACAATGTTCGGCAATGAAGATGTTTGTTTTCTCAAAAACTACTTTAGAAATGAGGCCAATCTACTAAATTGTGCATCTTTTTAGATTACACAAACTAGGAAAGTTTGAACTTGCTGCACTCAACCTTCTTTGTAGGAAAGCAAGTGATTCCTAGAACCGAATGAGCTTATTTCACACAGTACAATGTTCGGCAATGAAGATGTTTGTTTTCTCAAGAAACTACTTTAGAAATGAGGCGAATCTACTAACTTGTACATCTTGTTAGATTACACAAACTAGGAAAGTTTGAACTTGCTGCACTCAACCTTCTTTGTAGGAAAGCAAGTGATTCCTAGAATCGAATGAGCTTATTTCACACAGTACAATGTTCAGCAATGAAGATGTTTGTTTTCTCAAGAAACTACTTTAGAAATGAGGCGAATCTACTAACTTGTACATCTTGTTAGATTACACAAACTAGGAAAGTTTGAACTTGCTGCACTCAACCTTCTTTGTAGGAAAGCAAACTGATTCCTAGAAGCAAATTAACTTATTTCACACAGTACAATGTTAGGCAATGAAGATGTTTTTTTTTCTCAGAAACTACTTTAGAAATGAGGCGAATCTACTAACTTGTACATCTTGTTAGATTACACAAACTAGGAAAGTTTGAACTTGCTGCACTCAACCTTCTTTGTAGGAAAGCAAGTGATTCCTAGATGGAATTAGCTTATTTCACACAGTACAATGTTCGGCAATGAAGATGTTTGTTTTCTCAACAAACTACTTTAGAAATGAGGCAAATCTACTAAGATGTGCATCTTGTTAGATTACATTAAACTAGGAAAGTTTGAACTTGCTGCACTCAACCTTCTTTGTAGGAAAGCAAGTGATTCCTAGAACCGAATGAGCTTATTTCACACAGTACAATGTTCGGCAATGAAGATGTTTGTTTTCTCAAGATACTACTTTAGAAATGAGGCGAATCTACTAACTTGTACATCTTGTTAGATTACATTAACAAGGAAAGTTTGAACTTGCTGCACTCAACCTTCTTTGTAGGAAAGCAAGTGATTCCTAGAACCGAATGAGCTTATTTCACACAGTACAATGTTTGGCAATGAAGATGTTTGTTTTCTCAAGAAACTACTTTAGAAATGAGGCGAATCTACTAACTTGTACATCTTGTTAGATTACACAAACTAGGAAAGTTTGAACTTGCTGCACTCAACCTTCTTTGTTTGTAGAAATTAAACTGATTCCTAGAAACAATTAACTTATTTCACACAGTACAATGTTCGGCAATGAAGATGTTTGTTTTCTCAAGAAACTACTTTAGAAATGAGGCCAATCTACTAACTTTGTACATCTTGTTATATTACACAAGGAAAGTTTGAACTTGCTGCACTCAACCTTCTTTGTAGGAAAGCAAGTGATTCCTAGAACCAAATGAGCTTATTTCACACAGTACAATGTTAAAATGAAGATGTTTGTTTTCTCAAGAAACTACTTTAGAAATGAGGCGAATCTACTAACTTGGCCATCTTGTTAGATTACATTAACTAGGAAAGTTTGAACTTGCTGCACTCAACCTTCTTTGTAAAAATTAGTGATTCCTAGAACCGCTAATTAACTTATTTCACAGTACAATGTTCGGCAATGAAGATGTTTGTTTTCTCAAGAAACTACTTTAGAAATGAGGCGAATCTACTAACTTGTACATCTTGTTAGATTACACAAACTAGGAAAGTTTGAACTTGCTGCACTCAACCTTCTTTGTAGGAAAGCAAGTGATTCCTAGAACAAATTAGCTTATTTCACACAGTACAATGTTCTGTAATGAAGATGTTTGTTTTCTCAACAAACTACTTTAGAAATGAGGCCAATCTACTACGTTGTGCATCTTGTTAGATTACACAAACTAGGAAAGTTTGAACTTGCTGCACTCAACCTTCTTTGTAGGAAAGCAAGTGATTCCTAAAACCGAATGAGCTTATTTCACACAGTACAATGTTCGGCAATGAAGATGTTTGTTTTCTCAAGAAACTACTTTAGAAATGAGTCGAATCTACTAACTTGGCCATCTTGTTAGATTACATTAAACTAGGAAAGTTTGAACTTGCTGCACTCAACCTTCTTTGTAGGAAAGCAAGTGATTCCTAGAACCGAATTAGCTTATTTCACACAGTACAATGTTAAACAATGAAGATGTTTGTTTTCTCAACAAACTACTTTAGAAATGATGCGAATCTACTAACTTGGCATCTTGTTAGATTACATTAACTAGGAAAGTTTGAACTTGCTGCACTCAACCTTCTTTGTAGGAAATTAAACTGATTCCTAGAACCAATTAACTTATTTCACACAGTACAATGTTCGGCAATGAAGATGTTTGTTTTCTCAAAGAAACTACTTTAGAAATGAGGCCAATCTACTACTTGTACATCTTGTTAGATTACACAAACTAGGAAAGTTTGAACTTGCTGCACTCAACCTTCTTTGTAGGAAAGCAAAACTGATTCCTAGAACCGGATTAACTTATTTCACACAGTACAATGTTAGGCAATGAAGATGTTTGTTTTCTCAGAAACTACTTTAGAAATGAGCGCCAATCTACTAACTTGTGCATCTTGTTAGATTACATTAACTAGGAAAGTTTGAACTTGCTGCACTCAACCTTCTTTGGAGGAAAGCAAGTGATTCCTAGAACCGAATGAGCTTATTTCACACAGTACAATGTTAGGCAATGAAGATGTTTGTTTTCTCAACAAACTACTTTAGAAATGAGTCGAATCTACTAACTTGGCAATATTTGTTAGATTACACAAACTAGGAAAGTTTGAACTTGCTGCACTCAACCTTCTTTGTAGGAAAGCAAGTGATTCCTAGAACCGAATGAGCTTATTTCACACAGTACAATGTTAGAAGCAATGAAGATGTTTGTTTTCTCAACAACTACTTTACTAATGAGGCGAATCTACTAACTTGTACATCTTGTTAGATTACACAAACTAGGAAAGTTTGAACTTGCTGCACTCAACCTTCTTTGTAGGAAATTAAACTGATTCCTAGAACCAATTAACTTATTTCACACAGTACAATGTTAAACAATGAAGATGTTTGTTTTCTCAAGAAACTACTTTAGAAATGAGGCGAATCTACTAACTTGTACATCTTGTTAGATTACACAAACTGGGAAAGTTTGAACTTGCTGCACTCAACCTTCTTTGTAGGAAAGCAAGTGATTCCTAGAATCGAATTAGCTTATTTCACACAGTACAATGTTAATTAATGAAGATGTTTGTTTTCTCAACAAACTACTTTAGAAATGAGGCCAATCTACTAACTTGTACATCTTGTTAGATTACACAAACGAGGAAAGTTTGAACTTGCTGCACTCAACCTTCTTTGTAGGAAAGCAAGTGATTCCTAGAACCGAATGACCTTATTTCACACAGTACAATGTTCGGCAATGAAGATGTTTGTTTTCTCAAGAAACTACTTTAGAAATGAGGCGAATCTACTAACTTGTACATCTTGTTAGATTACACAAACTAGGAAAGTTTGAACTTGCTGCACTCAACCTTCTTTGTAGGAAAGCAAGTGATTCCTAGAACCGAATGAGCTTATTTCACACAGTACAATGTTCGGCAATGAAGATGTTTGTTTTCTCAAGAAACTACTTTAGAAATGAGGCGAATCTACTAACTTGTACATCTTGTTAGATTACACAAACTAGGAAAGTTTGAACTTGCTGCACTCAACCTTCTTTGTAGGAAAACAAGTGATTCCTAGAACCGAATGAGCTTATTTCACACAGTACAATGTTCGGCAATGAAGATGTTTGTTTTCTCAAGAAACTACTTTAGAAATGAGGCGAATCTACTAACTTGGCCATCTTGTTAGATTACATTAACTAGGAATGTTTGAACTTGCTGCACTCAACCTTCTTTGTAGGAATTAAACTGATTCCTAGAACCGAATTAACTTATTTCACACAGTACAATGTTCGGCAATGAAGATGTTTTTTTTCTCAAAGAAACTACTTTAGAAATGAGGCGAATCTACTAACTTGTACATCTTGTTAGATTACACAAACTAGGAAAGTTTGAACTTGCTGCACTCAACCTTCTTTGTAGGAAAGCAAGTGATTCCTAGAATCAAACTAGCTTATTTCACACAGTACAACGTTAGGCAATGAAGATGTTTGTTTTCTCAAGAAACTAGTTTAGAAATGAGGCCAATCTACTAAATTGTACATCTTGTTAGATTACATTAACAAACTAGGAAAGTTTTGACTTGCTGCACTCAACCTTCTTTGTAGGAAAAGCAACTGATTCCTAGAACCAAATGAGCTTATTTCACACAGTACAATGTTAAGCAATGAAGATGTTTGTTTTCTCAACAAACTACTTTAGAAATGAGGCGAATCTACTAACTTGTACATCTTGTTTAGATTACATTAACTAGGAAAGTTTGAACTTGCTGCACTCAACCTTCTTTGTAGGAAAGCAAGTGATTCCTAGAATCGAATTAGCTTATTTCACACAGTACAATGTTAAAACAATGAAGATGTTTGTTTTCTCAACAAACTACTTTACAAATGAGGCGAATCTACTAACTTTGCATCTTGTTAGATTACATTAAACAAGGAAAGTTTGAACTTTCTGCACTCAACCTTCTTTGTAGGAAATTAAACTGATTCCTAGAACAAATTAACTTATTTCACACAGTACAATGTTAGGTAATGAAGATGTTTGTTTTCTAAAGAAACTACTTTAGAAATGAGGCGAATCTACTAACTTGTACATCTTGTTAGATTATACAAACTAGGAAAGTTTGAACTTGCTGCACTCAACCTTCTTTGTAGGAAAGCAAGTGATTCCTAGAATGGAACTAGCTTATTTCACATAGTACAATGTTAGGTAATGAAGATGTTTGTTTTCTCAACCAAACTACTTTAGAAATGAGGCAAATCTACTAAGATGTGCATCTTGTTAGATTACATTAACTAGGAAAGTTTGTACTTGCTGCACTCAACCTTCTTTGTAGGAAAGCAAGTGATTCCTAGAACCGAATGAGCTTATTTCACACAGTACAATGTTCGGCAATGAAGATGTTTGTTTTCTCAACAAACTACTTTACAAATGAGGCGAATCTACTAACTTGGCCATCTTTTTAGATTATATTAACAAGGAAAGTTTGAACTTTCTGCACTCAACCTTCTTTGTAGGAAAGCAACTGATTCCTAGAACCGAATGAGCTTATTTCACACAGTACAATGTTCGGCAATGAAGATGTTTGTTTTCTCAACAAACTACTACCTTACAAATGAGGCGAATCTACTAACTTGGCCATCTTTTTAGATTACATTAACAAGGAAAGTTTGAACTTGCTGCACTCAACCTTCTTTGTAGAAATTAAACTGATTCCTAGAACCAGATTAATTATTTCACACAGTACAATGTTAGGTAATGAAGATGTTTGTTTTCTCAAGAAACTACATTAGAAATGAGGCCAATCTACTACGTTGTACATCTTTTTAGATTACACAAACAAGGAAAGTTTGAACTTGCTGCACTCAACCTTCTTTGTAGGAAAGCAACTGATTCCTAGAACCAAATGAGCTTATTTCACACAGTACAATGTTCGGCAATGAAGATGTTTGTTTTCTCAAGAAACTACTTTACAAATGAGGCGAATCTTCTAACTTGGCCATCTTGTTAGATTACATTAACTAGGAAAGTTTGAACTTGCTGCACTCAACCTTCTTTGTAAAAATTAAACTGATTCCTAGAAGCTAATTAACTTATTTCACACAGTACAATGTTAGGTACTGAAGATGTTTCTTTTCTAAATAAACTACTTTAGAAATGAGGCGAATCTACTAACTTGTACATCTTGTTAGATTACACAAACTAGGAAAGTTTGAACTTGCTGCACTCAACCTTCTTTGTAGGAAAAGCAAGTGATTCCTAGAATCGAACTAGCTTATTTCACACAGTACAATGTTCTGTAATGAAGATGTTTGTTTTCTCAACAAACTACTTTAGAAATGAGGCCAATCTACTAAGTTGTGCATCTTTTTAGATTACATTAACAAGGAAAGTTTGAACTTGCTGCACTCAACCTTCTTTGTAGGAAAGCAACTGATTCCTAGAACCGAATGAGATTATTTCACACAGTACAATGTTCGGCAATGAAGATGTTTGTTTTCTCAACAAACTACTTTACAAATGAGGCGAATCTACTAACTTGTACATCTTGTTAGATTACATTAACAAGGAAAGTTTGAACTTGTTGCACTCAACCTTCTTTTTAGGAAAACAACTGATTCCTAGAACCGAATGAGCTTATTTCACACAGTACAATGTTAAACAATGAAGATGTTTGTTTTCTCAACAAAGTACTTTAAAATGAGGCAAATCTTCTAACTTGGCCATCTTTTTAGATTACATTAACAAGGAAAGTTTGAACTTGCTGCACTCAACCTTCTTTTTTGTAGGAAATTAAACTGATTCCTAGAAGCGAATTAACTTATTTCACACAGTACAATGTTCGGTAATGAAGATGTGTTTCTTTTCTAAAGAAACTACTTTAGAAATGAGGCGAATCTACTAACTTGTACATCTTGTTAGATTACACAAACTAGGAAAGTTTGAACTTGCTGCACTCAACCTTCTTTGTAGGAAAGCAAGTGATTCCTAGAATCGAACTAGCTCATTTTCACAGTACAATGTTCGGTAATGAAGATGTTTGTTTTCTCAACAAACTACTTTAGAAATGAGGCCAATCTACTAAGTTGTGCATCTTTTTAGATTACATTAACAAGGATAGTTTGAACTTGCTGCACTCAACCTTCTTTGTAGGAAAGCAACTGATTCCTAGAACCAAGTGAGCTTATTTCACACAGTACAATGTTAGGCAATGAAGATGTTTGTTTTCTCAACAAACTACTTTACAAATGAGGTGAATCTTCTAACTTGGCCATCTTTTTAGATTACATTAACAAGGAAAGTTTGAACTTGCTGCACTCAACCTTCTTTGTAGAAATTAAACTGATTCCTAGAAGCGAATTAACTTATTTCACACAGTACAGTGTTAAACAATGAAGATGTTTGTTTTCTAAAGAAACTACTTTAGAAATGAGGCCAATCTACTAACTTGTGCATCTTTTTAGATTACATTAACTAAGAAAGTTTGAACTTGCTGCACTCAACCTTCTTTGTAGGAAAGCAAGTGATTCCTAAAACCGAATGAGCTTATTTCACACAGTACAATGTTCGGCAATGAAGATGTTTGTTTTCTCAACAAACTACTTTAGAAATGAGTGGAATCTACTAACTTGGCCATCTTGTTAGATTACATTAACTAAGGAAAGTTTGAACTTGCTGCACTCAACCTTCTTTGTAGGAAAGCAACTGATTCCTAGAACCGAATGAGCTTATTTCACACAGTACAATGTTCGCAATGAAGATGTTTGTTTTCTCAACAAACTACTTTAGAAATGATGCGAATCTACTAACTTGGCCATCTTTTTAGATTACATTAACAAGGAATGTTTGAACTTGCTGCACTCAAACCTTCTTTGTAGGAATTAAACTGATTCCTAGAACCGAATTAACTTATTTTCACACAGTACAATGTTAAATAATGAAGATGTTTCTTTTCTCAAGAAACTACTTTAGAAATGAGGCCAATCTACTACGTTGTGCATCTTTCACATTACATTAACAAGGAAAGTTTGAACTTGCTGCACTCAACCTTCTTTGTAGGAAATTAAACAGATTCCTAGAAAGCGGATTAACTTATTTCACACAGTACAATGTTAGGTAATGATGAGATGTTTGTTTTCTCAAGAAACTACTTTAGAAATGAGGCCAATCTACTAACTTTGTACATCTTTTTAGATTACATTAACAAGGAAAGTTTGAACTTGCTGCACTCAACCTTCTTTGGAGGAAAGCAACTGATTCCTAGAACCGAATGAGCTTATTTCACACAGTACAATGTTCGGCAATGAAGATGTTTGTTTTTTCTCAACAAACTACTTTACAAATGAGGCGAATCTACTAACTTGTACATCTTGTTAGATTACATTAACAAGGAAAGTTTGAACTTGCTGCACTCAACCTTCTTTGTAGGAAGAAAGCAACTGATTCCTAGATCCGAATGAGCTTATTTCACACAGTACAATGTTAAATATGAAGATGTTTGTTTTCTCAACAAACTACTTTACTAATGAGGCGAATCTACTAACTTGTACATCTTTTTAGATTACATTAACAAGGAACGTTTGAACTTGCTGCACTCAACCTTCTTTGTAGGAAATTAAACTGATTCCTAGAAGCGAATTAACTTATTTCACACAGTACAATGTTCGGTACTGAAGATGTTTGTTTTCTCAAGAAACTACTTTAGAAATGAGGCCAATCTACTAACATTGTACATCTTTTTAGATTACATTAACAAGGAAAGTTTGAACTTGCTGCATTCAACCTTCTTTGTAGGAAATTAAACTGATTCCTAGAAACAGAATTAACTTATTTCAGACAGTACAATGTTCGGCAATGTAGATGTTTCTTTTCTAAAGAAACTACTTTAGAAATGAGGTGAATCTACTAACTCGTACATCTTGTTATATTACAAAACTGGGAAAGTTTGAACTTGCTGCACTCAACCTTCTTTGTAGGAAAGCAAGTGATTCCTAGAATCGAACTAGCTTATTTCACACAGTACAATGTTCGGTAATGAAGATGTTTTTTTTCTCAAAACTACTTTAGAAATGAGGCCCATCTACTAAGTTGTGCATCTTTTAGATTACATTAACAAGGAACGTTTGAACTTGCTGCACTCAACCTTCTTTGTAGGAAAGCAACTGATTCCTAGAACCGAATGACCTTATTTCACACAGTACAATGTTCGACAATGAAGATGTTTGTTTTCTCAACAAACTACTTTACAAATGAGTAGAATCTACTAACTTGGCCATCTTGTTAGATTACATTAAACAAGGAAAGTTTGAACTTGCTGCTCTCAACCTTCTTTGTAGGAAAGCAACTGATTCCTAGAACCGAATGTGCTTATTTCACACAGTACAATGTTCGGCAATGAAGATGTTTGTTTTCTCTCAACAAACTACTTTACAAATGAGTTGCATATACTAACTTGGCCATCTTTTTAGATTACATTCACAAAGAAACTTTGAACTTGCTGCACTCAACCTTCTTCGTAGAAATTAAACTGATTCCTAGAAGCGAATTAACTTATTTCACACAGTACAATGTTAAATAATGAAGATGTTTCTTTTCTAAAGAAACTACTTTAGAAATGAGGCCAATCTACTACGTTGTGCATCTTGTTAGATTACATTAACAATGAAAGTTTTAACTTGCTGCACTCAACCTTCTTTGTAGGAAAGCAACTGATTCCTAGAACCGAATGAGCTTATTTCACACAGTACAATGTTCGGCAATGAAGATGTTTGTGTTCTCAACAAACGACTTTACAATTGAGGCGAATCTACTAACTTGGCCATCTTTTTAGATTACATTAACAAGGAAAGTTTGAAGTTGCTGCACTCAACCTTCTTTGAAGGAAAGTAACTGATTCCTAGAACCGAATGAGCTTATTTCACACAGTACAATGTTCGGCAATTAAAATGTTTGTTTTCTCAACAAACTACTTTACAAATGAGTCGAATCTACTAACTTGGCCATCTTTTTAGATTACATTAACAAGGAAAGTTTGAACTTGCTGCACTCAACCTTCTTTGTAGGAAAGCAACTGATTCCTAGAACCGAATGAGCTTATTTCACACAGTACAATGTTCGGCAATGAAGATGTTTGTTTTCAACAAACTACTTTACAATTGAGTCGAATCTACTAACTTGGCCATCTTTGTTTTCTAAAGAAACTAATTTACAAATGCTGCGAATCCACTAACTTGTACATCTTGTTAGATTACACAAACTAGGAAAGTTTGTACTTCCTGCACTCAACATTCTTTGTAGAAATTTACCTGATTCCTAGAAGCAATTAACTCATTTCATACAGTACAATGTTAGGTACTGAAGATGTTTCTTTTCTCAAGAAACTACTTTAGAAATGAGGCCAATCTACTAAGTCGTTGCATCTTTTTAGGTTACATTAACAAGGAAAGTTTGAACTTGCTGCATTCAAACTTCTTTGTAGGAAAGCAACTGATTCTAGAACTAAATTAGCTTTGTTCACACAGTACAATGTTCGGCAATGAAGATGTTTGTTTTCTCCACAAACTACTTTACCATTGAGGCAAATCTACTAACTTGGACATCTTTTTAGACCACATTAACATGGAAAGTTTGAACTTGCTAAACTCAACCATCTTTGTAGAAAGTAAACTGATTCCTAGAACTCAATTAGCTCAATTCACACAAAGTACAAAGTTTGGCAATTTAGGTTTGTTTTCTAAAGAAACTACTTTAGAAATGAGGCAAATGTACTAACTTGGACATCTTTTTAGATTACATTAACAAGGAAAGTTTGAACTTGCTGCACTCAACCTTCTTTGTAGGAAAGCAACTGATTCCTAGAACCGAATGAGCTTATTTCACACAGTACAATGTTAGGCAATAAAGATGTTTGTTTTCTCAACAAACTACTTTACAAATGAGGCGAATCTACTAACTTGGCCATCTTTTTAGATTACATTAACAAGGAAAGTTTGAACTTGCTGCACTCAACCTTCTTTGTAGGAAAGCAACCTGATTCCTAGAAGCGAATGAGCTTATTTCACACAGTACAATGTTCGGCAATAAAGATGTTTGTTTTCTCAACAAACTACTTTACAAATGAGGCGAATCTACTAAGTTGGCCATCTTTTTGATTACATTAACAAGGAAAGTTTGAACTTGCTGCACCCAACCTTCTTTGTAGGAAAGCAACTGATTCCTAGAACCGAATGAGCTTATTTCACAAAGTACAATGTTAAGCAATGAAGACATTTGTTTTCTCAACAAAGTACTTTACAAAAGAGGCGAATCTTCTAACTTGGCCATCTTCTGAGATTACATTAACAAGGAAAGTTTGAACTTGCTGCACTCAACCTTCTTTGTAGAAATTAAACTGATTCTTAGAAGCTTAATTAACTTATTTCACACTGTACAGTGTTAATTGCTGAAGGTGTTTCTTTTCTAAAGAAACTACTTTAGAAATGAGGCGAATCTACTAACTTGTACATCTTTTAGATTAAACAAACTAGGAAAGTTTGAACTTGCTGCACTCAACCTTCTTTGTTGGAAAGCAAGTGATTCCTAGAATCGAACTAGCTCATTTCATATAGTACAATGTTAGGTAATGAAGATGTTTGTTTTCTCAACAAACTGCTTTAGAAATGAGGCCAATCTACTAAGTTGTGCATCTTTTTAGATTACATTAACAAGGAAAGTTTGAACTTTGCTGCACTCAACCTTCTTTGTAGGAAAGCACCTGATTCCTAGAACCCGAATTAACTTATTTCACACAGTACAATGTTCGGTACTGAAGATGTTTGTTTTCTAAAGAAACTAATTTACAAATGATGCGAATCCACTAACTTGTACATCTTGTTAGATTACACAAACTAGGAAAGTTTGTACTTGCTGCACTCAACATTCTTTGTAGAAATTTACCTGACTCCTAGAAGCGAATTAACTCATTTCATACAGTACAGTGTTAGTAATGAAGATGTTTCTTTTCTAAAGAAACTACTTTAGAAATGAGGCCAATCTACTAAGTCGTGCATCTTTTTAGGTTACATTAACAAGGAAAGTTTGAACTGGCTGCATTCAAACTTCTTTGTAGGAAAAGCAACTGATTCCTAGAACTAAATTAGCTTTGTTCACACAGTACAATGTTCGGCAATGAAGATGTTTGTTTTCTCCACAAACTACTTTACCATTGAGGCAAATCTACTAACTTGGACATCTTTTTAGACCACATTAACAAGGAAAGTTTGAACTTGCTAAACTCAACCATTTTTGTAGAAAGTAAACTGATTCCTAGAACTCAATTAGCTCAATTCACAAAGTACAAAGTTTGGCAATTTAGATGATTGTTTTCTAAAGAAACTACTTTAGAAATGAGGCAAATGTACTAACTTGGACATCTTTTTAGATTACATTAACAAGGAAAGTTTGACTTGCTGCACTCAACCTTCTTTGTAGGAAAGCAACTGATTCCTAGAACCGAATGAGCTTATTTCACACAGTACAATGTTAGGCAATAAAGATGTTTGTTTTCTCAACAAACTACTTTACAAATGAGGCAAATCTACTAACTTGGCCATCTTTTTAGATTACATTAACAAGGAAAGTTTGAACTTGATGCACTCAACCTTCTTTGTAGGAAAGCAACCTATTCCTAGAAGCGAATGAGCTTATTTCACACAGTACAATGTTGGCAATAAGATGTTTGTTTTCTCAACAAACTACTTTACAAATGAGTCGAATCTACTAACTTGGCCCTCTTTTTAGATTACATTAACAAGGAAAGTTTGACTTGCTGCACTCAACCTTCTTTGTAGGAAAGCAACAGATTCCTAGAACCGAATGAGCTTAGTTCACACAGTACAATGTTCGGCAATGAAGATGTTTGTTTTCTCAATAAAGTACGTTACAAATGAAGCGAATGTTCTAACTTGGCCATCTTTTGAGATTACATTAACAAGGAAAGTTTGAACTGGCTGCACTCAACCTTCTTCGTAGAAATTAGACTGATTCCTAGAAGCGAATTAACTTATTTCACACAGTACAGTGTTAAAACTGAAGATGTTTCTTTTCTAAAGAAACTACTTTAGAAATGAGGCGAATCCACTAACTTGTACATCTTGATAGATTACACAAAGTAGGAAAGTTTGAACTTGCTGCACTCAACCTTCTTCGTAGGAAAGCAAGTGATTCCTATAATCGAACTAGCTCATTTCACATAGTACAGTGTTCGGTAATGAAGATGTTTGTTTTCTAAACAAACTACTTTAGAAATGAGTCCAATATACTATGTTGTGCATCTTTTCAGATTTTATTAACAAGGAAAGTTTGAACTTCCTGCACTCAACCTTCTTTGTAGGAAAACAAACTGATTCCTAGAACCGAATGAGCTTATTTCACACAGTACAATGTTCGGCAATGAAGATGTTTGGTTTCTCAACAATGTACTTTACAAATGAGGAAAATCTTCTAACTTGGCCATCTTTTTAGATTACATTAACAAGGAAAGTTTGAACTTGCTGCACTCAACCTTCTTCGTAGAAATTAAACTGATTCCTAGAACCGAATTAACTTATTTCACACAGTACAATGTTCGGCACTGAAGATATTTCTTTTCTAAAGAAACTACTTTAGAAATGAGGCCAATCTACTAACTTGTGCATCTTTTTAGATTACATTAACAAGGAAAGTTTGAACTTGCTGTACTCAACCTTCTTTGTAGAAATTAAACTGATTCCTAGAAGCGAATTAACTTATTTCACACAGTACAGTGTTCGGCAATGAAGATTTTGTTTTTCTAAAGAAACTACTTTAGAAATGAGGTGAATCCACTAACTTGTATATCTTGTTAGATTACACAAAGTAGGAACGTTTGAACTTGCTGCACTCAACCATCTTTATAGGAAAGCAAGTGATTCCTAGAATCGAACTAGCTCAGCTTATTTCACACAGTACAGTGTTGTTGGCAATGAAGATGTTTGTTTTCTAAAGAAACTACTTTAGAAATGAGGCCAATCTACTAACTTTGTGCATCTTTTTAGATTAAATTAACAAGGAAAGTTTGAACTTGCTGCACTCAACCTTCTTTGTAGGAAAGCAACTGATTCCTAGAACTGAATAAGCTTATTTCATCCAGTACAATGTTAATGAAAGATGTTTGTTTTCTCAAAAACTACTTTACAAATTGAGTCGAATCTACTAACTTGCCCATCTTTTTAGATTACATTAACAAGGAAAGTTTGAACTTGCTGCACTCAACCTTCTTTGTAGGAAAGCAACTGATTCCTAGAACCGAATGAGCTTATTTCACACAGTACAATGTTCAACAATGAAGATGTTTGTTTTCTCAACAAACTACTTTACAAATGAGTCGAATCTACTAACTTGTACATCTTTTAGATTACATTAACAAGGAAAGTTTGAACTTGCTGCACTCAACCTTCTTTGTAGGAAAGCAACTGATTCCTAGAACCGAATGAGCTTATTTCACACAGTACAATGTTCGGCAATGAAGATGTTTGTTTTCTCAAAAAACTACTTTACAAATGAGGCGAATCTACTAACTTGGCCATCTTTTTAGATTACATTAACAAGGAAAGTTTGAACTTGCTGCACTCAACCTTCTTTGTAGAAAGCAAGTGATTCCTAGAACCGAATTAACTTATTTCACACAGTACAATGTTCAGTAATGAAGATGTTTCTTTTCTAAAAAACTACTTTACAAATGATGCGAATCTACTAACTTGTACATCTTGTTAGATTACACAAACTAGGAAAGTTTGAACTTGCTGCACTCAACCTTCTTTGTAGGAAAGCAACCTGATTCCTAGAAACAATTAACTCATTTCACACAGTACAATGTTCGGTAATGAAGATGTTTGTTTTTCTCAAAAACTACTTTAGAAATGAAGCCAATCTACTAAGTCGTGCATCTTTTTAGATTACATTAACAAGGAAAGTTTGAACTTGCTGCATTCAAACTTCTTTGTAGGAAAGCAACTGATTTCTAGAACTAAAATAGCTTATTTCACACAGTACAATGTTAGGCAATGAAGATGTTTGTTTTCTCAACAAACTACTTTACAAATGAGGCAAATCTACTAACTTGGACATCTTTTTAGATTACATTAACAAGGAAAGTTTGAACTTGCTGCACTCAACCTTCTTTGTAGGAAAGCAACTGATTCCTAGAACCAAATGAGCTTATTTCACACAGTACAATGTTAGAAGCAATGAAGATGTTTGTTTTCTCAACAAAGTACTTTACAAATGAGGCGAATCTTCTAACTTGGCCATCTTTTTAGATTACACAAACTAGGAAAGTTTGAACTTGCTGCACTCAACCTTCTTTGTAGAAATTAAACTGATTCTTAGAAGCGAAATTAACTTATTTCACACAGTACAAGTGTTCGGTATGAAGATGTTTCTTTTCTCAAGAAACTACTTTAGAAATGAGGCCAATCCACTAACTTGTACATCTTGTTTATTACACAAACTAGGAAAGTTTGAACTTGCTGCACTCAACCTTTCTTTGTAGGAAAGCAAGTGATTCCTAGAACTAAACTAGCTCATTTCACACAGTACAATGTTCGGCAATGAAGATGTTTGTTTTCTCAACAAACTACTTTACAAATGAGGCAAATCTACTAACTTGGCCATCTTTTTAGATTACATTAACAAGGAAAGTTTGAACTTGCTGCACTCAACCTTCTTTGTAGGAAAGCAACTGATTCCTAGAACCGAATGAGCTTATTTCACACAGTACAATGTTCGGCAATGAAGATGTTTGTTTTCTCAACAAAGTACTTTACAAATTGAGTCTAATCTACTAACTTGCCCATCTTTTAGATTACATTAACAAGGAAAGTTTGAACTTGCTGCACTCAACCTTCTTTGTAGAAATTAAACTGATTCCTAGAACCGAATTAACTTATTTCACACAGTACAATGTTAAATTGCTGAAGATGTTTCTTTTCTCAAGAAACTACTTTAGAAATGAGGCGAATCCACTAACTTGTACATCTTGTTTATTACACAAACTAGGAAAGTTTGAACTTGCTGCACTCAACCTTCTTCGTAGGAAAGCAAGTGATTCCTAGAATCGAACTAGCTCATTTCACATAGCACAGTGTTCGGTAATGAAGATGTTTGTTTTCTCAACAAAGTAATTTACAAATGAGGCGAATCTTCTACCTTGGCCATCTTTTTAGATTACATTAACAAGGAAAGTTTGAACTTGCTGCACTCAACCTTCTTTGTAGGAAAGCAACTGATTCCTAGAACCGAATGAGCTTATTTCACACAGTACAATGTTCGGCAATGAAGATGTTTGTTTTCTCAACAAAGTACTTTACAAATGAGTCTAATCTACTAACTTGCCCATCTTTTTAGATTACATTAACAAGGAAAGTTTGAACTTGCTGCACTCAACCTTCTTTGTAGAAATTAAACTGATTCCTAGAAGCGAATTAACTTATTTCACACAGTACAATGTTCGGTGCTGAAGATGTTTCTTTCTCAAAGAAACTACTTTAGAAATGAGAGGCCAATCTACTACGTTGTGCATCTTTTAGATTACATTAACAAGGAAAGTTTGAACTTGCTGTACTCAACCTTCTTTGTAGAAATTAAACTGATTCCTAGAAGCGAATTAACTTATTTCACACAGTACAATGTTGGTAATGAAGATGTTTCTTTTCTCTCAGAAACTACTTTAGAAATGAGGCCAAACTACTACGTTGTGCATCTTTTCAGATTACAATAACAAGGAAAGTTTGAACTTGTTGCACTCAACCTTCTTTGTAGGAAAGCAACTGATTCCTAGAACCGAATGAGCTTATTTCACACAGTACAATGTTCGACAATGAAGATGTTTGTTTTCTCAACAAACTACTTTACAAATGAGTCGAATCTACTAACTTGGCCATCTTTTTAGATTACATTAACAAGGAAAGTTTGAACTTGCTGCACTCAACCTTCTTTGTAGGAAAGCAACTGATTCCTAGAACCGAATGAGCTTATTTCACACAGTACAATGTTCGGCAATGAAGATGTTAGTTTTCTCAACAAAGTACTTTACAAATGCGGCAAATCTACTAACTTGGACATCTTTTTAGATTACATTAACAAGGAAAGTTTGAACTTGCTGCTGTCAACCTTCTTTGTAGGAAAGCACCTGATTCCTAGAAGCGAATTAACTTATTTCACACAGTACAGTGTTCGGTACTGAAGATGTATCTTTTTTAAAGAAACTACTTTAGAAATGAGGCGAATCCACTAACTTGTACATCTTGTTAGATTACACAAAGTAGGAAAGTTTGAACTTGCTGCACTCAACCTTCTTCGTAGGAAAGCAAGTGATTCCTAGAATCGAACTAGCTCATTTCACATAGTACAGTGTTCGGTAATTAAGATGTTTGTTTTCTAAACAAACTACTTTAGAAATGAGGCCAATCTACTAAGTTGTGCATCTTTTCAGATTACATTAACAAGAAAGTTTGAACTTGCTGCACTCAACCTTCTTTGTAGGAAAGCAACTGATTCCTAGAACCGAATGAGCTTATTTCACACAGTACAATGTTCGGCAATGAAGATGTTTGTTTTCTCAACAAAGTACTTTACAAATGAGTCGTATCTACTAACTTGGCCATCTCTTTAGATTACATTAACAAGGAAAGTTTGAACTTGCTGCTCTCAACCTTCTTTGTAGGAAAGGAACCGATTCCTAGAACCGAATGAGCTTATTTCACACAGTACAATGTTCGGCAATGAAGATGTTTGTTTTCTCAACAAACTACTTTACAAATGAGTCGAATCTACTAAATTGGCCATCTTTTTAGATTAAATTAACAAGGAAAGTTTGAACTTGCTGCACTCAACCTTCTTTGTAGGAAAGCACCTGATTCCTAGAACCGAATTAACTTATTTCACACAGTGCAGTGTTCGGTACTGAAGATGTTTGTTTTCTAAAGAAACTAATTTAGAAATGACACGAATCCACTAAATTGTACATCTTGTTAGATTACACAAACTCGGAAAGTTTGAACTTCCTGCACTCAACCATCTTCGTAGAAATTAAACTGACTCCTAGAAGCGAATTAACTCATTTCACACAGTACAGTGTTCGATACTGAAGATGTTTCTTTTCTAAAGAAACTACTTTAGAAATGAGGCCAATCTACTAAGTCGTGCATCTTTTTAGGTTACATTAACAAGGAAAGTTTGAACTGGCTACATTCAAACTTCTTTGTAGGAAAGCAACTGAATTCTAGAACTAAATTAGCTTTGTTCACACAGTACAATGTTCCGCAATGAAGATGTTTGTTTTGTCAACAAACTACTTTAACAATGAGGCAAATCTACTAACTTGGATATCTTTTCAGACCACATTAACAAGGAAAGTTTGAACCTGCTAAACTCAACCATCTTCGTAGAAAGTAAACTGATTCCTAGAACTGAATTAGCTCATTTCAAAAAGTACAAAGTTTGGCAATTTAGGTTTTTCAATTTAGGTTTTTCTTCTAAAGAAACTACTTTACAAATGAGGCGAATCTACTAACTTGGCCATCTTTTTAGATTACATTAACAAGGAAAGTTTGAACTTGCTGCACTCAACCTTCTTTGTAGGAAAGCAACTGATTCCTAAACCGAATGAGCTTATTTCACACAGTAAAATGTCTGGCAATGAAGATGTTTGTTTTCTCAACAAACTACTTTACAATTGAGTCGAATCTACTAACTTGGCCATCTTTTTAGATTACATTAACAAGGAAAGTTTGAACTTGCTGCTCTCAACCTTCCTCGTAGAAATTAAACTGATTCCTAGAAGCGAATTAACTTATTTCACACAGTACAGTGTTCGGTACTGAAGATGTTTCTTTTCTAAAGAAACTACTTTAGAAATGAGTCGAATCCACTAACTTGTACATCTTGTTAGATTACACAAAGTAGGAAAGTTTGAACTTGCTGCACTCAACCTTCTTTGTAGGAAAGCACCTGATTCCTAGAACCGAATTAACTTATTTCACACAGTACAGTGTTCGGTACTGAAGATGTTTGTTTTCTAAAGAAACTAAGTTAGAAATGAGGCGAATCCACTAACTTGTACATCTTGTTAGATTACACAAACTCGGAAAGTTTGAACTTCCTGCACTCAACCATCTTCGTAGAAATTAAACTGACTCCTAGAAGCGAATTAACTCATTTCACACAATACAGTGTTCGGTACTGAAGATGTTTCTTTTCTAAAGAAACTACTTTAGAAATGAGGCCAATCTACTAAGTCGTGCATCTTTTTAGGTTACATTAACAAGGAAAGTTTGAACTGGCTACATTCAAACTTCTTTGTATTAAAGCAACTGAATTCTAGAACTAAATTAGCTTTGTTCACACAGTACAATGTTCGGTAATGAAGATGTTTGTTTTCTCAACAAACTACTTTACCAATGAGGCAAATCTTCTGACTTGGACATCTTTTCAGACCACATTAACAAGGAACGTTTGAACTTGCTAAACTCAACCATCTTCATAGAAAGTAAACTGATTCCTAGAACTGAATTAGCTCATTTCACAAAGTACAAATTTTGGCAATTTAGGTTTGTTTTCTAAAGAAACTACTTTACAAATGAGGCGAATCTACTAACTTGGCCATCTTTTTAGATTACATTAACAAGGAAAGTTTGAACTTGCTGCACTCAACCTTCTTTGTAGGAAAGCAACTGATTCCTAGAAGCGAATTAACTTATTTCACACAGTACAGTGTTCGGTACTGAAGATGTTTCTATTCTAAAGAAACTACTTTAGAAATGAGGCGAATCCACTAACTTGTACATCCTGTTACATTACACAAACTAGGAAAGTTTGAAATTGCTGCACTCAAACTTCTTCGTAGCAAAGCAAGTGATTCCTAGAATCGAACTAGCTCATTTCACATAGTACAGTGTTCGGTAATGAAGATGTTTGTTTTCTAAACAATCTACTTTAGAAATGAGGCCAATCTACTAAGTTGTGCATCTTTTCACATTACATTAACAAGGAAAGTTTGAACTTGCTGCACTCAACCTTCTTTGTAGGAAAGCAACTGATTCCTAGAACCGAATGAGCTTATTTCACACAGTACAATGTTCTGCAATGAAGATGTTTGTTTCCTCAACAAACTACTTTACATATGAGTCGAATATACTAAGTTGTCCATCTTTTTAGATTACATTAACAAGGAAAGTTTGAACTTGCTGCACTCAACCTTCTTCGTAGAAATTAAACTGATTCCTAGAAGCGAATTAACTTATTTCACACAGTACAGTGTTTGGTACTGAAGATGTTTCTTTTCTAAAGAAACTACTTTAGAAATGAGGCCAATCTACTACGTTGTGCATCTTTTCAGATTACATTAACAAGGCAAGTTTGAACTTGCTGCACTCAACCTTCTTTGTAGGAAAGCAACTGATTCCTAAACCGAATGAGCTTATTTCACACAATATAATGTTCAGCAATGAAGATGTTTGTTTTCTCAAAAAACTACTTTACAATAGAGTCGAATCTACTAACTTGGCCATCTTTTTAGATTACATTAACAAGGAAACTTTGAACTGGCTACATTCAACCTTCTTTGTAGGAAAGCAACTGAATTCTAGAACTAAATTAGCTTTGTTCACGCAGTACAATTTTCGGTTATGAAGATGTTTGTTTTCTCAACAAACTACTTTAACAATGAGGCAAATCTACTAACTTGGACATCTTTTCAGACCACATTAACAAGGAAAGTTTGAACTTGCTAAACTCAACCATCTTCGTAGAAAGGTAACTGATTCCTAGAACTGAATTAGCTCATTTCACAAAGTACAAAGTTTGGCAATTTAGGTTTGTTTTCTAAAGAAACTACTTTACAAATGAGGCGAATCTACTAAATTGGACATCTTTTTAGATTACATTAACAAGGAAAGTTTGAAGTTGCTGCACTCAGCCTTCTTTGTAGGAAAGCAACTGATTCCTAGAACCGAATGAGCTTATTTCACACAGTACAATGTTCGGCATTGAAGATGTTTGTTTTCTCAACAAAGTACTTTACAAATGAGGCGAATCTACTAACTTGGCCATCTTTTTAGATTACATTAACAAGGAAAGTTTGAACTTGCTGCACTCAACCTTCTTTGTAGGAAAGCAACTGATTACTAGATCCGAATGAGCTTATTTCACACAGTACAATGTTCGGCAATGAAGACGTTTGTTTTCTCAACAAAGTACTTTACAAATGAGGTGAATCTTCGAACTTGGCCATCTTTTGAGATTACATTAACAAGGAAAGTTTGAACTTGCTGCACTCAACCTTCTTCGTAGAAATTAAACTGATTCCTAGAAGCGAATTAACTTATTTCACACAGTACAGTGTTAGAAATACTGAAAGATGTTTCTTTTCTAAAGAAACTACTTTAGAAATGAGGAGAATCCACTACCTTGTACATCTTGTTAGATTACACAAACTAGGAAAGTTTGAACTTGCTGTCCTCAACCTTCTTCGTATGAAAGCAAGTGATTCCTAGAATCGAACTAGCTCATTTCACATAGTATAGTGTTCGGTAATGAAGATGTTTGTTTTCTAAATAAACTACTTTAGAAATGAGGCCAATCTACGAAGTTGTGCATCTTTTCAGATTACATTAACAAGGAAAGTTTGAACTTGCTGCACTCAACCTTCTTTGTAGGAAAGCAACTGATTCCTAGAACGGAATGAACTTATTTCACACAGTACAGTGTTCGGCAATGAAGATGTTTGTTTTCTCAGCAAACTACATTACAAATGAGGCGAATCTTCAAACTCGGCCATCTTTTTAGATTACATTAACAAGGAAAGTTTGAACTTGCTGCACTCAATGTTCTTCGTAGAAATTAAACTGATTCCTAGAAGCGAATTAACTTATTTCACACAGTACAGTGTTCGGTACTGAAGATGTTTCTTTTCTAAAGAAACTACTTTAGAAATGAGGCCAATCTACTACGTTGTGCATCTTTTGAGATTACATTAACAAGGAAAGTTTGAACTTGCTGCACTCAACCTTCTTTGTAGGAAAGCAAATGATTCCTAGAACCGAATGAGCTTATTTCACACAGTACAATGTTCGGCAATGAAGATGTTTGTTTTCTCAACAAAGTACTTTACAAATGAGGCGAATGTTCTAACTTGGCCATCTTTTGAGATTACATTAACAAGGAAAGTTTGAACTTGCTGCAGTCAACCTTCTTCGTAGAAATTAAACTGATTCCTAGAATGAATTAACTTATTTCAAACAGTACAGTGTTAGGTACTGAAGATGTTTCTTTTCTAAAGAAACTACTTTAGAAATGAGAGCAAATCCACTAACTTGTACATCTTGTTAGATTACACAAAGTA
This sequence comes from Orientallactaga sibirica, assembly GCA_036365145.1. Classification (NCBI taxonomy): domain Eukaryota; kingdom Metazoa; phylum Chordata; class Mammalia; order Rodentia; family Dipodidae; genus Orientallactaga; species Orientallactaga sibirica. The sequence goes on along the minus strand of JAEOAD010000850.1, from coordinate 22,447 downwards.
GGATAGTTTGAACTTGCTGCACTCAACCTTCTTCGTAGGAAAGCAAGTGATTCCTAGAATCGAACTAGCTCATTTCACATAGTACAGTGTTCGGTAATGAAGATGTTTGTTTTCTAAACAAACTACTTTAGAAATGAGGCCAATCTACTAAGTTGTGCATCTTTTCAGATTACATTTACAAGGAAAGTTTGAACTTGCTGCACTCAACCTTCTTTGTAGGAAAGCAACTGATTCGTAGAACCGAATGAGCTTATTTCACACAGTACAATGTTCGGCAATGAAGATGTTTGTTTTCTCAACAAAGTACTTTACAAATGAGCGAATGTTATAACTTGGCCATCTTTTGAGGTTACATTAACAAGGAAAGTTTGAACTTGCTGCACTCAACCTTCTTCGTAGAAATTAAACTGATTCCTAGAAGCGAATTAACTTATTTCACACAGTACAGTGTTCGGTACTGAAGATCTTTCTTTTCTAAAGAAACTACTTTAGAAATGAGGCGATTCCACTAACTTGTACAACTTGTTAGATTACCCAAAGTAGGAAAGTTTGAACTTGCTGCACTCAACCTTCTTCGTAGGAAAGCAAGTGATTCCTAGAATCAAACTAGCTCATTTCACATAGTACCGTGTTTGGTAATGAAGATGTTTGTTTTGTAAACAAACTACTTTAGAAATGAAGCCAATCTACTAATTTGTGCATCTTTTCAGATTACATTAACAAGGAAAGTTTGAACTTGGTGCACTCAACTTCTTTGTAGGAAAGCAACTGATTCCTAGAACCGAATGAGCTTATTTCACACAGTACAATGTTCGGCAATGAAGATGTTTGTTTTCTCAACAAACTACTTTACAAATAAGTCAAATCTACTAACTAGGCCATCTTTTCAGATTACATTAACAAGGAAAGTTTGAACCTGCTGCTCTCAACCTTCTTTGTAGGAAAGCAACAGATTCCTAGAAGCGAATTAACCTATTTCACACAGTACAGTGTTCGGTACTGAAGATGTTTCTTTTCTAAAGAAACTACTTTAGAAATGAGGCTAATCCACTAACTTGTACATCTTGTTAGATTACACAAAGTAGGAAAGTTTGAACTTGCTGCACTCAACCTTCTTCGTAGGAAAGCAAGTGATTCCTAGAATCGAACTAGCTCATTTCACATAGTACAGTGTTCGGTAATGAAGATGTTTGTTTTCTAAAAAAACTACTTTAGAAATGAGGCCAATCTACTAAGTTGTGCATCTTTTCAGATTACATTTACAAGGAAAGTGTGAACTTGCTGCACTCAACCTTCTTTGTAGGAAAGCAACTGATTCCTAGAACCGAATGAGCTTATTTCACACAGTACAATGTTCGGCAATGAAGATGTTTGTTTTCTCAACAAAATACTACTTTACAAATGAGGCGAATCTACTAACTTGGCGATATTTTTAGATTACATTAACAAGGAAAGTTTGAACTTGCTGCACTCAACCTTCTTTGTAGGAAAGCAACTGATTCCTAGAACCGAATTAACTTATTTCACACAGTACAGTGTTCGGTAATGAAGATGTTTGTTTTCTAAACAAACTACTTTAGAAATGATGCAAATCCACTAACTTATACATCTTGTTAGATTACACAAAGTAGGAAAATTTGAACTACCTGCACTCAACCATCTTCGTAGAAATTAAACTGACTCCTAGAAGCGAATTAACTCATTTCACACAGTACAGTGTTCGGTACTGAAGATGTTTCTTTTCTAAAGAAACTACTTTAGAAATGAGGCCAATCTACTAAGTCGTGCATCTTTTTAGGTTACATTAACAAGGAAAGTTTGAACTGGCTACATTCAACCTTCTTTGAAGGAAAGCAACTGAATTCTAGAACTAAATTAGCTTTGTTCACACAGTACAATTTTCGGCAATGAAGATGTTTGTTTTCTCAACAAACTACTTTAACAATGAGGCAAATCTACTAACTTGGACATGTTTTCAGACCACATAAACAAGGAACGTTTGAACTTGCTAAACTCAACCATCTTCGTAGAAAGTAAAATGATTCCTAGAACTGAATTAGCTCATTTCACAAAGTACAAAGTTTGGCAATTTAGGTTTGTTTTCTAAAGAAACTACTTTAGAAATGAGGTGAATCTACTAAATTGGACATCTTTTCAGATTACATTAACAAGGAAAGTTTGAAGTAACTGCACTCAGCCTTCTTTGTAGGAAAGCAACTGATTCCTAGAACCGAATGAGCTTATTTCACACAGGACAATGTTCGGCAATAAAGATGTTAATTTTCTCAACAAACTACTTTACAAAAGAGGCGAATCTACTAACTTGGCCATCTTTTTAGATTACATTAACAAGGAAAGTTTGAACTTGCTGCACTCAACCTTCTTCGTAGAAATTAAACTGATTCCTAGAAGTGAATTAAGTTATTTAACATAGTACAGTGTTCGGTAATGAAGATGTTTGTTTTCTAAACAAACTACTTTAGAAATGAGGCCAATCTACTAAGTTGTGCATCTTTTCAGATTACATTAACAAGGAAAGTTTGAACTTGCTGCACTCAACCTTCTTTGTAGGAAAGCAACTGATTCCTAGAACCGAATGAGCTTATTTCACACAGAACAATGTTCGGAAATGAAGATGTTTGTTTTCTCAACAAACTACTTTACAAATGAGGAGAATCTACTAACTTGGCCATCTTTTTAGATTACATTAACAAGGAAAGTTTGAACTTGCTGCACTCAACCTTCTTTGTAGGAAAGCAACTGATTCCTAGAACCGAATGAGCTTATTTCACACAGAACAATGTTCGGCAATGAAGATGTTTGTTTTCTCAACAAAGTACTTTACAAATGAGGCGAATGTTCTAACTTGGCCATCTTTTGAGATTACATTAACAAGGAAAGTTTGAACTTGCTGCACTCAACCTTGTTAGCAGAAATTAAAATGATTCCTAGAAGCGAATTAACTTATTTCACACAGTACAGTGTTCGGTACTGAAGATATTTCTTTTCTAAAGACACTACTTTAGAAATGAGGCGAATCCACTAACTCATACATCTTGTTAGATTACACAAAGTAGGAAAGTTTGAACTTGCTGCACTCAACCTTCTTCGTAGAAATTTAACTGATTCCTAGAATCGAAGTAACTTATTTCCCACAGTACACTGTTCGGTACTGAAGATGTTTCTTTTCTAAAGAAACTACTTTAGAAATTAGGCCAATCTACTACGTTGTGCATCTTTTCAGATTACATTAACAAGGAAAGTTTGAACTTGCTGCACTCTACCTTCTTTGTAGGAAAGCAACTGATTCCTAGAACCGAATGAGCTTATTTTACACAGTACAGTGTTCGGTACTGAAGATGTTTCTTTTCTAAAGAAACTACTTTAGAAATGAGGCCAATCTACTACGTTGTGCATCTTTTCAGATTACATTAACAAGGAAAGTTTGAACTTCCTGCACTCAACTTTCTTTGTAGGAAAGCAATTGATTCCTAGAACCGAATGAGCTTATTTCACACAGTACAATGTTCGGCAATGAAGATGTTTGTTTTCTCAACAAAGTACTTTACAAATGAGGCAAATCTTCTAACTTGGCCATCTTTTTCGATTACATTAACAAGGAAAGTTTGAACTTGCTGCACTGAACCTTCTTCGTAGAAATTAAACTGATTCCTAAAATTAATTAACTTATTTCACACAGTACAGTGTTAAATTACTGAAGATGTTTCTTTTCTAAAGAAACTACTTTAGAAATGAGGCGAATCCACTAACTTGTACATCTTGTTAGATTACACAAAGTAGGAAAGTTTGAAGTTGCTGCACTCAACCTTCTTCGTAGGAAAGCAAGTGATTCCTAGAATCAGACTAGCTCATTTCACATAGTACAGTGTTTGAAGATGTTTCTTTTCTAAAGAAACTACTTTAGAAATGAGGCCAATCTACTAACTTGTGCATCTTTTCAGATTACATTAACAAGGAAAGTTTGAATTTGCTGCACTCAACCTTCTTTGTAGGAAAGCAACTGATTCCTAGAACCGAATGAGCTTATTTCACACAGTACAATGTTCGGCAATGAAGATGTTTGTTTTCTCAACAAAGTACGTTACAAATGAGTCGAATCTATTAACCTGGCCATCTTTTTAGATTACATTAACAAGGAAAGTTTGAACTTGCTGCACTCAACCTTCTTTGTAGGAAAGCCACTGATTCCTAGAACCGAATGAGCTTATTTCACACATTACAATGTTCGGCAATGAAGATGTTTCTTTTCTCAACAATATACTTTATAAATGAGGCGAATGTTCCAACTTGGCCATCTTTTGAGATTACATTAACAAGGAAAGTTTGAACTTGCTGCACTCAACCTTCTTCGTAGAAATTAAACTGATTCCTAGGAGCGAATTAACTTATTTCACACAGTACAGTGTTCGGTACTGAGGATGTTTCTTTTCTAAAGAAACTACTTTAGAAATGAAGCGAATCCACTAATTTGTACATCTTGTATGTTTACACAAAGTAGGAAAGTTTGAACTTGCTGCACTCAACCTTCTTCGTAGGAAAGCAAGTGATTCCGAGAATCGAACTAGCCCATTTCACATAGTATAGTGTTCGGTAATGAAGATGTTTGTTTTCTAAACAAAATACTTTAGAAATGAGGCCAATCGACTAAGTTGTGCATCTTTTCAGATTACATTAACCAGAAAAGTTTGAACTTGCTGCACTCAACCTTCTTTGTAGGAAAGCAACTGATTCCTAGAACCGAATGAGCTTATTTCACACAGTACAATGTTCGGCAATGAAGATGTTTGTTTTCTCAACAAACGACTTTACAAATGAGTCGAATCTACTAACTTGGCCATCTTTTTAGATTACATTAACAAGTAAAGTTTGAACTTGCTGCACTCAACCTTCTTTATAGGAAAGCAACTGATTCCTAGATCCGACCTAGCTTATTTGACACATTACAATTTTCGGCAATGAAGATGTTTGTTTTTTCAACAAAGTACTTTACAAATGAGTCGAATCTTCTAACTTGGCCATCTTTTTAGATTACATTAACAAGGAATGTTTGAACCTGCTGCACTCAACCTTCTTCGTAGAAATTAAACTCATTCCTAGAAGCGAATTAACTTATTTCACACAGTACAGATTTCCGTACTGAAGATGTTTCTTTTCTAAAGAAACTACTTTAGAAATGAGGCGAATCCACTATCTTGTACATCTTGTTAGATTACACAAAGTAGGAAAGTTTGAACTTGCTGCACTCAACCTTCTTCGTAGGAAAGCAAGTGATTCCTAGAATCGAACTAGCTCATTTTACATAGTACAGTGTTCGGTAATGAAGATGTTTTTTTTCTAAACAAACTACTTTAGAAATGAGGCCAATCTACTACGTTGTACATCTTTTCAGATTACATTAACAAGGAAAGTTTGAACTTGCTGCACTCAACCTTCTTTGTAGGAAAGCAACTGATTCCTAGAACCGAATGAGCTTATTTCACACAGTACAATGTTCGGCAATGAAGATGTTTGTTTTCTCAACAAAGTACTTTACAAATGAGGCGAATCTTCTAACTTGGCCATCTTTTGAGATTACATTAACAAGGAAAGTTTGAACTTCCTGCACTCAACCTTCTTCGTAGAAATTAAACTGATTCCTAGAAGCGAATTAACTTAATTCACACAGTACAGTGTTCGGGACTGAAGATGTTTGTTTTCTAAAGAAACTACTTTAGAAATGAGGGCAATGTACTACGTTGTGCATCTTTTCAGATTACATTAACAAGGAAAGTTTGAACTTGCTACACTCAACCTTCTTTGTAGGAAAGCAACTGATTCCTAGAACCGAATGAGCTTATTTCACACAGTACAATGTTAGGCAATGAAGATGTTTGTTTTCTCAAAAAACTACTTCACAAATGAGGCGAATCTACTAACTTGGCCATCTTTTTAGATTACATTAAAAGGAAAGTTTGAACTTGCTGCTCTCAACATTCTTTATAGGAAAGCAACTGATTCCTAGAACCGAATGAGCTTATTTCACACAGTACAATGTTCGGGAATGAAGATGTATCTTTTCTCAACAAAGTACTTTAGAAATGAGGCGAATGTTCTAACTTGGCAATCTTTTGAGATTACATTAACAAGGGAAGTTTGAACCTGCTGCACTCAACCTTGTTAGCAGAAATTAAAATGATTCCTAGAAGCGAGTTAACTTATTTCACACAGTACAGTGTTTGGTACTGAAGATGTTTCTTTTCTAAAGAAACTACTTTAGAAATGAGGCGAATCCACTAACTTGTACATCTTGTTAGATTACACAAGGTAGGAAAGTTTGAACTTGCTGCACTCAACCTTCTTCGTAGGAAAGCAAGTGATACCTAGAATCGAACTAGCTCATTTCACATACTACAGTGTTCGGTAATGAAGATGTTTGTTTTCTAAACAAACTACTTTAGAAATGAGGCCAATCTACTAAGTTGTGCATCTTTTCAGATTACATTAACAGGGAAGTTTGAACTTGCTGCACTCAACCTTCTTTGTAGGAAAGCAACTGATTCCTAGAACCGAATAAGCTTATATCACACAGTAAAATGTTTGGCAATGAAGATGTTTGTTTTCTCAACAAACTACTTTACAACTGAGTCAAATCTACTAACTTGGCCATCTTTTTAGATTACATTAACAAGAAAAGTTTGAACTTGCTGCACTCAACCTTCTTTGTAGGAAAGCAACTGATTCCTAGATCCGAATGAGCTTATTTCACACAGTACAATGTTCGGCAATGAAGATGTTTTTTTTCTCAACAAAGTACTTTACAAATGAGGCGAATCTTCTAACTTGGCCATCTTTTCAGATTACATTAACAAGGAAAGTTTGAACTTGCAGCACTCAACCTTCTTCGTAGAAATTAAACTGATTCCTAGAAGCGAGTTAACTTATTTCACACAGTACAGTGTTCGGTACTGAAGATGTTTCTTTTCTAAAGAAACTACTTTAGAAATGAGGCGAATCCACTAACTTGTACATCTTGTTAGATTACACAAGGTAGGAAAGTTTGAACTTGCTGCACTCAACCTTCTTCGTAGGAAAGCAAGTGATACCTAGAATCGAACTAGCTCATTTCACATACTACAGTGTTCGGTAATGAAGATGTTTGTTTTCTAAACAAACTACTTTAGAAATGAGGCCAATCTACTAAGTTGTGCATCTTTTCAGATTACATTAACAGGGAAGTTTGAACTTGCTGCACTCAACCTTCTTTGTAGGAAAGCAACTGATTCCTAGAACCGAATGAGCTTATTTCACACAGTACAATGTTCGGCAATGAAGATGTTTGTTTTCTCAACAAACTACTTTACAAATGAGGTGAATCTACTAACTTGGCCATCTTTTTAGAGTACATTAACAAGGAAAGTTTGAACTTGCTGCACTCAACCTTCTTCGTAGGAAAGCAACTGATTCCTAGAACCGAATGAGCTTATTTTACACAGTACAATTTTCGGCAATGAAGATGTTTGTTTTCTCAACAAAGTACTTTACAAATGAGGCGAATGTTCTAACTTGGCCATCTTTTGAGATTACATTAGCAAGGAAAGTTTGAACTTGCTGCACTCAACCTTCTTCGTAGAAATTAAACTGATTCCTAGAAGCGAATTAACTTATTTCACACAGTAAAGTGTTCGGTACTGAAGATGTTTCTTTTCTAAAGAAACTACTTTAGAAATGAGGCGAATCCACTAACTTGTACATCTTGTTAGATTACACAAAGTAGGAAAGTTTGAACTTGCTGCACTCAACGTTCTTCGTAGGAAAGCAAGTGATTCCTAGAATCGAAGTAGCTCATTTCACATAGTACAGTGTTTGGTAATGAAGATGTTTGTTTTCTAAACAAACTACTTTAGAAATGAGGCCAATCTAATAAGTTGTGCATCTTTTCAGATTACATTAACAAGGAAAGTTTGAACTTGCTGCACTCAACCTTCTTTGTAGGAAAGCAACTGATTCCTAGACCCGAATAAGCTTATTTCACACAGTACATTGTCGGCAATGAAGATGTTTGTTTTCTCGACAAAAAGTACTTTACAAATGAGGCGAATGTTCTAACTTGGCCATCTTTTGAGATTACATTAACAAGGAAAGTTTGAACTTGCTGCACTCAACCTTCTTCGTAGAAATTAAACTGATTCCTAGAAGCGAATAAACTTATTTCACACAGTACAGTGTTCGGTACTGAAGATGTTTCTTTTCTAAAGAAACTACTTTAGAAATGAGGCGAATCCACTAACTTGTACATCTTGGTAGATTACACAATGTAGGAAAGTTTGAACTTGCTGCACTCAACCTTCTTCGTAGGAAAGCAAGTGATTCCTAGAATCGAACTAGCTCATTTCACATAGTACAGTGTTTGGTAATGAAGATTTTGTTTTCTAAACAAACTACTTTAGAAATGAGGCCAATCTACTAAGTTGTGCATCTTTTCAGATTACATTAACAAGGAAAGTTTGAACTTGCTGCACTCAACCTTCTTTGTAGGAAAGCAACTGATTCCTAGAATCGAACCAGCTCATTTCACATAGTACAGTGTTCGGTAATGAAGATGTTTGTTTTCTAAACAAACTACTTTAGAAATGAGGCCAATCTACTAAGTTGTGCATCTTTTCAGATTACATTAACAAGGAAAGTTTGAACTTGCTGCACCCAACCTTCTTCGTAGGAAACAAGTGATTCCTAGAATCGAACTAGCTCTTTTCACATAGTACAGTGTTGGTAATGAAGATGTTTGTTTTCTAAACAAACTACTTTAGAAATGAGGCCAATCTACTAAGTTGTGCATCTTTTCAGATTACATTAACAAGGAAAGTTTGAACTTGCTGCACTCAACCTTCTTTGTAGGAAAGCAACTGATTCCTAGAACCGAATGAGCTTATTTCACACAGTACAATATTCGGCAATGAAGATGTTAGTTTTCTCAACAAAGTACTTTACAAATGAGGTGAATGTTCTAACTTGGCCATCTTTTGAGATTACATTAACAAGGAAAGTTTGAACTTGATGCAGTCAACTTCTTCGTAGAAATTAAACTGATTCCTAGAAGCGAATTAACTTATTTCACACAGTACAGTGTTCGGTACTGTAGATGTTTCTTTTCCAAAGAAACTACTTTAGAAATGAGGCCAATCTACTACGTTGTTCATCTTTTCAGATTACATTAACAAGAAAAGTTTGAACTTGCTGCACTCAACCTTCTTCGTAGAAATTGAACTGATTCCTAGAAGCGAATTAACTTATTTCACACAGTACAGTGTTCGGTATGGAAGATTTTATTTTTTCTAAAGAAACTACTTTAGAAATGAGGCCAATCCACTACGTTATGCATCTTTTCAGATTACATTAACAAGGTCCGTTTGAACTTGCTACACTCAACCTTATTTGTAGGAACGCAACTGATTCCTAGAACCGAATGAGCTTATTTCACACAGTACAATGTTCGGCAATGAAGATGTTTGTTTTCTCAACAAACTACTTTACAAATGAGTCTAATCTCCTAACTTGGCCATCTTTTTAGATTACATTAACAAGGAAAGTTTGAACTTGCTGCACTCAACCTTCTTTGTAGGAAAGCAACTGATTCCTAGATCCGAATGAGCTTATTTCACACAGTACAATGTTCGGCAATGAAGATGTTTTTTTTCTCAACAAAGTACTTTACAAATGAGGCGAATCTTCTAACTTGGCCATCTTTTGAGATTACATTAACAAGGACAGTTTGAACTTGCTGCACTCAATCTTCTTCGTGGAAATTAAACTGATTCCTAGAAGCGAGTTAACTTATTTCACACAGTACAGTGTTCGGTACTGAAGATGTTTCTTTTCTAAAGAAACTACTTTAGAAATGAGGCGAATCCACTAACTTGTACATCTTGTTAGATTACACAAAGTAGGAAAGTTTGAACTTGCTGCACTCAACGTTCTTCGTAGGAAAGCAAGTGATTCCTAGAATCGAACTAGCTCATTTCACATAGTACAGTATTCGGTAATGAAGATGTTTGTTTTCTAAACAAACTACTTTAGAAATGAGGCCAATCTAATAAGTTGTGCATCTTTTCAGATTACATTAACAAGGAAAGTTTGAACTTGCTGCACTCAACCTTCTTTGTAGGAAAGCAACTGATTCCTAGAACCGAATAAGCTTATTTCACACAGTACATTGTCGGCAATGAAGATGTTTGTTTTTCTTGACAAACTACTTTACAAATGAGGCGAATGTTCTAACTTGGCCATCTTTTTGAGATTACATTAACAAGGAAAGTTTGAACTTGCTGCACTCAACCTTCTTTGTAGAAATTAAACTGATTCCTAGAAGCGAATTAACTTATTTCACACAGTACAGTGTTCGGTAATGAAGATGTTTGTTTTCTAAAGAAACTACTTTAGAAATGAAGAATCTACTAACTTGTACATCTTGTTAGATTACACAAAGTAGGAAAGTTTGAACTTGCTGCACTCAACCTTCTTTGTAGGAAAGCAAGTGATTCCTAGAATCAAACTAGCTCATTTCACATAGTACAGTGTTTGGTAATGAAGATGTTTGTTTTCTAAACAAACTACTTTAGAAATGAAGCCAATCTACTAATTTGTGCATCTTTTCAGATTACATTAACAAGGAAAGTTTGAACTTGCTGCACTCAACTTCTTTGTAGGAAAGCAACTGATTCCTAGAACCGAATGAGCTTATTTCACACAGTACAATGTTAGCAATGAAGATGTTTGTTTTCTCAACAAACTACTTTACAAATAAGTCAAATCTACTAACTTGGCCATCTTTTGAGATTACATTAACAAGGAAAGTTTGAACTTGCTGCTCTCAACCTTCTTTGTAGGAAAGCAACAGATTCCTAGAAGCGAATTAACCTATTTCACACAGTACAGTGTTAGGTAATGAAGATGTTTCTTTTTCTAAATAAACTACTTTAGAAATGAGGCGAATCCACTAACTTGTACATCTTGTTAGATTACACAAACAAGGAAAGTTTGAACTTGCTGCACTCAACCTTCTTTGTAGGAAAGCAAGTGATTCCTAGAATCGAACTAGCTCATTTCACATAGTACAGTGTTCGGTAATGAAGATGTTTGTTTTTCTAAAAACTACTTTAGAAATGAGGCCAATCTACTAAGTTGTGCATCTTTTTAGATTACATTTACAAGGAAAGTTTGAACTTGCTGCACTCAACCTTCTTTGTAGGAAAGCAACTGATTCCTAGAACCGAATGAGCTTATTTCACACAGTACAATGTTAGGCAATGAAGATGTTTGTTTTCTCAACAAACTACTTTACAAATGAGGCGAATCTACTAACTTGGCGATCTTTTTAGATTACATTAACAAGGAAAGTTTGAACTTGCTGCACTCAACCTTCTTTGTAGGAAAGCAACTGATTCCTAGAACAGCGAATTAACTTATTTCACACAGTACAGTGTTCGGTAGTGAAGATGTTTGTTTTCTAAAGAAACTAATTTAGAAATGATGCAAATCCACTAACTTATACATCTTGTTAGATTACACAAACTAGGAAAGTTTGAACTACCTGCACTCAACCATCTTCGTAGAAATTATACTGACTCCTAGAAGCGAATTAACTCATTTCACACAGTACAGTGTTCGGTACTGAAGATGTTTCTTTTCTAAAGAAACTACTTTAGAAATGAGGCCAATCTACTAAGTCGTGCATCTTTTTAGGTTACATTAACAAGGAAAGTTTCAACTGGCTGCATTCAACCTTCTTTGAAGGAAAGCAACTGAATTCTAGAACTAAATTAGCTTTGTTCACACAGTACAATTTTTGGCAATGAAGACGTTTGTTTTCTCAACAAACTACTTTAACAATGAGGCAAATCTACTAACTTGGACATCTTTTTAGACCACATAAACAAGGAACGTTTGAACTTGCTAAACTCAACCATCTTCGTAGAAAGCAAAATGATTCCTAGAACTGAATTAGCTCATTTCACAAAGTACAAAGTTTGGCAATTTAGGTTTGTTTTCTAAAGAAACTACTTTAGAAATGAGGTGAATCTACTAAATTGGACATCTTTTCAGATTACATTAACAAGGAAAGTTTGAAGTAACTGCACTCAGCCTTCTTTGTAGGAAAGCAACTGATTCCTAAAACCGAATGAGCTTATTTCACACAGGACAATGTTCGGCAATAAAGATGTTAATTTTCTCAACAAACTACTTTACAAAAGAGGCGAATCTACTAACTTGGCCATCTTTTTAGATTACATTAACAAGGAAAGTTTGAACTTGCTGCACTCAACCTTCTTCGTAGAAATTAAACTGATTCCTAGAAGCGAATTAAGTTATTTAACATAGTACAGTGTTCGGTAATGAAGATGTTTGTTTTCTAAACAAACTACTTTAGAAATGAGGCCAATCTACTAAGTTGTGCATCTTTTCAGATTACATTAACAAGGAAAGTTTGAACTTGCTGCACTCAACCTTCTTTGTAGGAAAGCAACTGATTCCTAGAACCGAATGAGCTTATTTCACACAGAACAATGTTCGGCAATGAAGATGTTTGTTTTCTCAACAATATACTTTATAAATGAGGCGAATGTTCCAACTTGGCCATCTTTTTTTAGATTACATTAACAAGGAATGTTTGAACCTGCTGCACTCAACCTTCTTCGTAGAAATTAAACTCATTCCTAGAAGCGAATTAACTTATTTCACACAGTACAATGTTTCCGTATGAAGATGTTTCTTTTTCTAAAGAAACGACTTTAGAAATGAGGCGAATCCACTATCTTGTACATCTTGTTAGATTACACAAAGTAGGAAAGTTTGAACTTGCTGCACTCAACCTTCTTCGTAGGAAAGCAAGTGATTCCTAGAATCGAACTAGCTCATTTTACATAGTACAGTGTTCGGTAATGAAGATGTTTTTTTTCTAAACAAACTACTTTAGAAATGAGGCCAATCTACTACGTTGTGCATCTTTTCAGATTACATTAACAAGGAAAGTTTGAACTTGCTGCACTCAACCTTCTTTGTAGGAAAGCAACTGATTCCTAGAACCGAATTAGCTTATTTCACACAGTACAATGTTCGGCAATGAAGATGTTTGTTTTCTCAACAAAGTACTTTACAAATGAGGCAAATCTTCTAACTTGGCATCTTTTTAGATTACATTAACAAGGAAAGTTTGAACTTGCTGCACTCAACCTTCTTTGTAGAAATTAAACTGATTCCTAGAAGCGAATTAACTTAATTCACACAGTACAGTGTTCGGGACTGAAGATGTTTGTTTTCTCAGAAACTACTTTAGAAATGAGGGCAATGTACTAACGTTGTGCATCTTTTCAGATTACATTAACAGGAAGTTTGAACTTGCTGCACTCAACCTTCTTTGTAGGAAAGCAACTGATTCCTAGAACCGAATGAGCTTATTTCACACAGTACAATGTTAGGCAATGAAGATGTTTGTTTTCTCAAAAAACTACTTCACAAATGAGGCGAATCTACTAACTTGGCCATCTTTTTAGATTACATTAAAAGGAAAGTTTGAACTTGCTGCTCTCAACATTCTTTATAGGAAAGCAACTGATTCCTAGAACCGAATGAGCTTATTTCACACAGTACAATGTTCGGGAATGAAGATGTATCTTTTCTCAACAAAGTACTTTAGAAATGAGGCGAATTTTCTAACTTGCCATCTTTTTGAGATTACATTAACAAGGAAAGTTTGAACCTGCTGCACTCAACCTTGTTTGCAGAAATTAAAATGATTCCTAGAAGCGAGTTAACTTATTTCACACAGTACAGTGTTTGGTACTGAAGATGTTTCTTTTCTAAAGAAACTACTTTAGAAATGAGGGCGAATCCACTAACTTGTACATCTTGTTAGATTACACAAGGTAGGAAAGTTTGAACTTGCTGCACTCAACCTTCTTTGTAGGAAAGCAAGTGATTCCTAGAATCGAACTAGCTCATTTCACATACTACAGTGTTGGTAATGAAGATGTTTGTTTTCTAAACAAACTACTTTAGAAATGAGGCCAATCTACTAAGTTGTGCATCTTTTCAGATTACATTAACAGGGAAGTTTGAACTTGCTGCACTCAACCTTCTTTGTAGGAAAGCAACTGATTCCTAGAACCGAATAAGCTTATTTCACACAGTAAAATGTTTGGCAATGAAGATGTTTGTTTTCTCAACAAACTACTTTACAAATGAGTCAAATCTACTAACTTGGACATCTTTTTAGATTACATTAACAAGGAAAGTTTGAACTTGCTGCACTCAACCTTCTTTGTAGGAAAGCAACTGATTCCTAGATCCGAATGAGCTTATTTCACACAGTACAATGTTCGGCAATGAAGATGTTTTTTTCTCAACAAACTACTTTACAAATGAGGTGAATCTACTAACTTGTACATCTTTTTAGATTACATTAACAAGGAAAGTTTGAACTTGCTGCACTCAACCTTCTTTGTAGGAAAGCAACTGATTCCTAGAACCGAATGAGCTTATTTTACACAGTACAATTTTCGGCAATGAAGATGTTTGTTTTCTCAACAAACTACTTTACAAATGAGGCGAATGTTCTAACTTGGCCATCTTTTGAGATTACATTAGCAAGGAAAGTTTGAACTTGCTGCACTCAACCTTCTTCGTAGAAATTAAACTGATTCCTAGAAGCCGAATTAACTTATTTCACACAGTAAAGTGTTAGGTACTGAAGATGTTTCTTTTCTAAAGAAACTACTTTAGAAATGAGGCGAATCCACTAACTTGTACATCTTGTTAGATTACACAAAGTAGGAAAGTTTGAACTTGCTGCACTCAACGTTCTTCGTAGGAAAGCAAGTGATTCCTAGAATCGAAGTAGCTCATTTCACATAGTACAGTGTTAATAATGAAGATGTTTGTTTCTCAAACAAACTACTTTAGAAATGAGGCCAATCTAATAAGTTGTGCATCTTTTCAGATTACATTAACAAGGAAAGTTTGAACTTGCTGCACTCAACCTTCTTTGTAGGAAAGCAACTGATTCCTAGAACCGAATAAGCTTATTTCACACAGTACATTGTCGGCAATGAAGATGTTTGTTTTCTCGACAAAGTACTTTACAAATGAGGCGAATGTTCTAACTTGGCCATCTTTTGAGATTACATTAACAAGGAAAGTTTGAACTTGCTGCACTCAACCTTCTTCGTAGAAATTAAACTGATTCCTAGAAGCGAATAAACTTATTTCACACAGTACAGTGTTCGGTACTGAAGATGTTTCTTTTCTAAAGAAACTACTTTAGAAATGAGGCGAATCCACTAACTTGTACATCTTGGTAGATTACACAATGTAGGAACGTTTGAACTTGCTGCACTCAACCTTCTTCGTAGGAAAGCAAGTGATTCCTAGAATCGAACTAGCTCATTTCACATAGTACAGTGTTTGGTAATGAAGATTTTGTTTTCTAAACAAACTACTTTAGAAATGAGGCCAATCTACTAAGTTGTGCATCTTTTCAGATTACATTAACAAGGAAAGTTTGAACTTGCTGCACTCAACCTTCTTTGTAGGAAAGCAAATGATTCCTAGAATCGAACCAGCTCATTTCACATAGTACAGTGTTCGGTAATGAAGATGTTTGTTTTCTAAACAAACTACTTTAGAAATGAGGCCAATCTACTAAGTTGTGCATCTTTTCAGATTACATTAACAAGGAAAGTTTGAACTTGCTGCACCCAACCTTCTTCGTAGGAAACAAGTGATTCCTAGAATCAACTAGCTCTTTTTCACATAGTACAGTGTTGGTAATGAAGATGTTTGTTTTCTAAACAAACTAGTTTAGAAATGAGGCCAATCTACTAAGTTGTGCATCTTTTCAGATTACATTAACAAGGAAAGTTTGAACTTGCTGCACTCAACCTTCTTTGTAGGAAAGCAACTGATTCCTAGAACCAATGAGCTTATTTCACACAGTACAATATTCGGCAATGAAGATGTTTGTTTTCTCAACAAAGTACTTTACAAATGAGGAATGTTCTAACTTGGCCATCTTTTGAGATTACATTAACAAGGAAAGTTTGAACTTGATGCAGTCAACTTTCTTTGTAGAAATTAAACTGATTCCTAGAAGCGAATTAACTTATTTCACACAGTACAGTGTTAGGTACTGTAGATGTTTCTTTTCAAAGAAACTACTTTAGAAATGAGGCCAATCTACTAACGTTGTGCATCTTTTCAGATTACATTAACAAGGAAAGTTTGAACTTGCTGCACTCAACCTTCTTTGTAGAAATTGAACTGATTCCTAGAACCAGAATTAACTTATTTCACACAGTACAGTGTTAGGGTATGGAAGATTTTATTTTTCTAAAGAAACTACTTTAGAAATGAGTCCAATCCACTACGTTATGCATCTTTTCAGATTACATTAACAAGGTCCGTTTGAACTTGCTACACTCAACCTTATTTGTAGGAACGCAACTGATTCCTAGAACCGAATGAGCTTATTTCACACAGTACAATGTTCGGCAATGAAGATGTTTGTTTTCTCAACAAACTACTTTACAAATGAGTCAAATCTACTAACTTGGCCATCTTTTTAGATTACATTAACAAGGAAAGTTTGAACTTGCTGCACTCAACCTTCTTTGTAGGAAAGCAACTGATTCCTAGATCCGAATGAGCTTATTTCACACAGTACAATGTTCGGCAATGAAGATGTTTGTTTTCTCAACAAAGTACTTTACAAATGAGGCGAATCTTCTAACTTGGCCATCTTTTGAGATTACATTAACAAGGACAGTTTGAACTTGCTGCACTCAATCTTCTTCGTGGAAATTAAACTGATTCCTAGAAGCAGTTAACTTATTTCACACAGTACAGTGTTCAGGTACTGAAGATGTTTCTTTTCTAAAGAAACTACTTTAGAAATGAGGCGAATCCACTAACTTGTACATCTTGTTAGATTACACAAAGTCGGAAAGTTTGAACTTGCTGCACTCAACGTTCTTTTGTAGGAAAGCAAGTGATTCCTAGAATCGAACTAGCTCATTTCACATAGTACAGTATTAGGTAATGAAGATGTTTGTTTTCTAAACAAACTACTTTAGAAATGAGGCCAATCTAATAAGTTGTGCATCTTTTCAGATTACATTAACTAGGAAAGTTTGAACTTGCTGCACTCAACCTTCTTTGTAGGAAAGCAAGTGATTCCTACAACCGAATAAGCTTATTTCACACAGTACATTGTTGGCAATGAAGATGTTTGTTTTCTCGACAAAACTACTTTACAAATGAGGCGAATGTTCTAACTTGTACATCTTTTGAGATTACATTAACAAGGAAAGTTTGAACTTGCTGCACTCAACCTTCTTTGTAGGAATTAAACTGATTCCTAGAACAGAATAAACTTATTTCACACAGTACAATGTTAGGTAATGAAGATGTTTCTTTTCTCAAAAACTACTTTAGAAATGAGGCGAATCCACTAACTTGTACATCTTGTTAGATCACACAAAGTAGGAAAGTTTGAACTTGCTGCACTCAACCTTCTTTGTAGGAAAGCAAGTGATTCCTAGAATCGAACTAGCTCATTTCACATAGTACAGTGTTTGGTAATGAAGATGTTTGTTTTCTAAACAAACTACTTTGGAAATGAGGCCAATCTACTAAGTTGTGCATCTTTTCAGATTACATTAACAAGGAAAGTTTGAACTTGCTGCACTCAACCTTCTTTGTAGGAAAGCAACTGATTCCTAGAATCGAACCAGCCCATTTCACATAGTACAGTGTTTAGGTAATGAAGATGTTTGTTTTTCTAAACAAACTACTTTAGAAATGAGGCCAATCTACTAAGTTGTCCATCTTTTCAGATTACATTAACAAGGAAAGTTTGTACTTGCTGCACCCAACCTTCTTCGTAGGAAACAAGTGATTCCTAGAATCGAACTAGCTCTTTTCACATAGTACAATGTTGGTCATGAAGATGTTTGTTTTCTAAACAAACTACTTTAGAAATGAGGCCAATCTACTAAGTTGTGCATCTTTTTAGATTACATTAAAAAGGAAAGTTTGAACTTGCTGCACCCAACTTCTTTGTAGGAAACAAGTGATTCCTAGAAATCAGACTAGCTCTTTTCACACAGTACAGTGTTGGTAATGAATATGTTTGTTTTCTAAACAAACTACTTTAGAAATGAGGCCAATCTACTAAGTTGTGCATCTTTTCAGATTACATTAACAAGGAAAGTTTGAACTTGCTGCACTCAACCTTCTTTGTAGAAATTAAACTGATTCCTAGAAGCCGAATTAACTTATTTCACACAGTACAGTGTTAGGTACTGATGTTTGTTTTCTAAAGAAACTACTTTAGAAATGAGGCCAATCCACTATGTTGTGCATCTTTTTAGATTACACAAACAAGGAAAGTTTGCACTTGCTACACTCAACCTTATTTGTAGGAAAGCAAGTGATTCCTAGAACCGAATGAGCTTATTTCACACAGTACAATGTTGGCAATGAAGATGTTTGTTTTCTCAACCTAGTACTTTACAAATGAGGCGAATCTACTAACATGGCCATCTTTTTAGATTACATTAACAAGGAAAGTTTGAACTTGCTGCACTCAACCTTCTTTGTAGGAAAGCAACTGATTCCTAGAACCGAATGAGCTTATTTCACACAGTACAATGTTAGGCAATGAAGATGTTTGTTTTCTCAACAAAGTACTTTACAAATGAGAATCTTCTAACTTGGCCATCTTTTGAGATTACATTAACAAGGAAAGTTTGAACTTGCTGCACTCAACCTTCTTTGTAGAAATTAATCTGATTCCTAGAAATGAATTAACTTATTTGACACAGTACAGTGTTAGGTACTGAAGATGTTTCTTTTCTAAAGAAACTACTTTAGAAATGAGGCGAATCCACTAACTTGTACATCTTGGTAGATTACACAAAGTAGGAAAGTTTGAACTTGCTGCACTCAACCTTCTTCGTAGGAAAGCAAGTGATTCCTAGAATCGAACTAGCTCATTTCACATAGTACAGTGTTTGGTAATGAAGATGTTTGTTTTCTAAACAAACTACTTTACAAATGAGGCCAATCTACTAAGTTGTGCATCTTTTCAGATTACATTAACAAGGAAAGTTTGAACTTGCTGCACTCAACCTTCTTTGTAGGAAAGCAACTGATTCCTAGAATCGAACCAGCTCATTTCACATAGTACAGTGTTCGGTAATGAAGATGTTTGTTTTCTAAACAAACTACTTTAAAATTAGGCCAATCTACTAAGTTGTGCATCTTTTCAGATTACATTAACAAGGAAAGTTTGAACTTGCTGCACGCAACCTTCTTCGTAGGAAACAAGCGATTCCTAGAATCGAACTAGCTCTTTTCACATAGTACAGTGTTGGTAATGAAGATGTTTGTTTTCTAAACAAACTGCTTTAGAAATGAGGCCAATCTACTAAGTTGTGCATCTTTTCAGATTACATTAACAAGGAAAGTTTGAACTTGCTGCACCCAACCTTCTTCGTAGGAAACAAGTGATTCCTAGAATCGAACTAGCTCTTTTCACATAGTACACTGTTGGTAATGAAGATGTTTGTTTTCTAAACAAACTACTTTAGAAATGAGGCCAATCTACTAAGTTGTGCATCTTTTCAGATTACATTAACAAGGAAAGTTTGAACTTGCTGCACTCAACCTTCTTTGTAGGAAAGCAACTGATTCTAGAATCGAACCAGCTCATTTCACATAGTACAGTGTTAGTCTGTAATGAAGATGTTTGTTTTCTAAACAAACTACTTTAGAAATGAGGCCAATCTACTAAGTTGTGCATCTTGTTCAGATTACATTAACAAGGAAAGTTTGAACTTGCTGCACCCAACCTTCTTTGTAGGAAACAAGTGATTCCTAGAATCAACTAGCTCTTTTCACATAGTACAGTGTTGGTAATGAAGATGTTTGTTTTCTAAACAAACTGCTTTAGAAATGAGGCCAATCTACTAAGTTGTGCATCTTTTCAGATTACATTAACAAGGAAAGTTTGAACTTGCTGCACCCAACCTTCTTCGTAGGAAACAAGTGATTCCTAGAATCGAACTAGCTCTTTTCATAGTACAGTGTTGGTAATGAAGATGTTTGTTTTCTAAACAAACTACTTTAGAAAATGAGGCCAATCTACTAAAATTGTGCATCTTTTTCAGATTACATTAACAAGGAAAGTTTGAACTTGCTGCACTCAACCTTCTTTGTAGGAAAGCAACTGATTCCTAGAACCGAATGAGCTTATTTCACACAGTACAATATTCGGAAATGAAGATGTTTGTTTTCTCAACAAAGTACTTTACAAATGAGGTGAATGTTCTAACTTGGCCATCTTTTGAGATTACATTAACAAGGAAAGTTTAGACTTGCTGCAGTCAACTTCTTTGTAGAAATTAAACTGATTCCTAAACGAATTAACTTATTTCACACAGTACAGTGTTGGTAATGTAGATGTTTCTTTTCTCAAAGAAACTACTTTAGAAATGAGGCCAATCTACTACGTTGTGCATCTTTTCAGATTACATTAACAAGAAAATTTTGAACTTGCTGCACTCAACCTTCTTCGTAGAAATTGAACTGATTCCTACAAGCGAATTAACTTATTTCACACAGTACAGTGTTCGGTATGGAAGATTTTATTTTTTCTAAAGAAACTACTTTAGAAATGAGACCAATCCACTACGTTATGCATCTTTTCAGATTACATTAACAAGGAACGTTTGAACTTGCTACACTCAACCTTATTTGTAGGAACGCAACTGATTCCTAGAACCAGAATGGCGTATTTCACACAGTACAATGTTAGGCAATGAAGATGTTTGTTTTCTCAACAAACTACTTTACAAATGAGTCAAATCTACTAACTTGGCCATCTTTTTAGATTACATTAACAAGGAAAGTTTGAACTTGCTGCACTCAACCTTCTTTGTAGGAAAGCAACTGATTCCTAGAACCAAATGAGCTTATTTCACACAGTACAATGTTAGGCAATGAAGATGTTTTTTTCTCAACAAAGTACTTTACAAATGAGGCGAATCTTCTAACTTGGCCATCTTTTGAGATTACATTAACAAGGAAAGTTTGAACTTGCTGCACTCAATCTTCTTTGTAGGAATTAAACTGATTCCTAGAACGAATTAACTTATTTCACACAGTACAGTGTTTGGCAATGAAGATGTTTCTTTTCTAAAGAAACTACTTTAGAAATGAGGCGAATCTACTAACTTGTACACCTTGTTAGATTACACAAACTAGGAAAGTTTGAACTTGCTGCACTCAACGTTCTTTGTAGGAAAGCAAGTGATTCCTAGAACGAACTAGCTCATTTCACATAGTACAGTGTTTGGTAATGAAGATGTTTGTTTTCTAAACAAACTACTTTAGAAATGAGGCCAATCTAATAAGTTGTGCATCTTTTCAGATTACATTAACAAGGAAAGTTTGAACTTGCTGCACTCAACCTTCTTTGTAGGAAAGCAACTGATTCCTAGAACCGAATAAGCTTATTTCACACAGTACATTGTTAAGCAATGAAGATGTTTGTTTTCTCGAAAGTACTTTACAAATGAGGCGAATGTTCTAACTTGGCCATCTTTTGAGATTACATTAACAAGGAAAGTTTGAACTTGCTGCACTCAACCTTCTTTGTAGAAATTAAGTGATTCCTAGAACCGAATAAACTTATTTCACACAGTACAGTGTTCGGTACTGAAGATGTTTCTTTTCTAAAGAAACTACTTTAGAAATGAGGCAGATGCACTAACTTGTACATCTTGGTAGATTACACAAAGTAGGGAAGTTTGAACTTGCTGCACTCAACCTTCTTTGTAGTAAAGCAAGTGATTCCTAGAATCGAACTAGCTCATTTCACGTAGTACAGTGTTGGTAATGAAGATGTTTGTTTTCTAAACAAACATCTTTAGAAATGAGCCAATCTACTAAGTTGTGCATCTTTTCAGATTACATTAACAAGGAAAGTTTGAACTTGCTGCACTCAACCTTCTTTGTAGGAAAGCAACTGATTCCTAGAACCGAATGAGCTTATTTCACACAGTACAATGTTCTGCGATGAAGATGTTTGTTTTCTCAACAAAGTACTTTACAAATGAGGCGAATCTTCTAACTTGGCCATCTTTTTAGATTACATTAACAAGGAAAGTTTGAACTTGCTGCACTCAACCTTCTTTTAGGAAAGCAACTGATTCCTAGAACGAATGAGCTTATTTCACACAGTACAATGTTAGGCAATGAAGATGTTTGTTTTCTCAACAAACTACTTTACAAATGAGGCAAATCTTCTAACTTGGCCATCTGTTGAGGTTACATTAACAAGGAAAGTTTGAACTTGCTGCACTCAACCTTCTTTGTAGAAATGAAACTGATT
>JAEOAD010000661.1:0-87763 GCA_036365145.1 Orientallactaga sibirica | reverse complement strand
AGAAGATCCTTATTTCATACAGTACTGTGTTCGCAATGAAGGCGTTGTTTTCTAAAAAACTACGTTAGAAATGTGGTTAATCTACTAAATTGTACATCTTGTTAGATTAAACAAACTAGGAAAGATTGATCTTGCTGCATTGAAGACTCCTCGTAAGAAAGCAACTCATTTTGGGAACAGAACAGCCTTATTTCACACAGTACTGTGTTCGGCAATGAAGGCGTTTGTTTTCTAAACAAACTACGTTAGAAATGTGGTTAATCTACTAAGTTGTACATCTTGTTAGATTACACAAACCAGGAAAGTTTGATCTTGCTGCACTGAAGACTCTTCGTAAGAAAGCAACTCATTTCCAGAACAGAACTGGCTTATTTCACACAGTACTGTGTTCCACAATGAAGGTGTTTGTTTTCTAAACAAACTACGTTAGAAATGTGGTTAATCTACTAAGATGTACATCTTGTTAGATTAGACAAACCAGGAAAGTTTGATCTTGCTGCACTGAAGACTCTTCGTAAGAAAGCCACTCATTTGTGGAACAAAACAGCCTTATTTCACAGAGTACTGTGTTCTGCAATGAAGGCGTTTGTTTTCTAAACAAACTACGTTAGAAATGTGGTTAATCTACTAAGTTGTACACCTTGTTAGATTACACAAACTAGGAAAGTTTGATCTTGCTGCATTGAAGACTCTTCGTAAGAAAGCAACTCATTTGGGGAACTGAACAGCCTTATTTCACACAGTACTGTGTTCGGCAATGAAGGCGTTTGTTTTCTAAACAAACTACGTTAGAAATGTGGTTAATCTACTAAGTTGTACATCTTGTTAGATTACACAAACCAGGAAAGTTTGATCTTGCTGCACTGAAGACTCTTCAGAAGAAAGCAACTCATTTGCAGAACAGAACTGGCTTATTTCACACAGTACTGAGTTCGCAATGAAGGTGTTTGTTTTTCTAAACAAACTACGTTAGAAATGTGGTTAATCTCCTAAATTGTACACCTTGTTAGATTACACAAACTAGGAAAGTTTGATCTAGCTGCACTGGGGAAGACTCTTCAGAAGAAAGCCACTCATTTGCGGAACAGAACAGCCTTATTTCACACAGTACTGTGTTCTGCAATGAAGGCGTTTGTTTTCTAAACAAACTACGTTAGAAATGTGATTAATCTACTAAATTGTACATCTTGTTAGATTACGCAAACTAGGAAAGTTTGATCTTGCTACACTGAAGACTCTTCGTAAGAAACCAACTCATTTTACAACAGAACAGCCTTATTTCACACAGTACTGTGTTCGCAATGAATGAAGGCGTTTGTTTCTAAAAACAAACTACCTTAGAAATGTGGTTAATCTACTAAGTTGTACATCTTGTTAGATTACGCAAAACCAGGAAAGTTTGATCTTGCTGCACTGAAGACTCTTCGTAAGAAAGCAACTCATTTCCAGAACAGAACTGGCTTATTTCACACAGTACTGTGTTCCGCAATGAAGGTGTTTGTTTTCTAAACAAACTACGTTAGAAATGTGGTTAATCTACTAAATTGTACACCTTGTTAGATTACACAAACTAGGAAAGTTTGATCTAGCTGCACTGAAGACTCTTCAAAGAAAGCCACTCTTTGCGAACAGAACAGCCTTATTTCACACAGTACTGTGTTCGGCAAATGAAGGTGGTTGTTTTCTAAACAAACTACGTTAGAAATGTGGTTAATCTACTAAGTTGTACATCTTGTTAGATTAGAAAAACCAGGAAAGTTTGATCTTGCTGCACTGAAGACTCTTCGTAAGAAAGCAACTCATTTCGGGAACAGAACAGCCTCATTTCACACAGTACTCTGTTCGGCAATGAAGGTGTTTGTTTTCTAAACAAACTACGTTAGAAATGTGGTTAATCTACTAAATTGTACACCTTGTTAGATTACACAAACTAGGAAAGTTTGATCTTGCTGCACTGAAGACTCGTCGTAAGAAAACCACTCATTTGCGGAACAGAAGATCCTTATTTCATACAGTACTGTGTTCGGCAATGAAGGCGTTTGTTTTCTAAACAAACTACGTTAGAAATGTCGTTAATCTACTAAATTGTACATCTTGTTAGATTAAACAAACTAGGAAAGATTGATCTTGCAGCATTGAAGACTCTTCGTAAGAAAGCAACTCATTTTGGGAACAGAACAGCCTTATTTCACACAGTACTGTGTTCGGCAATGAAGGTGTTTGTTTTCTAAACAAACTACGTTAGAAATGTGGTTAATCTACTAAGTTGTACATCTTGTTAGATTACACAAACCGGGAAAGTTTGATCTTGCTGCACTGAAGACTCTTCGTAAGAAAGCAACTTATTTACAGAACAGAACTGGATTATTTCACACAGTACTGAGTTCGGCAATGAAGGTGTTTGTTTTCTAAACAAACTACGTTAGAAATGTGGTTAATCTACTAAATTGTACACCTTGTTAGATTACACAAACTAGGAAAGTTTGATCTGGCTGCACTGAAGACTCTTCGTAAGAAAGCCACTCATTTGCGGAACAGAACAGCCTTATTTCACACATTACAGTGTTCGGCAATGAAGGCGTTTGTTTTCTAAACAAACTACGTTAGAAATGTGGTTAATCTACTACGTTGTACATATTGTTAGGTTACACAAAAAAGGAAAGTTTGATCTTGCTGCACTGAAGACTCTTCGTAAGAAAGCAACTCAATTGGGGTACAGAACAGCCTTATTTCACAGAGTACTGTGTTCGGCAATGAATTGGTTTGTTTTCTAAACAAACTAATTTAGAATGATGGTAGTCTATTAAGTTGTACATCTTGTTAGATTACACAAAATAGGAAAGTTTGATCTTGCTGCAGTGAAGACTCTTCGTAACAAAGCAACTCATTTGGGGAACAGAACAGCCTTATTTACACAGTACTGTGTTCGGCAATGAAGGCGCTTGTTTTCTAAACAAACTACGTTAGAAATGTGGTTAATCTACTAAATTGTACACCTTGTTAGATTACACAAACTAGGAAAGTTTGATCTAGCTGCACTGAAGATTCTTCGTGTGAAAGACACTCATTTGCCGAACAGAACAGCCTTATTTCACAGAGTACTGTATTCGGCAATGAAGGCGTTTGTTTTCTAAACAAACTACGTTAGAAATGTGGTTAATCTACTAAGTTGTACATCTTGTTAGATTACACAAA
The DNA here is from genome assembly GCA_036365145.1 of Orientallactaga sibirica. NCBI lineage: Eukaryota > Metazoa > Chordata > Mammalia > Rodentia > Dipodidae > Orientallactaga > Orientallactaga sibirica. Next base: position 84,568 of record JAEOAD010000661.1, on the reverse strand, counting down.
CCAGGAAAGTTTGATCTTGCTGCACTGAAGAATCTTCGTAAGAAAGCAACTCATTTCCAGAACAGAACTGGCTTATTTCACACAGTAATGTGTTCGGCAATGAAGGCGTTGGTTTCTAAACAATCTACGTTAGAAATGTGATTAATCTAGTAAATTGTACATCTTGTTAGATTACGCAAACTAGGAAAGTTTGATCTTGCTGCACTGAAGACTCTTCGTAAGAAAGCAACTCATTTCCAGAACAGAACTGGCTTATTTCCCACAGTACTGTGTTCGGCAATGAAGGTGTTTGTTTTCTAAACAAACTACGTTAGAAATGAGGTTAATCTACTAAATTGTACACCTTGTTAGATTACACAAACTAGGAAAGTTTGATCTAGCTGCACTGAATATTCTTCGTAAGAAAGCCAATCATTTGCGGAACAGAACAGCCTTATTTCAAACAGTACTGTTTTCGGCAAAGAAGGCGTTTGTTTTCTAAACAAACTACATTAGAAATGTGATTAATCTACTAAGTTGTACATCTTGTTAGATTACACAAACTGGGAAAGTTTGATCTTGCTGCAATGAAGACTCTTCGTAAGAAACCAAATCATTTGCAGAACAGAACAGCCTTATTTCACACAGTACTGTGTTCGGCAATGAAGGCTTTTGTTTTCTAAACAAACTACGTTAGAAATGTGGTTAATCTACTAAATTTTACATCTTGTTAGATTACACCAACCAGGAAAGTTTGATCTTGCTGCACTGAAGACTCTTCGTAAGAAAGCAACTCATATGCACAACAGAACAGCCTCATTTCACACAGTACTGTATTCGGCAATGAAGGTGTTTGTTTTCTAAACAAACTACGTTAGAAATGTGGTTAATCTACTAAATTGTACACCTTGTTAGATTACACAAACTAGGAAAGTTTGATCTTGCTTCACTGAAGACTCTTCGTAAGAAAGCCACTCATTTGTGGAACAAAACAGCCTTATTTCACAGAGTACTGTGTTCTGCAATGAAGGCGTTTGTTTTCTAAACAAACTACGTTAGAAATGTGGTTAATCTACTAAATTGTACATCTTGTTAGATTAAACAAACTAGGAAAGTTTGATCTTGCTGCATTGAAGACTCTTCGTAAGAAAGCAACTCATTTGGGGAACTGAACAGCCTTATTTCACACAGTACTGTGTTCGGCAATGAAGGCGTTTGTTTTCTAAACAAACTACGTTAGAAATGTGGTTAATCTACTAAGTTGTACATCTTGTTAGATTACACAAACCAGGAAAGTTTGATCTTGCTGCACTGAAGACTCTTCTCAGAAGAAAGCAACTCATTTGCAGAACAGAACTGGCTTATTTCACACAGTACTGAGTTCGGCAATGAAGGTGTTTGTTTTCTAAACAAACTACGTTAGAAATGTGGTTAATCTCCTAAATTGTACACCTTGTTAGATTACACAAACTAGGAAAGTTTGATCTAGCTGCACTGAAGACTCTTCGTAAGAAAGCCACTCATTTGGCGGAACAGAACAGCCTTATTTCACAGTACTGTGTTCTGCAATGAAGGCGTTTGTTTTCTAAACAAACTACGTTAGAAATGTGATTAATCTACTAAGTTGTACATCTTGTTAGATTACGCAAACTAGGAAAGTTTGATCTAGCTGCACTGAAGATTCTTCGTATGAAAGCCACTCATTTGCCGAACAGAACAGCCTCATTTCACACAGTACTGTGTTCGCAATGAAGGTGGTTGTTTTCTAAACAAACTACGTTAGAAATGTGGTTAATCTACTAAATTGTACACCTTGTTAGAGTACACAAACTGGGAAAGTTTAATCTTGCTTCACTGAAGACTCTTCGTAAGAAAGCCACTCATTTGTGGAACAAAACAGCCTTATTTCACAGAGTACTGTGTTCTGCAATGAAGGCGTTTGTTTTCTAAACAAACTACGTTAGAAATGTGGTTAATCTACTAAATTGTACATCTTGTTAGATTAAACAAACTAGGAAAGTTTGATCTTGCTGCACTGAAGACTCTTCGTAAGAAAGCAACTCATTTCAGAACAGAACTGGCTTATTTCACACAGTACTGTGTTCGGCAATGAAGGCGTTTGTTTTCTAAACAAACTACGTTAGAAATGTGGTTAATCTACTAAGTTGTACATCTTGTTAGATTAGACAAACCAGGAAAGTTTGATCTTGCTGCACTGAAGACTCTTCGTAAGAAAGCAACTCATTTCGGGAACGGGAACAGCCTCATATCACACAGTACTCTGTTCGGCAATGAAGGTGTTTGTTTTCTAAACAAACTACGTTAGAAATGTGGTTAATCTACTAAATTGTACATCTTGTTAGATTAAACAAACTAGGAAAGATTGATCTTGCTGCATTGAAGACTCTTCGTAAGAAAGCAACTCTTTTTGGGAACAGTACAGCCGTATTTCACACAGTACTGTGTTCGCCAATGAAGGCGTTTGTTTTCTAAACAAACTACGTTAGAAATGTGGTTAATCTACCAAGTTGTACATCTTGTTAGATTACACAAACCAGGAAAGTTTGATCTTGCTGCACTGAAGACTCTTCGTAAGAAAGCAACTCATTTACAGAACAGAACTGGATTATTTCACACAGTACTGAGTTCGGCAATGAAGGTGTTTGTTTTCTAAACAAACTACGTTAGAAATGTGGTTAATCTACTAAATTGTACACCTTGTTAGATTACACAAACTAGGAAAGTTTGATCTGGCTGCACTGAAGACTCTTCGTAAGAAAGCCACTCATTTTAGGAACAGAACAGCCTTATTTCACACATTACAGTGTTCGGCAATGAAGGCGTTTGTTTTCTAAACAAACTACGTTAGAAATGTGGTTAATCTACTATGTTGTACATATTGTTAGGTTACACAAAAAGGAAAGTTTGATCTTGCTGCACTGAAGACTCTTCGTAAGAAAGCAACTCATTTGGGGTACAGAACAGCCTTATTTCACAGAGTACTGTGTTCGCAATGAATTGGTTTGTTTTCTAAACAAACTAATTTAGAATGATGGTAGTCTATTAAATTGTACATCTTGTTAGATTACACAAAATAGGAAAGTTTGATCTTGCTGCAGTGAAGACTCTTCGTAAGAAAGCAACTCATTTGGGGAACAGAACAGCCTTATTTACACAGTACTGTGTTCTGCAATGAACGCGCTTGTTTTCTAAACAAACTACGTTAGAAATGTGGTTAATCTACTAAATTGTACACCTTGTTAGATTACACAAACTAGGAAAGTTTGATCTAGCTGCACTGAAGATTCTTCGTATGAAAGCCACTCATTTGCCGAACAGAACACCCTTATTTCACAGAGTACTGTGTTCGCAATGAAGGCATTTGTTTTCTAAACAAACTACGTTAGAAATGTGGTTAATCTACTAAGTTGTACATCTTGTTAGATTACACAAACCAGGAAAGTTTGATCTTGCTGCACTGAAGATTCTTTCGTAAAGAAAGCAACTCATTTCCAGAACAGAACTGGCTTATTTCACACAGTACTGTGTTCGCAATGAAGGCGTTTTTTGTTTTCTAAACAATCTACGTTAGAAATGTGATTAATCTAATAAATTGTACATCTTGTTAGATTACGCAAACTAGGAAAGTTTGATCTTGCTGCACTGAAGACTCTTCGTAAGAAAGCAACAGATTTCCAGAACAGAACTGGCTTATTTCACACAGTACTGTGTTCGGCAATGAAGGTGTTTGTTTTGTAAACAAACTACGTTAGAAATGTGGTTAATCTACTAAATTGTACACCTTGTTAGATTACACAAACTGGGAAAGTTTGATCTAGCTGCACTGAAGACTCTTCGTAAGAAAGTCACTCATTTGCGGAACAGAACAGCCTTATTTACACAGTACTGTGTTCGGCAATGATGGCGTTTGTTTTCTAAACAAACTACGTTAGAAATGTGGTTAATCTACTAAGTTGTACATCTTGTTAGATTACACAAACCAGGAAAGTTTGATCTTGCTGCACTGAAGACTCTTCGTAAGAAAGCAACTCATTTGCAGAACAGAACTGGCTTATTTCACACAGTACTGTGTTAGGCAATGAAGGTGTTTGTTTTCTAAACAAACTACGTTAGAAATGTGGTTAATCTACTAAATTGTACACCTTGTTAGATTGCACAAACTAGGAAAGTTTGATCTAGCTGCACTGAAGACTCTTCGTAAGAAAGAAACTTATTTGCGGAACAGAACAGCCTTATTTCACAGAGTACTGTGTTCGGCAATGAAGGCGTTTGTTTTTAAAACAAACTACGTTAGAAATGTGATTAATCTACTAAGTTGTACATCTTGTTAGATTACGCAAACTAGGAAATTTTGATCTTGCCGCACTGAAGACTCTTCGTAAGAAAGCAACTCATTTGGAGAACAGAACTGGCTTATTTCACACAGTACTGTGTTCGGCAATGAAGGTGTTTGTTTTCTAAACAAACTACGTTAGAAATGTGGTTAATCTACTAAATTGTACACCTTGTTACATTACACAAACTAGGAAAGTTTGATCTAGCTGCACTGAAGATTCTTCGTAAGAAAGCCACTCATTTGCGGAACAGAACAGCCTTATTTCACAAAGTACTGTGTTCGGCAATGAAGGTGTTTGTTTTCTAAACAAACTGCGTTAGAAATGTGATTAATCTACTAACTTCTACATCTTGTTAGATTACGCAAACTAGAAAGTTTGATCTTGCTGCACTGAAGACTCTTCGTGAAGAAAGCATCTCATTTGCAGAACAGAACAGCCTTATTTCACACAATACTGTGTTCGGCAATGAAGGCGTTTGTTTTCTAAACAAACTACGTTAGAAATGTGGTTAATCTACTAAGTTGTACATCTTGTTAGATTACGCAAACTAGGAAAGTTTGATCTTGCTGCACTGAAGTCTCTTCGTAAGAAAGCAACTCATTTGCAGAACAGAACAGCCTTATTTCACACAGTACTGTGTTTGGCAATGAAGGCGTTTGTTTTCTAAACAAACTACGTTAGAAATGTGGTTAATCTACTAAGTTGTACATCTTGTTAGATTACACAAACCAGGAAAGTTTGATCTTGCTGCACTGAAGACTCTTCGTAAGAAAGCAACTCATTTCGGGAACAAAACAACCTTATTTCACAGAGTACTGTGTTCGGCAATGAAGGCGTTTGTTTTCTAAACAAACTACGTTAGAAATGTGGTTAATCTACTAAATTGTACATCTTGTTAGATTAAACAAACTAGGAAAGTTTGATCTTGCTGCATTGAAGACTCTTCGTAAGAAAGCAACTCATTTGGGGAACTGAACAGCCTTATTTCACACAGTACTGTGTTCGGCAATGAAGGTGTTTGTTTTCTAAACAAACTACGTTAGAAATGTTGTTAATCTACTAAGATGTACATCTTGTTAGATTAGACAAACCAGGAAAGTTTGATCTTGCTGCACTGAAGACTCTTCGTAAGAAAGCAACTCATTTCCAGAACAGAACTGGCTTATTTCACACAGTACTGTGTTCGGCAATGAAGGTGTTTGTTTTCTAAAGAAACTACGTTAGAAATGTGGTTAATCTACTAAATTGTACACCTTGTTAGATTACACAAACTAGGAAAGTTTGATCTAGCTGCACTGAAGACTCTTCGTAAGAAAGCCACTCTTTTGCGGAACAGAACAGCCTTATTTCACACAGTACTGTGTTCGGGAATGAAGGTGTTTATTTCTAAACAAACTACGTTAGAAATGTGGTTAATCTACTAAATTGTACATCTTGTTAGATTACGCAAACTAGGAAAGTTTGATCTTGCTACACTGGTGACTCTTCGTAAGAAAGCAACTCATTTGCAGAACAGAACTGGCTTATTTCACACAGTACTGTGTTCGGCAATGAAGGCGTTTGTTTTCTAAACACACTACGTTAGAAATGTGGATAATCTACTAAGTGGTACATTTGTTAGATTACACAAACCAGGAAAGTTTGATCTCGCTGCACTGAAGACTCTTCGTAAGAAAGCAACTCATTTCCAGAACAGAACTGGTTTATTTTACACAGTACTGTGTTCGGCAATGAAGGTGTTTGTTTTCTAAACAAACTACGTTAGAAATGTGGTTAATCTACTAAATTGTACACCTTGTTAGATTACACAAACTAGGAAAGTTTGATCTAGCTGCACTGAAGATTCTTCGTAAGAAAGCAACTCATTTGCGGAACAGAACAGCATTATTTCACACAGTACTGTGTTCGGCAATGAAGGCCTTTTTTTTCTAAACGAACTACGTTAGAAATGTGGTTAATCTACTAAGTTGTACATCTTGTTAGATTATGCAAACTAGGAAAGATTGATCTTTCTGCACTGAAGACTCTTCGTAAGAAAGCAACTCATTTGCAGAACAGAACAGCCTTATTTCACACAGTACTGTGTTCGGCAATGAAGGCGTTTGGTTTCTAAACAAACTACGTTAGAAATGTGGTTAATCTACTAAGTTGTACATCTTGTTAGATTACACAAACCAGGAAAGTTTGATCTTGCTGCACTGAAGACTCTTCGTAAGAAAGCAACTCATTTGCAGAACAGAACAGCCTTATTTCACACAGTACTGTTTTCGGCAATGAAGGTGTTTGTTTTCTAAACAAACTACGTTAGAAATGTGGTTAACCTACTAAATTGTACACCTTGTTAGATTAAACAAACTAGAAAAGTCTGATCTTGCTTCACTGAAGACTCTTCGTAAGAAAGCCACTCATTTGTGGAACAAAACAGCCTTATTTCACAGAGTACTATGTTCGGCAATGAAGGCGTTTGTTTTCTAAACAAACTACGTTAGAAATGTGGTTAATCTACTAAATTGTACATCTTGTTAGATTAAACAAACTAGGAAAGTTTGATCTTGCTGCATTGAAGACTCTTCGTAAGAAAGCAACTCATTTGGGGAACTGAACAGCCTTATTTCACACAGTACTGTGTTCGGCAATGGAGGCGTTTGTTTTCTAAACAAACTACGTTAGAAATGTGGTTAATCTACTAAATTGTACACCTTGTTAGATTACACAAATTAGGAAACTTTGATCTTGCTGCACTGAAGACTCTTCGTAAGAAAGCCACTCATTTGCGGAACAGAACAGCCTTATTTCACACAGCACTGTGTTCGGCAATGAAGGCGTTTGTTTCCTAAACAAACCACGTTAGAAATGTGGTTAATCTACTAAATTGTACATCTTGTTAGAGTAAACAAACTAGGAAAGTTTGATCTTGCAGCATTGAAGACTCTTCGTAAGAAAGCAACTCATTTTGGGAACAGAACAGCCTTATTTCACACAGTACTGTGTTTGGCAATGAAGGCGTTTGTTTTCTAAACAAACTACGTTAGAAATGTGGTTAATCTACCAAGTTGTAAATCTTGTTAGATTACACAAACCAGGAAAGTTTGATCTTGCTGCACTGAAGACTCTTCGTAAGAAAGCAACTCATTTACAGAAGAGAACTGGCTTATTTCACACAGTACTGTGTTCGGTAATGAAGGTGTTTGTTTTCTAAACAAACTACGTTAGAAATGTGGTTAATCTACTAAATTGTACACCTTGTTAGATTACACAAACTAGGAAAGTTTGATCTAGCTGCACTGAAGACTCTTCGTAAGAAAGGCACTCATTTGCGGAACAGAACAGCCTTATTTCACACATTACAGTGTTCGCCAATAAAGGCGTTTGTTTTCTAAACAAACTATGTTAGAAATGTGGTTAATCTACTACGTTGTACATCTTGTTAGATTACACAAACTAGGAAAGTTTGATCTTGCTGCACTGAAGACTCTTCGTAAGAAAGCAACTCATTTGGGGTACAGAACAGCCTTATTTCACAGAGTACTGTGTTCGGCAATGAATTGGTTTGTTTTCTAAACAAACTAATTTAGAATGATGGTAGTCTATTAAGTTGTACATCTTGTTGTTACATCTTGTTAACATTACACAAAATAGGAAAATGGGGTTGATCTTGCTGCAGTGAAGACTCTTCAAAGAAAGCAACTCATTTGGGGAACAGAACAGCCTTATTTACACAGTACTGTGTTCGGCAATGAAGGCGTTTGTTTTCTAAACAAACTACGTTAGAAATGTGGTTAATCTACTAAATTGTACACCTTGTTAGATTACACAAACTAGGAAAGTTTGATCTAGCTGCACTGAAGACTCTTCGTAAGAAAGTCACTCATTTGCGGAACAGAACAGCCTTATTTACACAGTACTGTGTTCGGCAATGAAGGCGTTTGTTTTCTAAACAAACTACGTTAGAAATGTGGTTAATCTACTAAGTTGTACATCTTGTTTGATTACACAAACCAGGAAAGTTTGATCTTGCTGCACTGAAGACTCTTCGTAAGAAAGCAACTCATTTGCAGAACAGAACTGGCTTATTTCACACAGTACTGTGTTAGGCAATGAAGGTGTTTGTTTTCTAAACAAACTACGTTAGAAATGTGGTTAATCTACTAAATTGTACACCTTGTTAGATTGCACAAACTAGGAAAGTTTGATCTAGCTGCACTGAAGACTCTTCGTAAGAAAGAAACTTATTTATGAACAGAACAGCCTTATTTCACAGAGTACTGTGTTCGGCAATGAAGGCGTTTGTTTTCTAAACAAACTACGTTAGAAATGTGATTAATCTACTAAGTTGTACAACTTGTTAGATTACGCAAACTAGGAAAGTTTGATCTTGCTGCACTGAAGACTCTTCGTAAGAAAGCAACTCATTTGGAGAACAGAACTGGCTTATTTCACACAGTACTGTGTTCGGCAATGAAGGTGTTTGTTTTCTAAACAAACTACGTTAGAAATGTGGTTAATCTACTAAATTGTACACCTTGTTAGATTACACAAAACTAGGAAAGTTTGATCTAGCTGCACTGAAGATTCTTCGTAAGAAAGCCACTCATTTGGAACAGAACAGCCTTATTTCACAAAGTACTGTGTTCGGCAATGAAGGTGTTTGTTTTCTAAACAAACTAAGTTAGAAATGTGATTAATCTACTAACTTGTACATCTTGTTAGATTACGCAAACTAGGAAAGTTTGATCTTGCTGCACTGAAGACTCTTCGTAAGAAAGCATCTCATTTGCAGAACAGAACAGCCTTATTTCACAAAATACTGTGTTCGGCAATGAAGGCGTTTGTTTTCTAAACAAACTACGTTAGAAATGTGGTTAATCTACTAAGTTGTACATCTTGTTAGATTACACAAACCAGGAAAGTTTGATCTTGCTGCACTGAAGACTCTTCGTAAGAAAGCAACTCATTTCCAGAACAGAACTGGCTTATTTCACACAGTACTGTGTTCGGCAATGAAGGTGTTTGTTTTCTAAACAAACTACGTTAGAAATGTGGTTAATCTACTAAATTGTACACCTTGTTAGATTACACAAACTAGAAAGTTTGATCTAGCTGCACTGAAGACTCTTCGTAAGAAAGCCACTCATTTGCGGAACAGAACAGCCTTATTTCACACAGTACTGTGTTTGGCAATGAATGCGTTTGTTTTCTAAACGAACTACGTTAGAAATGTGGTTAATCTACTAAGTTGTACGTCTTGTTAGATTACGCAAACTAGGAAAGTTTGATCTTGCTGCACTGAAGACTCTTCGTAAGAAAGCAACTCATTTGCAGAACAGAACAGCCTTATTTCACACAGTACTGTGTTTGGCAATGAAGGCGTTTGTTTTCTAAACAAACTACGTTAGAAATGTGGTTAATCTACTAAGTTGTACATCTTGTTAGATTACCCAAACCAGGAAAGTTTGATCTTGCTGCACTGAAGACTCTTCGTAAGAAAGCAACTCATTTCGGGAACAAAACAGCCTTATTTCACAGAGTACTGTGTTCGGCAATGAAGGCGTTTGTTTTCTAAACAAACTACGTTAGAAATGTGGTTAATCTACTAAATTGTACATCTTGTTAGATTAAACAAACTAGGAAAGTTTGATCTTGCTGCGTTGAAGACTCTTCGTAAGAAAGCAACTCATTTGGGGAACTGAACAGCCTTATTTCACACAGTACTGTGTTCGCAATGAAGGTGTTTGTTTTCAAACAAACTACGTTAGAAATGTGGTTAATCTACTAAGATGTACATCTTGTTAGATTAGACAAACCAGGAAAGTTTGATCTTGCTGCACTGAAGACTCTTCGTAAGAAAGCAACTCATTTCCAGAACAGAACTGGCTTATTTCACACAGTACTGTGTTCGGCAATGAAGGTGTTTGTTTTCTAAAGAAACTACGTTAGAAATGTGGTTAATCTACTAAATTGTACACCTTGTTAGATTACACAAACTAGGAAAGTTTGATCTAGCTGCACTGAAGACTCTTCGTAAGAAAGCCACTCATTTGCGGAACAGAACAGCCTTATTTCACACAGTACTGTGTTCGGGAATGAAGGTGTTTATTTCTAAACAAACTACGTTAGAAATGTGGTTAATCTACTAAGTTGTACATCTTGTTAGATTACGCAAACTAGGAAAGTTTGATCTTGCTACACTGGTGACTCTTCGTAAGAAAGCAACTCATTTGCAGAAGAGAACTGGTTTATTTCACACAGTACTGTGTTCGCCAATGAAGGCGTTTGTTTTCTAAACACACTACGTTAGAAATGTGGTTAATCTACTAAGTTGTACATTTGTTAGATTACACAAACCAGGAAAGTTTGATCTCGCTGCACTGAAGACTCTTCGTAAGAAAGCAACTCATTTCCAGAACAGAACTGGATTATTTTACACAGTACTGTGTTCGGCAATGAAGGTGTTTGTTTTCTAAACAAACTACGTTAGAAATGTGGTTAATCTACTAAATTGTACAACTTGTTAGATTACACAAACTAGGAAAGTTTGATCTAGCTGCACTGAAGATTCTTCGAAGAAAGCAACTCATTTATGAACAGAACAGCATTATTTCACACAGTACTGTGTTCGGCAATGAAGGCCTTTGTTTTCTAAATGAACTACGTTAGAAATGTGGTTAATCTACTAAGTTATACATCTTGTTAGATTATGCAAACTAGGAAAGATTGATCTTTCTGCACTGAAGACTCTTCGTAAGAAAGCAACTCATTTGCAGAACAGAACAGCCTTATTTCACACAGTACTGTGTTCGGCAATGAAGGCGTTTGGATTCTAAACAAACTACGTTAGAAATGTGGTTAATCTACTAAGTTGTACATCTTGTTAGATTACACAAACCAGGAACGTTTGATCTTGCTGCACTGAAGACTCTTCGTAAGAAAGCAACTCATTTGCAGAACAGAACAGCCTTATTTCACACAGTACTGTGTTCGGCAATGAAGGTGTTTGTTTTCTAAACAAACTACGTTAGAATTGTGGTTAATCTACTAAATTGTACACCTTGTTAGATTAAACAAACTAGGAAAGTTTGATCTTGCTTCACTGAAGACTCTTCGTAAGAAAGCCACTCATTTGTGGAACAAAACAGCCTTATTTCACAGAGTACTATGTTCGGCAATGAAGGCGTTTGTTTTCTAAACAAACTACGTTAGAAATGTGGTTAATCTACTAAATTGTACATCTTGTTAGATTAAACAAACTAGGAAAGTTTGATCTTGCTGCATTGAAGACTCTTCGTAAGAAAGCAACTCATTTGGGGAACTGAACAGCCTTATTTCACACAGTACTGTGTTCGGCAATGGAGGCGTTTGTTTTCTAAACAAACTACGTTAGAAATGTGGTTAATCTACTAAATTGTACACCTTGTTAGATTACACAAATTAGGAAACTTTGATCTTGCTGCACTGAAGACTCTTCGTAAGAAAGCCACTCATTTGCGGAACAGAACAGCCTTATTTCACACAGTACTGTGTTCGGCAATGAAGGCGTTTGTTTCCTAAACAAACCACGTTAGAAATGTGGTTAATCTACTAAATTGTACATCTTGTTAGATTAAACAAACTAGGAAAGTTTGATCTTGCAGCATTGAAGACTCTTCGTAAGAAAGCAACTCATTTTGGGAACAGAACAGCCTTATTTCACACAGTACTGTGTTTGGCAATGAAGGCGTTTGTTTTCTAAACAAACTACGTTAGAAATGTGGTTAATCTACCAAGTTGTAAATCTTGTTAGATTACACAAACCAGGAAAGTTTGATCTTGCTGCACTGAAGACTCTTCGTAAGAAAGCAACTCATTTACAGAAGAGAACTGGCTTATTTCACACAGTACTGTGTTCGGCAATGAAGGTGTTTGTTTTCAAACAAACTACGTTAGAAATGTGGTTAATCTACTAAACTGTACACCTTGTTAGAATACACAAACTAGGAAAGTTTGATCTAGCTGCACTGAAGACTCTTCGTAAGAAAGGCACTCATTTTCGGAACAGAACAGCCTTATTTCACACATTACAGTGTTCGCCAATAAAGGCGTTTGTTTTCTAAACAAACTATGTTAGAAATGTGGTTAATCTACTACGTTGTACATCTTGTTAGATTACACAAACTAGGAAAGTTTGATCTTGCTGCACTGAAGACTCTTCGTAAGAAAGCAACTCATTTGGGGAACAGAACAGCCTTATTTCACAGAGTACTGTGTTCGGCAATGAAGGCGTTTGTTTTCTAAACAAACTAATTTAGAATGATGGTAGTCTATTAAGTTGTACATCTTGTTAGATTACACAAACTAGGAAAGTTTGATCTTCCTGCACTGAAGACTCTTCGTAAGAAAGCAACTCATTTGGGGAACAGAACAGCCTTATTTACACAGTACTGTGTTCGGCAATGAAGGCGTTTGTTTTCTAAACAAACTACGTTAGAAATGTGGTTAATCTACTAAGTTGTACATCTTGTTAGATTACACAAACCAGGAAAGTTTGATCTTGCTGCACTGAAGACTCTTCGTAAGAAAGCAACTCATTTCCAGAACAGAACTGGCTTATTTCACACAGTACTGAGTTCGGCAATGAAGGTGTTTGTTTTCTAAACAAACTACGTTAGAAATGTGGTTAATCTCCTAAATTGTACACCTTGTTAGATTACACAAACTAGGAAAGTTTGATCTAGCTGCACTGAAGACTCTTCGTAAGAAAGCCACTCATTTGCGGAACAGAACAGCCTTATTTCACACAGTACTGTGTTCTGCAATGAAGGCGTTTGTTTTCTAAACAAACTACGTTAGAAATGTGATTAATCTACTAAGTTGTACATCTTGTTAGATTACGCAAACTAGGAAAGTTTGATCTAGCTGCACTGAAGATTCTTCGTATGAAAGCCACTCATTTGCCGAACAGAACAGCCTCATTTCACACAGTACTGTGTTCGGCAATGAAGGTGGTTGTTTTCTAAACAAACTACGTTAGAAATGTGGTTAATCTACTAAATTGTACACCTTGTTAGAGTACACAAACTGGGAAAGTTTAATCTTGCTTCACTGAAGACTCTTCGTAAGAAAGCCACTCATTTGTGGAACAAAACAGCCTTATTTCACAGAGTACTGTGTTCTGCAATGAAGGCGTTTGTTTTCTAAACAAACTACGTTAGAAATGTGGTTAATCTACTAAATTGTACATCTTGTTAGATTAAACAAACTAGGAAAGTTTGATCTTGCTGCACTGAAGACTCTTCGTAAGAAAGCAACTCATTTCCAGAACAGAACTGGCTTATTTCACACAGTACTGTGTTCGGCAATGAAGGCGTTTGTTTTCTAAACAAACTACGTTAGAAATGTGGTTAATCTACTAAGTTGTACATCTTGTTAGATTAGACAAACCAGGAAAGTTTGATCTTGCTGCACTGAAGACTCTTCGTAAGAAAGCAACTCATTTCGGGAACGGGAACAGCCTCATATCACACAGTACTCTGTTCGGCAATGAAGGTGTTTGTTTTCTAAACAAACTACGTTAGAAATGTGGTTAATCTACTAAATTGTACATCTTGTTAGATTAAACAAACTAAGAAAGATTGATCTTGCTGCATTGAAGACTCTTCAAAGAAAGCAACTCTTTTGGGAACAGTACAGCCGTATTTCACACAGTACTGTGTTCGCCAATGAAGGCGTTTGTTTTCTAAACAAACTACGTTAGAAATGTGGTTAATCTACCAAGTTGTACATCTTGTTAGATTACACAAACCAGGAAAGTTTGATCTTGCTGCACTGAAGACTCTTCGTAAGAAAGCAACTCATTTACAGAACAGAACTGGATTATTTCACACAGTACTGAGTTCGGCAATGAAGGTGTTTGTTTTCTAAACAAACTACGTTAGAAATGTGGTTAATCTACTAAATTGTACACCTTGTTAGATTACACAAACTAGGAAAGTTTGATCTGGCTGCACTGAAGACTCTTCGTAAGAAAGCCACTCATTTTAGGAACAGAACAGCCTTATTTCACACATTACAGTGTTCGGCAATGAAGGCGTTTGTTTTCTAAACAAACTACGTTAGAAATGTGGTTAATCTACTATGTTGTACATATTGTTAGGTTACACAAAAAAGGAAAGTTTGATCTTGCTGCACTGAAGACTCTTCGTAAGAAAGCAACTCATTTGGGGTACAGAACAGCCTTATTTCACAGAGTACTGTGTTCGGCAATGAATTGGTTTGTTTTCTAAACAAACTAATTTAGAATGATGGTAGTCTATTAAATTGTACATCTTGTTAGATTACACAAAATAGGAAAGTTTGATCTTGCTGCAGTGAAGACTCTTCGTAAGAAAGCAACTCATTTGGGGAACAGAACAGCCTTATTTACACAGTACTGTGTTCGGCAATGAACGCGCTTGTTTTCTAAACAAACTACGTTAGAAATGTGGTTAATCTACTAAATTGTACACCTTGTTAGATTACACAAACTAGGAAAGTTTGATCTAGCTGCACTGAAGATTCTTCGTATGAAAGCCACTCATTTGCCGAACAGAACACCCTTATTTCACAGAGTACTGTGTTCGGCAATGAAGGCGTTTGTTTTCTAAACAAACTACGTTAGAAATGTGGTTAATCTACTAAGTTGTACATCTTGTTAGATTACACAAACCAGGAAAGTTTGATCTTGCTGCACTGAAGATTCTTCGTAAGAAAGCAACTCATTTCCAGAACAGAACTGGCTTATTTCACACAGTACTGTGTTCGGCAATGAAGGCGTTTGTTTTCTAAACAATCTACGTTAGAAATGTGATTAATCTAATAAATTGTACATCTTGTTAGATTACGCAAACTAGGAAAGTTTGATCTTGCTGCACTGAAGACTCTTCGTAAGAAAGCAACAGATTTCCAGAACAGAACTGGCTTATTTCACACAGTACTGTGTTCGGCAATGAAGGTGTTTGTTTTGTAAACAAACTACGTTAGAAATGTGGTTAATCTACTAAATTGTACACCTTGTTAGATTACACAAACTGGGAAAGTTTGATCTAGCTGCACTGAAGACTCTTCGTAAGAAAGTCACTCATTTCGGAAACAGAACAGCCTTATTTACACAGTACTGTGTTCGGCAATGATGGCGTTTGTTTTCTAAAACAAACTACGTTAGAAATGTGGTTAATCTACTAAATTGTACATCTTGTTAGATTACACAAACCAGGAAAGTTTGATCTTGCTGCACTGAAGACTCTTCGTAAGAAAGCAACTCATTTGCAGAACAGAACTGGCTTATTTCACACAGTACTGTGTTAGGCAATGAAGGTGTTTGTTTTCTAAACAAACTACGTTAGAAATGTGGTTAATCTACTAAATTGTACACCTTGTTAGATTGCACAAACTAGGAAAGTTTGATCTAGCTGCACTGAAGACTCTTCGTAAGAAAGAAACTTATTTGCGGAACAGAACAGCCTTATTTCACAGAGTACTGTGTTCGGCAATGAAGGCGTTTGTTTTTAAAACAAACTACGTTAGAAATGTGATTAATCTACTAAGTTGTACATCTTGTTAGATTACGCAAACTAGGAAATTTTGATCTTGCCGCACTGAAGACTCTTCAGAAGAAAGCAACTCATTTGGAGAACAGAACTGGCTTATTTCACACAGTACTGTGTTCAGCAATGAATGTGTTTGTTTTCTAAACAAACTACGTTAGAAATGTGGTTAATCTACTAAATTGTACACCTTGTTACATTACACAAACTAGGAAAGTTTGATCTAGCTGCACTGAAGATTCTTCGTAAGAAAGCCACTCATTTGCGGAACAGAACAGCCTTATTTCACAAAGTACTGTGTTCGGCAATGAAGGTGTTTGTTTTCTAAACAAACTGCGTTAGAAATGTGATTAATCTACTAACTTCTACATCTTGTTAGATTACGCAAACTAGGAAAGTTTGATCTTGCTGCACTGAAGACTCTTCGTAAGAAAGCATCTCATTTGCAGAACAGAACAGCCTTATTTCACACAATACTGTGTTCGGCAATGAAGGCGTTTGTTTTCTAAACAAACTACGTTAGAAATGTGGTTAATCTACTAAGTTGTACATCTTGTTAGATTACGCAAACTAGGAAAGTTTGATCTTGCTGCACTGAAGTCTCTTCGTAAGAAAGCAACTCATTTGCAGAACAGAACAGCCTTATTTCACACAGTACTGTGTTTGGCAATGAAGGCGTTTGTTTTCTAAACAAACTACGTTAGAAATGTGGTTAATCTACTAAGTTGTACATCTTGTTAGATTACACAAACCAGGAAAGTTTGATCTTGCTGCACTGAAGACTCTTCGTAAGAAAAGCAACTCATTTCGGGAACAAAACAACCTTATTTCACAGAGTACTGTGTTCGGCAATGAAGGCGTTTGTTTTCTAAACAAACTACAACGTTAGAAATGTGGTTAATCTACTAAATTGTACATCTTGTTAGATTAAACAAACTAGGAAAATTTGATCTTGCTGCATTGAAGACTCTTCGTAAGAAAGCAACTCATTTGGGGAACTGAACAGCCTTATTTCACACAGTACTGTGTTCGGCAATGAAGGTGTTTGTTTTCTAAACAAACTACGTTAGAAATGTGGTTAATCTACTAAGATGTACATCTTGTTAGATTAGACAAACCAGGAAAGTTTGATCTTGCTGCACTGAAGACTCTTCGTAAGAAAGCAACTCATTTCCAGAACAGAACTGGCTTATTTCACACAGTACTGTGTTCGGCAATGAACGTGTTTGTTTTCTAAACAAACTACGTTAGAAATGTGGTTAATCTACTAAATTGTACACCTTGTTAGATTACACAAACTAGGAAAGTTTGATCTAGCTGCACTGAAGACTCTTCGAAGAAAGCCACTCATTTTTTGCGAACAGAACAGCCTTATTTCACACAGTACTGTGTTCGGGAATGAAGGTGTTTATTTCTAAACAAACTACGTTAGAAATGTGGTTAATCTACTAAATTGTACATCTTGTTAGATTACAAAACTAGGAAAGTTTGATCTGCTTGGTGACTTTCTTCGTAAGAAAGCAACTCATTTGCAGAACAGAACTGGTTTATTTTACACAGTACTGTGAAGTTAATTTCTAAACACACTACGTTAGAAATGTGTAATCTATCATTTGTTAGATTATGAAACTAGAAAGTTTGATCTTGCTGCACTGAAGACTCTTCAGAAGAAAGCAACTCATTTTACAGAACAGAACTGGTTTATTTCACACAGTACTGTGTTCGGCAATGAAGGTTGTTTGCTTTCTAAACAAACTGGTTTATTTTACAGTTAGAAATGTGGTTAATCTACTAAATTGTACATCTTGTTAGATTACACAAACTAGGAAAGTTTGATCTAGCTGCACTGAAGACTCTTCGTAAAAGAAATTTCCAGAACAGAACAGCATTATTTCATACTGTGCAGAACAAACAGCCTTATTTCACAGAAATAATCTACTAAATTGTACATCTTGTTAGATTAAACTGAAAGATTGATCTTTCTGCACTTTCTAAACAACTCATTTGCAGAACAGAACAGCCTTATTTCACACAGTACTTAGAAATGTGGTTAAACAAACTACTTAGAAATGTAATCTACTAAGTTGTACATCTTGTTAGATTACACAAACCAGGAAAGTTTGATCTTGCTGCACTGAAGACTCTTCGTAAGAAAGCAACTCATTTGCAGAACAGAACAGCCTTATTTCACACAGTACTGTTTTCGGCAATGAAGGTGTTTGTTTTCTAAACAAACTACGTTAGAAATGTGGTTAACCTACTAAATTGTACACCTTGTTAGATTAAACAAACTAGGAAAGTCTGATCTTGCTTCACTGAAGACTCTTCTTTTGTGGAACAAAACAGCCTTATTTCACAGAGTACTATGTTCGGCAATGAAGGCGTTTGTTTTCTAAACAAACTACGTTAGAAATGTGGTTAATCTACTAAATTGTACATCTTGTTAGATTAAACAAACTAGGGAAAGTTTGATCTTGCTGCATTGAAGACTCTTCGTAAGAAAGCAACTCATTTGGGGAACTGAACAGCCTTATTTCACACAGTACTGTGTTCGGCAATGGAGGCGTTTGTTTTCTAAACAAACTACGTTAGAAATGTGGTTAATCTACTAAATTGTACACCTTGTTAGATTACACAAATTAGGAAACTTTGATCTTGCTGCACTGAAGACTCTTCGTAAGAAAGCCACTCATTTGGCGGAACAGAACAGCCTTATTTCACACAGCACTGTGTTCGCAATGAAGGCGTTTGTTTCCTAAACAAACCACGTTAGAAATGTGGTTAATCTACTAAATTGTACATCTTGTTAGAGTAAACAAACTAGGAAAGTTTGATCTTGCAGCATTGAAGACTCTTCGTAAGAAAGCAACTCATTTTGGGAACAGAACAGCCTTATTTCACACAGTACTGTGTTTGGCAATGAAGGCGTTTGTTTTCTAAACAAACTACGTTAGAAATGTGGTTAATCTACCAAGTTGTAAATCTTGTTAGATTACACAAACCAGGAAAGTTTGATCTTGCTGCACTGAAGACTCTTCGTAAGAAAGCAACTCATTTACAGAAGAGAACTGGCTTATTTCACACAGTACTGTGTTCGGCAATGAAGGTGTTTGTTTTCTAAACAAACTACGTTAGAAATGTGGTTAATCTACTAAATTGTACACCTTGTTAGATTACACAAACTAGGAAAGTTTGATCTAGCTGCACTGAAGACTCTTCGTAAGAAAGGCACTCATTTGCGGAACAGAACAGCCTTATTTCACACATTACAGTGTTCGCCAATAAAGGCGTTTGTTTTCTAAACAAACTATGTTAGAAATGTGGTTAATCTACTACGTTGTACATCTTGTTAGATTACACAAACTAGGAAAGTTTGATCTTGCTGCACTGAAGACTCTTCGTAAGAAAGCAATTCATTTGGGGTACAGAACAGCCTTATTTCACAGAGTACTGTGTTCGGCAATGAATTGGTTTGTTTTCTAAACAAACTAATTTAGAATGATGGTAGTCTATTAAGTTGTACATCTTGTTAGATTACACAAAATAGGAAAGTTTGATCTTGCTGCAGTGAAGACTCTTCGTAAGAAAGCAACTCATTTGGGGAACAGAACAGCCTTATTTACACAGTACTGTGTTCGGCAATGAAGGCGTTTGTTTTCTAAACAAACTACGTTAGAAATGTGGTTAATCTACTAAATTGTACACCTTGTTAGATTACACAAACTAGGAAAGTTTGATCTAGCTGCACTGAAGACTCTTCGTAAGAAAGTCACTCATTTTATGGAACAGAACAGCCTTATTTACAGTACTGTGTTCGGCAATGAAGGCGTTTGTTTTCTAAACAAACTACGTTAGAAATGTGGTTAATCTACTAAGTTGTACATCTTGTTAGATTACACAAACCAGGAAAGTTTGATCTTGCTGCACTGAAGACTCTTCGTAAGAAAGCAACTCATTTGCAGAACAGAACTGGCTTATTTCACACAGTACTGTGTTAGGCAATGAAGGTGTTTGTTTTCTAAACAAACTACGTTAGAAATGTGGTTAATCTACTAAATTGTACACCTTGTTAGATTGCACAAACTAGGAAAGTTTGATCTAGCTGCACTGAAGACTCTTCGTAAGAAAGAAACTTATTTGCGGAACAGAACAGCCTTATTTCACAGAGTACTGTGTTCGGCAATGAAGGCGTTTGTTTTCTAAACAAACTACGTTAGAAATGTGATTAATCTACTAAGTTGTACATCTTGTTAGATTACGCAAACTAGGAAAGTTTGATCTTGCTGCACTGAAGACTCTTCGTAAGAAAGCAACTCATTTGGAGAACAGAACTGGCTTATTTCACACAGTACTGTGTTCGGCAATGAAGGTGTTTGTTTTCTAAACAAACTACGTTAGAAATGTGGTTAATCTACAAAATTGTACACCTTGTTAGATTACACAAACTAGGAAAGTTTGATCTAGCTGCACTGAAGATTCTTCGTAAGAAAGCCACTCATTTGCGGAACAGAACAGCCTTATTTCACAAAGTACTGTGTTCGGCAATGAAGGTGTTTGTTTTCTAAACAAACTAAGTTAGAAATGTGATTAATCTACTAACTTGTACATCTTGTTAGATTACGCAAACTAGGAAAGTTTGATCTTGCTGCACTGAAGACTCTTCGTAAGAAAGCATCTCATTTGCAGAACAGAACAGCCTTATTTCACAAAATACTGTGTTCGGCAATGAAGGCGTTTGTTTTCTAAACAAACTACGTTAGAAATGTGGTTAATCTACTAAGTTGTACATCTTGTTAGATTACACAAACCAGGAAAGTTTGATCTTGCTGCACTGAAGACTCTTCGTGAAGAAAGCAACTCATTTCCAGAACAGAACTGGCTTATTTCACACAGTACTGTGTTCGGCAATGAAGGTGTTTGTTTTCTAAACAAACTACGTTAGAAATGTGGTTAATCTACTAAATTGTACACCTTGTTAGATTACACAAACTAGGAAAGTTTGATCTAGCTGCACTGAAGACTCTTCGTAAGAAAGCCACTCATTTGCGGAACAGAACAGCCTTATTTCACACAGTACTGTGTTTGGCAATGAATGCGTTTGTTTTCTAAACGAACTACGTTAGAAATGTGGTTAATCTACTAAGTTGTACGTCTTGTTAGATTACGCAAACTAGGAAAGTTTGATCTTGCTGCACTGAAGACTCTTCGTAAGAAAGCAACTCATTTGCAGAACAGAACAGCCTTATTTCACACAGTACTGTGTTTGGCAATGAAGGCGTTTGTTTTCTAAACAAACTACGTTAGAAATGTGGTTAATCTACTAAGTTGTACATCTTGTTAGATTACCCAAACCAGGAAAGTTTGATCTTGCTACACTGAAGACTCTTCGTAAGAAAGCAACTCATTTCGGGAACAAAACAGCCTTATTTCACAGAGTACTGTGTTCGGCAATGAAGGCGTTTGTTTTCTAAACAAACTACGTTAGAAATGTGGTTAATCTACTAAATTGTACATCTTGTTAGATTAAACAAACTAGGAAAGTTTGATCTTGCTGCACTGAAGACTCTTCGTAAGAAAGCAACTCATTTCCAGAACAGACCTGGCTTATTTCACACAGTACTGTGTTCGGCAATGAAGGTGTTTGTTTTCTAAAGAAACTACGTTAGAAATGTGGTTAATCTACTAAATTGTACACCTTGTTAGATTACACAAACTAGAAAGTTTGATCTAGCTGCACTGAAGACTCTTCGTAAGAAAGCCACTCATTTGGCGGAACAGAACAGCCTTATTTCACACAGTACTGTGTTCGAATGAAGGTGTTTATTTCTAAACAAACTACGTTAGAAATGTGGTTAATCTACTAAGTTGTACATCTTGTTAGATTACGCAAACTAGGAAAGTTTGATCTTGCTACACTGGTGACTCTTCGTAAGAAAGCAACTCATTTGCAGAAGAGAACTGGTTTATTTCACACAGTACTGTGTTCGGCAATGAAGGCGTTTGTTTTCTAAACACACTACGTTAGAAATGTGGTTAATCTACTAAGTTGTACATTTGTTAGATTACACAAACCAGGAAAGTTTGATCTCGCTGCACTGAAGACTCTTCGTAAGAAAGCAACTCATTTCCAGAACAGAACTGGATTATTTTACACAGTACTGTGTTCGGCAATGAAGGTGTTTGTTTTCTAAACAAACTACGTTAGAAATGTGGTTAATCTACTAAATTGTACAACTTGTTAGATTACACAAACTAGGAAAGTTTGATCTAGCTGCACTGAAGATTCTTCGTAAGAAAGCAACTCATTTGCGGAACAGAACAGCATTATTTCACACAGTACTGTGTTCGGCAATGAAGGCCTTTGTTTTCTAAATGAACTACGTTAGAAATGTGGTTAATCTACTAAGTTATACATCTTGTTAGATTATGCAAACTAGGAAAGATTGATCTTTCTGCACTGAAGACTCTTCGTAAGAAAGCAACTCATTTGCAGAACAGAACAGCCTTATTTCACACAGTACTGTGTTCGGCAATGAAGGCGTTTGGATTCTAAACAAACTACGTTAGAAATGTGGTTAATCTACTAAGTTGTACATCTTGTTAGATTACACAAACCAGGAACGTTTGATCTTGCTGCACTGAAGACTCTTCGTAAGAAAGCAACTCATTTGCAGAACAGAACAGCCTTATTTCACACAGTACTGTGTTCGGCAATGAAGGTGTTTGTTTTCTAAACAAACTACGTTAGAATTGTGGTTAATCTACTAAATTGTACACCTTGTTAGATTAAACAAACTAGGAAAGTTTGATCTTGCTTCACTGAAGACTCTTCGTAAGAAAGCAACTCATTTGGGGAACTGAACAGCCTTATTTCACACAGTACTGTGTTCGGCAATGGAGGCGTTTGTTTTCTAAACAAACTACGTTAGAAATGTGGTTAATCTACTAAATTGTACACCTTGTTAGATTACACAAATTAGGAAACTTTGATCTTGCTGCACTGAAGACTCTTCGTAAGAAAGCCACTCATTTGCGGAACAGAACAGCCTTATTTCACACAGTACTGTGTTCGGCAATGAAGGTGTTTGTTTCCTAAACAAACCACGTTAGAAATGTGGTTAATCTACTAAATTGTACATCTTGTTAGATTAAACAAACTAGGAAAGTTTGATCTTGCAGCATTGAAGACTCTTCGTAAGAAAGCAACTCATTTTGGGAACAGAACAGCCTTATTTCACACAGTACTGTGTTTGGCAATGAAGGCGTTTGTTTTCTAAACAAACTACGTTAGAAATGTGGTTAATCTACCAAGTTGTAAATCTTGTTAGATTACACAAACCAGGAAAGTTTGATCTTGCTGCACTGAAGACTCTTCGTAAGAAAGCAACTCATTTACAGAAGAGAACTGGCTTATTTCACACAGTACTGTGTTCGGCAATGAAGGTGTTTGTTTTCTAAACAAACTACGTTAGAAATGTGGTTAATCTACTAAACTGTACACCTTGTTAGAATACACAAACTAGGAAAGTTTGATCTAGCTGCACTGAAGACTCTTCGTAAGAAAGGCACTCATTTTCGGAACAGAACAGCCTTATTTCACACATTACAGTGTTCGCCAATAAAGGCGTTTGTTTTCTAAACAAACTATGTTAGAAATGTGGTTAATCTACTACGTTGTACATCTTGTTAGATTACACAAACTAGGAAAGTTTGATCTTGCTGCACTGAAGACTCTTCGTAAGAAAGCAACTCATTTGGGGAACAGAACAGCCTTATTTCACAGAGTACTGTGTTCGGCAATGAATTGGTTTGTTTTCTAAACGAACTAATTTAGAATGATGGTAGTCTATTAAGTTGTACATCTTGTTAGATTACACAAACTAGGAAAGTTTGATCTTCCTGCACTGAAGACTCTTCGTAAGAAAGCAACTCATTTGGGGAACAGAACAGCCTTATTTACACAGTACTGTGTTCGGCAATGAAGGCGTTTGTATTCTAAACAAACTACGGTAGAAATGTGGTTAATCTACTAAATTGTACACCTTGTTAGATTACACAAACTAGGAAAGTTTGATCTAGCTGCACTGAAGATTCGTCGTAAGAAAGCCACTCATTTGCGGAGCAGAACAGCCTTATTTCACAGAGTACTGTGTTCGGCAATGAAGGCGTTTGTTTTCTAAACAAACTACGTTAGAAATGTAATTAATCTACTAAGTTGTACATCTTGTTAGATTACGCAAACTAGGAAAGTTTGATCTTGCTGCACTGAAGACTCTTCGTAAGAAAGCAACTCATTTGCAGAACAGAACTGGCTTATTTCACACAGTACTGTGTTCGGCAATGAAGGCGTTTGTTTTCTAAACAAACTACGTTAGAAATGTGGTTAATCTACTAAGTTGTACATCTTGTTAGATTACACAAACCAGGAAAGTTTGATCTTGCTGCACTGAAGACTCTTCTCCTAAGAAAGCAACTCATTTCCAGAACAGAACTGGCTTATTTCACACAGTACTGTGTTCGGCAATGAAGGTGTTTGTTTTCAAACAACCTACGTTAGAAATGTGGTTAATCTACTAAATTGTACACCTTGTTAGATTACACAAACTAGGAAAGTTTGATCTAGCTGCACTGAAGACTCTTCGTAAGAAAGAAACTTATTTGCGGAACAGAACAGCCTTATTTCACAGAGTACTGTGTTCGGCAATGAAGGCGTTTGTTTTCTAAACAAACTACGTTAGAAATGTGATTAATCTACTAAGTTGTACATCTTGTTAGATTACGCAAACTAGGAAAGTTTGATCTTGCTGCACTGAAGACTCTTCGTAAGAAAGCAACTCATTTCCAGAACAGAACTGGCTTATTTCACACAGTACTGTGTTCGGCAATGAAGGTGTTTGTTTTCTAAACAAACTACGTTAGAAATGTGGTTAATCTACTAAATTGTACACCTTGTTAGATTACACAAACTAGGAAAGTTTGATCTAGCTGCACTGAAGACTCTTCGTAAGAAAGCCACTCATTTGCGGAACAGAACAGCCTTATTTCACACAGTACTGTGTTTGGCAATGAATGCGTTTGTTTTCTAAACGAACTACGTTAGAAATGTGGTTAATCTACTAAGTTGTACGTCTTGTTAGATTACGCAAAACTAGGAAAGTTTGATCTTGCTGCACTGAAGACTCTTCGTAAGAAAGCAACTCATTTGCAGAACAGAAGAGCCTTATTTCACACAGTACTGTGTTCTGCAATGAAGGCGTTTGTTTTCTAAACAAACTACGTTAGAAATGTGGTTAATCTACTAAGTTGTACATCTTGTTAGATTACCCAAACCAGGAAAGTTTGATCTTGCTGCACTGAAGACTCTTCGTAAGAAAGCAACTCATTTCGGGAACAAAACAGCCTTATTTCACAGAGTACTGTGTTCGGCAATGAAGGCGTTTGTTTTCTAAACAAACTACGTTAGAAATGTGGTTAATCTACTAAATTGTACATCTTGTTAGATTAAACAAACTAGGAAAGTTTGATCTTGCTGCGTTGAAGACTCTTCGTAAGAAAGCAACTCATTTGGGGAACTGAACAGCCTTATTTCACACAGTACTGTGTTCGGCAATGAAGGTGTTTGTTTTCGAAACAAACTACGTTAGAAATGTGGTTAATCTACTAAGATGTACATCTTGTTAGATTAGACAAACCAGGAAAGTTTGATCTTGCTGCACTGAAGACTCTTCGTAAGAAAGCAACTCATTTCCAGAACAGAACTGGCTTATTTCACACAGTACTGTGTTCGGCAATGAAGGTGTTTGTTTTCTAAAGAAACTACGTTAGAAATGTGGTTAATCTACTAAATTGTACACCTTGTTAGATTACACAAACTAGGAAAGTTTGATCTAGCTGCACTGAAGACTCTTCGTAAGAAAGCCACTCATTTGCGGAACAGAACAGCCTTATTTCACACAGTACTGTGTTCGGGAATGAAGGTGTTTATTTCTAAACAAACTACGTTAGAAATGTGGTTAATCTACTAAATTGTACATCTTGTTAGATTACGCAAAACTAGGAAAGTTTGATCTTGCTACACTGGTGACTCTTCGTAAGAAAGCAACTCATTTGCAGAAGAGAACTGGTTTATTTCACACAGTACTGTGTTCGCAATGAAGGCGTTTGTTTTCTAAACACACTACGTTAGAAATGTGGTTAATCTACTAAGTTGTACATTTGTTAGATTACACAAACCAGGAAAGTTTGATCTCGCTGCACTGAAGACTCTTCGTAAAGAAAGCAACTCATTTCCAGAACAGAACTGGATTATTTTACACAGTACTGTGTTCGGCAATGAAGGTGTTTGTTTTCTAAACAAACTACGTTAGAAATGTGGTTAATCTACTAAATTGTACAACTTGTTAGATTACACAAACTAGGAAAGTTTGATCTAGCTGCACTGAAGATTCTTCGTAAGAAAGCAACTCATTTCTTGAACAGAACAGCATTATTTCACACAGTACTGTGTTCGGCAATGAAGGCCTTTGTTTTCTAAACGAACTACGTTAGAAATGTGGTTAATCTACTAAGTTGTACATCTTGTTAGATTATGCAAACTAGGAAAGATTGATCTTTCTGCACTGAAGACTCTTCGTAAGAAAGCAACTCATTTGCAGAACAGAACAGCCTTATTTCACACAGTACTGTGTTCGGCAATGAAGGCGTTTGGATTCTAAACAAACTACGTTAGAAATGTGGTTAATCTACTAAGTTGTACATCTTGTTAGATTACACAAACCAGGAAAGTTTGATCTTGCTGCACTGAAGACTCTTCGTAAGAAAGCAACTCATTTGCAGAACAGAACAGCCTTATTTCACACAGTACTGTGTTCGGCAATGAAGGTGTTTGTTTTCTAAACAAACTACGTTAGAATTGTGGTTAATCTACTAAATTGTACACCTTGTTAGATTAAACAAACTAGGAAAGTTTGATCTTGCTTCACTGAAGACTCTTCGTAAGAAAGCCACTCATTTTTGGAACAAAACAGCCTTATTTCACAGAGTACTATGTTCGGCAATGAAGGCGTTTGTTTTCTAAACAAACTACGTTAGAAATGTGGTTAATCTACTAAATGGTACATCTTGTTAGATTAAACAAACTAGGAAAGTTTGATCTTGCTGCATTGAAGACTCTTCGTAAGAAAGCAACTCATTTGGGGAACTGAACAGCCTTATTTCACACAGTACTGTGTTCGGCAATGGAGGCGTTTGTTTTCTAAACAAACTACGTTAGAAATGTGGTTAATCTACTAAATTGTACACCTTGTTAGATTACACAAATTAGGAAACTTTGATCTTGCTGCACTGAAGACTCTTCGTAAGAAAGCCACTCATTTGCGGAACAGAACAGCCTTATTTCACACAGTACTGTGTTTCGCAATGAAGGTGTTTGTTTTCTAAACAAACCACGTTAGAAATGTGGTTAATCTACTAAATTGTACATCTTGTTAGATTAAACAAACTAGGAAAGTTTGATCTTGCAGCATTGAAGACTCTTCGTAAGAAAGCAACTCATTTTGGGAACAGAACAGCCTTATTTCACACAGTACTGTGTTTGGCAATGAAGGCGTTTGTTTTCTAAACAAACTACGTTAGAAATGTGGTTAATCTACCAAGTTGTAAATCTTGTTAGATTACACAAACCAGGAAAGTTTGATCTTGCTGCACTGAAGACTCTTCGTAAGAAAGCAACTCATTTACAGAAGAGAACTGGCTTATTTCACACAGTACTGTGTTCGGCAATGAAGGTGTTTGTTTTCTAAACAAACTACGTTAGAAATGTGGTTAATCTACTAAACTGTACACCTTGTTAGAATACACAAACTAGGAAAGTTTGATCTAGCTGCACTGAAGACTCTTCGTAAGAAAGGCACTCATTTTCGGAACAGAACAGCCTTATTTCACACATTACAGTGTTCGGCAAATAAAGGCGTTTGTTTTCTAAACAAACTATGTTAGAAATGTGGTTAATCTACTACGTTGTACATCTTGTTAGATTACACAAACTAGGAAAGTTTGATCTTGCTGCACTGAAGACTCTTCGTAAGAAAGCAACTCATTTAGAGAACAGAACAGCCTTATTTCACAGAGTACTGTGTTCGGCAATGAATTGGTTTGTTTTCTAAACAAACTAATTAAGAATGATGGTAGTCTATTAAGTTGTACATCTTGTTAGATTACACAAACTAGGAAAGTTTGATCTTCCTGCACTGAAGACTCTTCAAGAAAGCAACTCATTTGGGGAACAGAACAGCCTTATTTACACAGTACTGTGTTCGCAAATGAAGGCGTTTGTATTCTAAACAAACTACGTTAGAAATGTGGTTAATCTACTAAATTGTACACCTTGTTAGATTACACAAACTAGGAAAGTTTGATCTAGCTGCACTGAAGATTCTTCGTAAGAAAGCCACTCATTTGCGGAACAGAACAGCCTTATTTCACAGAGTACTGTGTTCGGCAATGAAGGCGTTTGTTTTCTAAACAAACTACGTTAGAAATGTAATTAATCTACTAAGTTGTACATCTTGTTAGATTACGCAAACTAGGAAAGTTTGATCTTGCTGCACTGAAGACTCTTCGTAAGAAAGCAACTCATTTGCAGAACAGAACTGGCTTATTTCACACAGTACTGTGTTCGGCAATGAAGGCGTTTGTTTTCTAAACAAACTACGTTAGAAATGTGGTTAATCTACTAAGTTGTACATCTTGTTAGATTACACAAACCAGGAAAGTTTGATCTTGCTGCACTGAAGACTCTTCGTAAGAAAGCAACTCATTTCCAGAACAGAACTGGCTTATTTCACACAGTACTGTGTTCGGCAATGTAGGTGTTTGTTTTCTAAACAAACTACGTTAGAAATGTGGTTAATCTACTAAATTGTACACCTTTTTCGATTATACAAATTAGGAAAGTTTGATCTTGCTTCACTGAAGACTCTTCGTAAGAAAGCCACTTATTTGTGGAACAAAACAGCCTTATTTCACAGAGTACTGTGTTCGGCAATGAAGGCGTTTGTTTTCTAAACAAACTACGTTAGAAATGTGGTTGATCTACTAAATTGTACATCTTGTTAGATTAAACAAACTAGGAAAGTTTGATCTTGCTGCATTGAAGACTCTTCGTAAGAAAGCAACTCATTTGGGGAACTGAACAGCCTTATTTCACACAGTACTGTGTTCGGCAATGGAGGCGTTTGTTTTCTAAACAAACTACGTTAGAAATGTGGTTAATCTACTAAATTGTACACCTTGTTAGATTACACAAATTAGGAATCTTTGATCTTGCTGCACTGAAGACTCTTCGTAAGAAAGCCACTCATTTGCGGAACAGAACAGCCTTATTTCACACAGTACTGTGTTCGGCAATGAAGGCGTTTGTTTCCTAAACAAACCAAGTTAGAAATGTGGTTAATCTACAAAATTGTACATCTTGTTAGATTAAACAAACTAGGAAAGTTTGATCTTGCTGCATTGAAGACTCTTCGTAAGAAAGCAACTCATTTTGGGAACAGTACAGCCTTATTTCACACAGTACTGTGTTCGCCAATGAAGGCGTTTGTTTTCTAAACAAACTACGTTAGAAATGTGGTTAATCTACCAAGTTGTACATCTTGTTAGATTACACAAACCAGGAAAGTTTGATCTTGCTGCACTGAAGACTCTTCTTAGAAAGCAACTCATTTACAGAACATAACTGGCTTATTTCACACAGTACTGTGTTCGGCAATGAAGGTGTTTGTTTTCTAAACAAACTACGTTAGAAATGTGGTTAATCTAATAAATTGTACACCTTGTTAGATTACACAAACTAGGAAAGTTTGATCTAGCTGCACTGAAGACTCTTCGTAAGAAAGCCACTCATTTGCGGAACAGAACAGCCTTATTTCACACATTACAGTGTTCGCCAATGAAGGTGTTTGTTTTCTAAACAAACTACGTTAGAAATGTGGTTAATCTACTAAATTGTACACCTTGTTAGATTACACAAATTAGGAAACTTTGATCTTGCTGCACTGAAGACTCTTCGTAAGAAAGCCACTCATTTGCGGAACAGAACAGCCTTATTTCACACAGTACTGTGTTCGGCAATGAAGGCGTTTGTTTTCTGAACAAACTACGTCAGAACTGTGGTTATTCTACTAAATTGTACATCTTGTTAGATTACGCAAACTAGGAAAGTTTGATCTTGCTGCACTGAAGACTCTTCGTAAGAAAACAACTCATTTGCAGAACAGAACTGGCTTATTTCACACAGTACTGTGTTCGGCAATGAAGGCGTTTGTTTTCTAAACAAACTACGTTAGAAATGTGGTTAATCTACTAAGTTGTACATCTTGTTAGATTACACAAACCAGGAAAGTTTGATCTTGCTGCACTGAAGACTCTTCGTAAGAAAGCAACTCATTTCCAGAGCAGAACTGGCTTATTTCACACAGTACTGTGTTCGGCAATGAAGGTGTTTGTTTTCTAAACAAACTACGTTAGAAATGTGGTTAATCTACTAAATTGTACACCTTATTAGATTACACAAACTAGGAAAGTTTGATCTAGCTGCACTGAAGACTCTTCGTAAGAAAGCCACTCATTTGCGGAACAGAACAGCCTTATTTCACACAGTACTGTGTTTGGCAATGAAGGCGTTTGTTTTCTAAACGAACTACGTTAGAAATATGGTTAATCGGTTCCGGGTAAGATGGCGGCATAGGAGTCACGCCAAACCGGATCAGGCAGAGAATCAAGAAAAACTACACTCATCTGAGGAAGAGAGCAGAATATTTTCTCCGGGAAATAGCGGAAAAGCAAAAGACAGCCAGAAACCCACTGTGGAGAGTGCGGCCCCGGCAGCTCGCTCCCCCAATGCCGCCTGCGACGCGACTCCCAGCCGCGGGCTCTCCCCAGCCGCGGACTCCCCAGCCGCGGGCTCCCCATCCGCGGGCTCCCCATCCGCGGGCTCCCCATCCGTGGGCTCCCAGCAGCTTCGCTCCACCCCAAGAGCACCCCAGCAACACTTCACTCAGCCGGTTCCCAACGGATCGGCACCAAGACTCCAACTCTCCAACCAGGTCAACCAGGTCAGCTAAGCCCTGCTGAGCTTCCGCTGCAAACGCCGCCCGAACAAACAAACAAAAAAAAGGACTTTTCAACCTCATCAGTCTCCTCACAGAGCCCAGAAATCAAAGAAAAATCTGCAGAGCTACTGAAAGAGACACACACCGTGAGTTGCTGCAGGCTTCCTGAATTCGCCCATCCCCATTCATCAGCTCCCAGGGAATTGGTAGAATCGAACAACAACCAGTGGCAAATTTGAACCACATCGTCAACACCGGCCCCAGCTGACCTGACCCAAGCTCCACAGCCCAGGTAACGAGGTGGGCACCCAGCATTGGTGAGTTTAAAAGCCACACCAAAAGATAACAAAGGCCTGCATTGGAAGTGCTAACCACTCTTTCCAGGTCAAGGCAGGGTATGTATTACATATTTGTGGGTGGCTTTACCATTTTCAAATAAGCTGAATGTGAGGGGTTGAATATTGCTATCTGTACTACTTATAGATTTAAAGGGCCTTTATCTTTTGCTTCAGTTATTATTGAGGACAGGGTCTGATTCCCAAGCTGACAGGACTAAGGAGTGGACCATCACATGCCCTTAGGGATTTTAACCCTATAGGACTGGTTGTCTCAATTCTCACACTTGTATACTCTGTGTTCATGTCAATTGAATGTGTATTTTGCTCTGTTGAAGTTTAGAACTTGCATCGAAATTGTTCCACCAGTCCACTA
Organism: Orientallactaga sibirica; assembly: GCA_036365145.1. Classification (NCBI taxonomy): domain Eukaryota; kingdom Metazoa; phylum Chordata; class Mammalia; order Rodentia; family Dipodidae; genus Orientallactaga; species Orientallactaga sibirica. Next base: position 52,852 of record JAEOAD010000661.1, on the reverse strand, counting down.
CAATAATTGCTTAACAAGCAAACTCAACAGCTAGGAGTACTTCTACTTAAGTACAAGTGCTACACTTGACACCTTAAACCCATATCCTAAAATAATAATAAAAGGTGGATCACAACACCTAAGAACACTGAAGATAAATAGGAAACCTAAGCATCAAAACAATCCAGGATGCAAAAGTCACTACATTATAATACAAGAAACACAAAGAATCAAGACAATGCAATTCCACCAAAAATTGCAAATCCATCAGATAGGTCCAACAATGAGACTGTTTTAGATGAAATTCCTGACAAAGATTTCAAGGGAATGATGATATCTATGCTCAAAGAAATGAAAGAAGAAATGAAAGCAATCCGAGAAGAAAACAAAGGAATTAGAGAAGAAAACAAACTGTTGAAGGAGATTACAGAGAAACAGTTTAATGAAATAAAAAGGTCATTAGAGGACATGAACAAGGAAATAGAACTACTGAAGAAAAACCAGGCTGAAATCTTAACATTGAAGAACACAGTCAGTGAAATAAAAACTCTGTGGAAAAGTCTCACTAGTAGAATGGATGAAGGAGAGGACAGAATATCCAAGCTAGAAGACGAGGTGGCAGATCTATCACAGTCCAACAAAGAGAAAGACAAGCTAATAGAAAGGTATGAATGGGAACTCCAAGACATGAGGGACACTATGAAAAGATCAAACATAAGAATTCAAGGTATAGCAGAAGGGGAAGAATTTCAATCCAGAGGCTTAGTAGGTGTTTTCCATAAAATCATAGAAGAAAATTTTCCCCAAATTGGGAAAGAAATGCCAATGCAGATACAAGAAGCATTTAGAACACCAAACAGACAAAACCTAGAAAGAACCTCTTCTCGCCATGTTATAATTAAACTACTAAATACACAAACCAAAGAAAGTATACTGAAAGCAGTTAGAGAGAAAAAGCAAATGACATTTAAGGGGAAACCCATCAGGGTCACAGCAGATTACTCAACACAAACCCTAAAAGCCAGGAGGGCCTGGAGTGATGTATTCCAAGTTCTGAAAGATAAAAACTGTCAACCAAGATTACTTTATCCTGCAAAGCTTTCTATCCAAATTGATGGAGAAATAAGGACATTCCACAACAAAGACAGGCTAAAGGAATTTATGACAACTAAGCCAGCTCTACAGAAAATACTTGCAGGAATCATTCATGCTGAAGAAAAAGCAAAACACACACAGCAGGAAATAGGAAAAAGAAATCATATTCAACAGTTAGAACAAGTGAGTAAAAAGAAAACCAGGAAGAACTACAAAACAAGAAAAATGGACAGATCAAATACATATCTTTCAATAATAACTCTTAATATCAATGGCCTCAATGCCCCAATCAAAAGACATAGACTTGCAGACTGGATTAAAAAGCAGGATCCTACCATCTGTTGCCTTCAGGAAACTCACATCCGAATAAAAGATAGAAACATTCTTAGGGTGAAAGGCTGGAAAAAGATATATCAAGCAAATGGACCCAGAAAACAAGCAGGGGTTGCCATTCTAATTTCTGACAGGATAGACTTCAAACCAACATTAGTGAGGAGAGATAAAGCAGGTCACTTTATACTGATTAAAGGAACACTCCAACAGGAGGATATCACAATCCTAAACATTTATGCTCCCAACACGGGGGCCCCAATTACATCAAACAAACACTATCAGACTTAAGGTCAGAAATAACACCTAACACAATAGTAGTGGGTGACTTCAATACCCTCTCATCACTTGACAGGTCTACCCAACAAAAAATAAACAGAGAAACAACTGCATTAAATGATATCATGGAACAAATGGACCTAACAGATATATACAGAATATTCCATCCAAATACTGCAGAATATACATTCTTCTCAGCGGCACATGGGTCATTCTCTAAAATAGACCATATGATAGGACACAAATCAAATCTCAACAAATACAGGAAAATTGAAATAATCCCTTGTATGCTATCTGACCACAATGGGATTAAACTGCAAATCAACAACAAGAAAAACTACAGAGCATACAGAAATTCATGGAGACTGTGGTAGTTTGAATATATGTCCCCCAATATATTCAGTGTTTTACTAGTTATAGTTTGTATCTTCAATCACCTTGCTAGAGGCAACGTCACTGGGGGCCCGGTCTTAAGGTGTGGTGATGGGTTTGAGATTCCATTGTAAAGATATGCAAATGTGTCTAGCAGGAGTTCCTGAAGTGTGCTGTGTGACCTTTTGGCTGTAGTTTTTTGCTCTGTGTGCTGTGGTGGCTGGTTGGCTTTTTGCTCTCTCTGCCTGGCCTTGTGAGAGCAGGCCGCTTCTTCTGCCATTATGGAACTTCCCTGGATCTGTAAGCTTCAATAAATAATATCCCTTCCTCCATAACTGTGCCTGGTCTGGAAGTTCATCTCAGCGAACCTGAAGCTGTCTGCTACAGTAAAGTGGTACCGAGGAGTGTGGGGTGAGATGAACCTGACCGTGTGGATATTCGTCTTTTTGGAACCTTTGTTTTGGAGGAATGGGCATGGACTTGGTGCTTGCAACTGAAGATGCCTTCTGGAGTGGTAAGCCAAGTTTTATGGACTATTCTGATGAGAGTTTGAGAATGCTAAGTGCAGATAGTAGAACTTCGAGGCTTGGCTTATGAGCTTTCTAAGGGGAAGGAAAGACTGCAGAGGACTTTGTTGGAACTGGGCTACTGGCATAAGGGATGGCTACGTTCTGCTATCCAGGCCCAGAAAGTTTGATCAAGGTTAAATTTGTAATGGACTGATGTGCTTGGCTAAAGATATCGGACTGAGATTTTAAGATTTTAAGTTGGAAAACCTGAAGCAAGATAAAATTAGAGGCACTGAGACTGGTTTCAGGTTACTGGGTGGAGCTGGCCTATTGTCAAAAACATTAGCAATCTTAAGGAAGGTGGAAGGAAGGTGGCCTGACTTGGTTTATTTACATTAAAACAATGGAGAGGATGCCTGAGGAAAGACTGTTAAAAATGCAAATTCTGGAAAGAGCTGACTGAGAAGGAACCTGCTTTTCAAGGCTATGGTTTATTTTTTTGTCCCTGAATTTAGAATATGGCTGTGTCCTGCACACCTGGTATTAGTTTTGGAAATATGAAAATGCATGGAGTGGTCATGAGTTGCACACGGTTCCAGGAGCCGCTGCTGAGATGCAGCATGAAGGCAGGGCATGAAGACCCTGAGGAATAGGCTGCAAGAGCCTTTGGAAGATGGACTGTGGTTTGCATGGAGACCTGAAGATGTTTTGGATATACCAGGACTGTGCAAAAGGGCTACCATGGAGTGCAGTGTTGGCATGGGATGAAAGTTTTCCTGGCGACCTGCCCAGCTGGAGGGGCGGAATTGGTAAAACATGGAGACTGTTAGTCTCTGGTTATATTGAACTTGAACTGCAGAAGTTTGATGACGGCTGATGATAGTTGAGTTTGCATTATTCTAGTCTCTCTTTGCTTTTTACCAGTTAAAAATGTTTACTCTGTGCCTTTACATGTTGAAAGTATTTAACTTGTTTGATTTTACAGGACTCACTATCTTAAGTTGATCAAGACTGTGAGAACCTTTGAAATTGGACTGAGTACAATTTACAATGTGTGATAGTTATAAATCTATTGGGGGCCAGGAGCTAAATATATTGGGGGCCAGGGGCGGAATGTGGTAGTTTGAATATATGTCCCCCAATATATTAGTGTTTTACTTAGTTATAGTTTGTATCTTCAATCACCTTGCTAGAGGCAAGGTCACTGGGGGCCAGTCTTAAGGTGTGGTGATGGGTTTGAGATTCCATTGTAAAGATATGCAAATGTGTCTAGCAGGAGTTCCTGAAGTCTGCTGTGTGACTTTTTGGCTGTAGTTTTTGCTCTGTGTGCTGTGGTGGCTGGTTGGCTTTTGCTCTCTCTGCCTGGCCTTGTGAGAGCAGGCCGCTTCTTCTGCCATTATGGAACTTCCTCTGGATCTGTAAGCTTCAATAAATAATATCCCTTCCTCCATAACTGTGCCTGGTCTGGAAGTTCATCTCAGCGAACCTGAAGCTGTCTGCTACAGAGACTAAACAGTACATTATTGAATGACGCATGGGTCATTGAAGAAATTAAGAAGGAAATCAAGAAATTCATAGAATCAAATGATGATGAGAATACAACATACCAAAACCTGTGGGACACAATGAAGGCAGTCCTACGAGGGAAATTTATAGCTCTAAGTGCCTATATTAAGAAACTAGAGAGTTCACAACTAAACAATTTAATGCTTCACCTTAAGGCCTTGGAAAGAGAAGAACAAGGCAAACCAAAAGTCAGTAGACGGGAAGAAATAATAAAGGTTAAGGCAGAAATTAATGAAATGGGAACCAAAAAAACAATCAAAAAAATCAATGAAACAAAGAGTTGGTTCTTTGAAAGGATTAACAAGATTGACAAACCCTTAGCAAATCTGACCAAAAGAAAGAGAGAAGAGACAAAAATTGATAAAATTAGAGATGAAAAAGGCAACATCACAACAGATACCAAAGAAATTCAGAAAATCATACGGACATACTTTAAGAATATATATGCCTCTAAGTTTGAAAACCTGAAAGAAATGGATGATTTCCTTGATTTATATGACCTACCAAAATTAAATCAAGATGAGATAAACCATTTAAATAGACCTATAACAACCACAGAGATCCAAGCAGTCATAAAAAGTCTCCCAATTAAAAAAGCCCAGGCCCAGATGGATTCACTACTGAATTTTACCAGACATTCCTGGAAGATCTAACACCAATGCTTCTCAAACTTTTCCATAAAATAGAAGAGGAAGGAATTCTACCAAAATCCTTCTATGAAGCCAGCATCACCCTGATACCCAAACCGGACAAAGACAGATCAAAAAAGAAAACTATAGACCAATCTCCCTCATGAACATAGATGCAAAAATTCTCAACAAAATACTGGCAAACAGAATACAAGAATATATCAGAAAGATTATTCACCCTGACCAAGTAGGCTTTATCCCAGAGATGCAGGGATGGTTCAACATATGCAAATCCATAAATGTAATACACCATATAAATGGTCTGAAGGACAAAAATCACATGGTCATCTCAATAGATGCAGAAAAGGCATTTGACAAAATCCAACACCCCTTCATGGTGAAAGTACTACAGAAACTTGGAATAGAAGGTACATATCTCAACATAATAAAAGCTATTTATGACAAACCTACAGCCAACATAATACTTAATGGGGAAAAACTTGAAGCTTTTCCTCTAAATTCAGGAACAAGACAAGGGTGTCCACTTTCTCCACTATTATTTAATATAGTATTGGAAGTCTTAGCCATAGCAATAAGGCAAGAGGCACTCATAAAGGGGATACAAATCGGAAAGGAAGAGGTCAAATTATCATTATTTGCAGATGATATGATTCTATACATAACAGATCCTAAGGACTCTACCAGCAAATTATTAGAGCTGATAAACACTTTTAGCAATGTAGCAGGATACAAAATAAACACACAGAAATCAGTAGCTTTTCTATACACTAACAACAAACATGCAGAGGATGAAATCAGGGAATCTCTCCCATTCACAATTGCCTCAAAATAAATAAAATACCTTGGAATAAACTTAACCAAGGAAGTGAAGGATCTCTACAATGAGAACTATAAAAAACTAGAGCGACAAATTGCAGAAGACACAAGGAAATGGAAAGACATTCCATGCTCCTGGATTGGAAGAATCAATATAGTGAAAATGTCAATCTTACCAAAAGCAATCTACACATTTAATGCAATCCCCATTAAAATCCCAATAGCATTCTTCACAGAAATAGAAAAAACAATACTAAAATTCATCTGGAAACACAAAAACCTCGAATAGCCAAAACAATTTTGCATAACAAAAATCAGGCAGGTGGTATAACCATACCCGATTTTAAGTTATACTACAAAGCCATAGTAACAAAAACAGCATGGTACTGGCACAAGGACAGACAGGTAGATCAATGGAACAGAATAGAAGACCCAAATATTAATCCAGACAGCTACAGCTACCTGATTTTTGACAAAAACGCCAAAAATACTCATTGGAGAAAAGATAGCCTCTTTAACAAGTGGTGCTGGGAAAATTGGACATCTGTTTGTAAAAGGATAAACATAGATCCTTGTCTCTCTCCTTGCACAAGAATCAAGTCCAAATGGATCAGGGACCTTAATATCAGACCTGAAACTCTGAAAATGCTAGAGGAAAAAGTAGGGGAAACTCTTCAACATATTGGAATAGGCAAGGACTTTCTGAATATAACTCCAATTGCTCAGAGAATAAAAGCACTAATCAACCACTGGGACCTTATAAAATTACAAAGCTTTTGTACAGCAAAGGACACTGTGAATAGAGCAAAAAGACAACCTACAGAATGGGAGAAAATCTTTGCCAGTTATTCATCTGACAGAGGATTAATATCCAGAATATACAAAGAACTCAAAAAACAGAATAACAAGAATTCAAACAACCCAGTTAAAAAATGGGCTACGAACTAAATAGAGAATTCACGGAAGATGAAATACAGATGGCATATAAACATCTAAAAAAATGTTCTACATCCTTAGCCATCAGGGAAATGCAAATTAAAACCACTTTGAGATTCCATATCACTCCTGTCAGAATGGCTGCCATCAAGAAAACAAATGACAATAAGTGTTGGCGTGGATGCAGAAAAACAGGAACACTTCTACACTGTTGGTGGGAATGTAAGCTGGTCCAGCCACTGTGGAAATCAGTGTGGAGGTTCTTGAGACAGCTAGAAATAGATTTACCATATGATCCAGCTATAGCACTCCTAGGCATATATCCAGAGGACTCTTCTCACTTCCTTAGAGATACTTGCAAAACCATGTTTATTGCTGCTCTATTCACAATAGCTAAGAAATGGAAGCAGCCTAGATGTCCGTCCACAGATGAGTGGATAATAAAGTTGTGGTACATTTACACAATGGAGTTCTATTCAGCAGTAAAGAAAAATGAAATTATGAAATTTGCAGGAAATGGATGGATCTGGAAAGGATTATACTTAGTGAGGTAACCCAGGCTCAGAAAGCCAATCGTCACATGTTCTCTCTCATATGTGGATCCTAGCTACCAATGTATAGACTTGTGTATGAACTGGAACCAAAAATAGGTACCAGAAACCAGTAAGCGGGTAAAAGGCTATAAGGGAGGGAAGAAAGGGAAGGACTTAAGTGTATGGTAATACACATATGTAAGTAGAAGAACTGAGTACAGGGAGGGAATGGCCTAAGCGAGGCCATGGGAAGAGAATGCATACAAAAGGGGCAGGGGAGGGACAATCTAAACTCAAGATATTATCAATAAGACATATGTAAAACTACTTTTTTGATTAAGGTCAAGTCTAGAAGATGTAGACTGTTACTAGAAAATTTCAGTACCTGGGATGGAACTCCTTCCAGTGAGATGTTGGCCAAGGAGGTCCCAGTAGCCTCCAAAACATTAAGGCTTTTGCCAAAGCCCTTGGTTTCCCTAGAGAAATAGATAGTAAGACCCTATTGCTGAAGACATGTCGTGCCTGAGATGCAAGGACACCGAGAAAACAAGCTGGTGCTGAGCAGAAAACCTTCTCCCTGTAGACCAGCCAACTGAAAGCTGGAAAAAGCTGCACTGCACGCAGCGTATGGGAGACAGAAGCCATCAACAGTGAAAATAGTGGATGCTGAATATTCAAGCTTGGCCAGACAGGCCCAATGACTGAACGGGTGCAATAGTGGCGTGTCTACTCTTGGGGTAACCAAGTGCTCCATAATTGGACTGAAGGCCCTCTCTACGGGAGGAATACATACCAGTACTGAAAAACCTAAGTAAAAGTCTATGGTAGGTGAGGTCATGAGCCTTGGGGGTATAAGCCTGCTCATGTCTGACTAAATGTATATATTATTCCCACAAAGCTGCCCTGGGGACACTACACTAAATGTTCATGTCCACATATTAATGCTATTCTCACTTCTGGCTAGAGAAGCTTCTCTTTTCAGATGGTGATGACCACTGGGACGACACAAAAGGCAACATAGTGCTGAGAAGAAGGGATGGAGGAGTGCCTAGCACTGAAACACCTCTGTCACATCCTCCAGTGGCTCAGGGACCATTGCGGAAGAGGGGGCGGATAGAATGGAAGAGCCAAAGGAAGGATATGACCTCTTACTATGCAGCTGCCCAGATAGAAATTGGCCTCGATATCCATGATCTTGCAGTGCCTAGCAATACCTTTGCAAGACTCTCAAAATAGAAGAAAAGATGATGTCATCAAATTAGGAGAGAGACTAATGGAGAAAGGGAGGGATATGATGGAGACTGGAGTTCTAAAGTGGAATGGGGAGGAGGGAAATATCAGGTGGGGTTTTTTTGGTATGTAAGATTAAAAATCAATAAAAATTAATTGTTTTCTAAACAAACTACGTTAGAAATGTGATTAATCTACTAAATTCTACATCTTCTTAGATTACGCAAACTAGGAAAGTTTGATCTTGCTGCACTGAAGACTCTTCATAAGAAATCAACTCATTTGGGGAACAGAACTGGCTTATTTCACACAGTACTGTGTTCGGCAATGAAGGCGTTTGTTTTCTAAACAAACTACGTTAGAAATGTGGTTAATCTACTAAGTTGTACATCTTGTTAGATTACACAAACCAGGAAAGTTTGATCTTGCTGCACTGAAGACTCTTCGTAAGAAAGCAACTCATTTCCAGAACAGAACTGGCTTATTTCACACAGTACTCAGTTCGGCAATGAAGGTGTTTGTTTTCTAAACAAACTACGATAGAAATGTGGTTAATCTACTAAATTGTACACCTTGTTAGATTACACAAACTATGAAAGTTTGATCTAACTGCACTGAAGACTCTTCGTAAGAAAGCCACTCATTTGCGGAACAGAACAGCCTTATTTCACACAGTACTGTGTTCGGCAATGAAGGCGTTTGTTTTCTAAACAAACTACGTTAGAAATGTGGTTAATCTACTAAGTTGTACATCTTGTTAGATTACACAAACCAGTAAAGTTTGATCTTGCTGCACTGAAGACTCTTCGTAAGAAAGCAACTCATTTGGGGAACAGAACTGGCTTATTTCACACAGTACTGTGTTCGGCAATGAAGGTGTTTGTTTTCTAAACAAACTACGTTAGAAATGTGGTTAATCTACTAAATTGTACACCTTGTTAGATTACACAAACTAGGAAAGTTTGATCTTGCTGCACTGAAGACTCTTCGTAAGAAAGCCACTCATTTGCGGAACAGAACAGCCTTATTTCACACAGTACTGTGTTCGGCAATGAAGGCGTTTGTTTTCTAAACAAACTACGTTAGAAATGTGGTTAATCTACTAAATTGTACATCTTGTTAGATTAAACAAACTAGGAAAGTTTGACCTTGCTGCACTGAAGACTCTTCTTAAAGAAAGCAACTCATTTGGGGAACAGAACAGCCTTATTTCACACAGTACTGTGTTCGGCAATGAAGGCGTTTGTTTTCTAAACAAACTACGTTAGAAATGTGGTTAATCTACTAAGTTGTACATCCTGTTAGATTACACAAACCAGGAAAGTTTGATCTTGCTTCACTGAAGACTCTTCGTAAGAAAGCAACTGATTTGCAGAACAGAACTGGCTTATTTCACACAGTACTGTGTTCGGCAATGAAGGTGTTTGTTTTCTAAACAAACTACGTTAGAAATGTGGTTAATCTACTAAGTTGTACATCTTGTTAGATTACACAAACTAGGAAAGTTTGATCTTGCTGCACTGAAGACTGTTCGTAAGAATGCCACTCATTTGCGGAACAGAACAGCCTTATTTCACACAGTACTGTGTTCGGCAATGAAGGCGTTTGTTTTCTAAACAAACTACGTTAGAAATGTGGTTAATATACTAAATTGTACATCTTGTTAGATTAAACAAACTAGGAAAGTTTGATCTTGCTGCATTGAAGACTCTTCGTAAGAAAGCAACTCATTTGTGGAACAGAACAGCCTTATTTCACACAGTACTGTGTTCGGCAATGCAGGCATTTGTTTTCTGAACAAACTACATCAGAACTGTGGTTATTCTACTAAATTGTACATCTTGTTAGATTAAGCAAACTAGGAAAGTTTGATCTTGCTGCACTGAAGACTGTTCGTAAGAAAGCAACTGATTTGGGGAACAGAAGAGCCTTATTCACACAGTACTGTGTTCGGCAACGAATGAGTTTGTTTTCTGAACAAACTACTTTAGAAATGATGGTAGTCTATTAAGTTGTACATCTTGTTAGATTACACAAACTAGGAAAGTTTGATCTAGCTGCACTGAAGACTCTTCGTAAGAAAGCCACTCATTTGGGGAACAGAACAGCCTTATTTCACACAGTACTGTGTTCGGCAATGAAGGCGTTTGTTTTCTAAACAAACTACTTTAGAATGATGGTAGTCTATTAAGTTGTACATCTTGTTAGATTACACAAACTAGGAAAGTTTGATCTTGCTGCACTGAAGACTCTTCGTAAGAAAGCAACTCATTTGGGGAACAGAACAGCCTTATTTCACACAGTACTGTGTTCGGCAATGAAGGCGTTTGTTTTCTAAACAAACTACGTTAGAAATGCGGTTAATCTACTAAGTTGTACATCTTGTTAGATTACACAAACGAGGAAAGTTTGATCTTGCTGCACTGAAGACTCTTCGTAAGAAAGCAACTCATTTGCAGAACAGAACTGGCTTATTTCACACAGTACTGTGTTCGGCAATGAAGGTGTTTGTTTTCTAAACAAACTACGTTAGAAATGTGGTTAATCTACTAAATTGTACACCTTGTTAGATTACACAAACTAGGAAAGTTTGATCTAGCTGCAGTGAAGATTCTTCGTAAGAAAGCCACTCATTTGCGGAACAGAACAGCCTTATTTCACAGAGTACTGTGTTCGGCAATGAAGGCGTTTGTTTTCTAAACAAACTACGTTAGAAATGTGATTAATCTACTAAGTTGTACATCTTGTTAGATTACGCAAACTAGGAAAGTTTGATCTTGCTGCACTGAAGACTGTTCGTAAGAAAGCAACTCATTTGCAGAACAGAACTGGCTTATTTCACACAGTACTGTGTTCGGCAATGAAGGCGTTTGTTTTCTGAACAAACTACGTCAGAACTGTGGTTATTCTACTAAATTGTATATCTTGTTAGATAAAGCAAACTAGGAAAGTTTGATCTTGCTGCACTGAAGACAGTTCGTAAGAAAGCAACTGATTTGGGGGACAGAAGAGCCTTATTCACCCAGTACAGTGTTCGACAACGAATGAGTTTGTTTTCTGAACAAACTACTTTAGAAATGATGGTAGTCTATTAAGTTGTACATCTTGTTAGATTACACAAACTAGGAAAGTTTGATCTAGCTGCACTGAAGACTCTTCGTAAGAAAGCCACTCATTTGAGAACAGAACAGCCTTATTTCACACAGTACTGGGTTCGGCAATGAAGGCGTTTGTTTTCTAAACAAACTACGTTAGAAATGTGGTTAATCTACTACCTTGTACATCTTGTTAGATTACACAAACTAGGAAAGTTTGATCTAGCTGCACTGAAGACTCTTCGTAAGAAAGCAACTCATTTGGGGAACAGAACAGCCTTATTTACACAGTAATGTGTTCGGCAATGAAGGCGTTTGTTTTCTAAACAAACTACGTTAGAAATGCGGTTAATCTACTAAGTTGTACATCTTGTTAGATTACACAAACCAGGAAAGTTTGATCTTGCTGCACTGAAGACTCTTCGTAAGAAAGCAACTCATTTGCAGAACAGAACTGGCTTATTTCACACAGTACTGTGTTCGGCAATGAAGGTGTTTGTTTTCTAAACAAACTACGTTAGAAATGTGGTTAATCTACTAAATTGTACACCTTGTTAGATTACACAAACTAGGAAAGTTTGATCTAGCTGCACTGAAGATTCTTCGTAAGAAAGCCACTCATTTGCGGAACAGAACAGCCTTATTTCACAGAGTAGTGTGTTTGGCAATGAAGGTGTTTGTTTTCTAAACAAACTACGTTAGAAATGTGATTAATCTGCTAAGGTGTACATCTTGTTAGATTACACAAACTAGGAAAGTTTGATCTTGCTGCACTGAAGACTCATCGTAAGAAAGCAACTCATTTGCAGAACAGAAGAGCCTTATTTCACAGAGTACTGTGTTCGGCAATGAAGGCGTTTGTTTTCTAAACAAACTACGTTAGAAATGTGATTAATCTACTAAGTTGTACATCTTGTTAGATTACGCAAACTAGGAAAGTTTGATCTTCCTGCACTGAAGACTCTTCGTAAGAAAGCAACTCATTTGCAGAACAGAACTGGCTTATTTCACACAGTACTGTGTTCGGCGATGAAGGCGTTTGTTTTCTAAACAAACTACGTTAGAAATGTGGTTAATCTACTACGTTGTACATCTTGTTAGATTACACAAACTAGGAAAGTTTGATCTTGCTGCACTGAAGACTCTTCGTAAGAAAGCAACTCATTTGGGGAACAGAACAGCCTTATTTCACACAGTACTGTGTTCGGCAATGAAGGCGTTTGTTTTCTATACAAACTACTTTAGAATGATGGTAGTCTATTAAGTTGTACATCTTGTTAGATTACACAAACTAGGAAAGTTTGATCTTGCTGCACTGAAGACTCTTCGTAAGAAAGCAACTCATTTGGGAACAGTACAGCCTTATTTACACAGTACTGTGTTCGGCAATGAAGGCGTTTGTTTTCTAAACAAACTACGTTAGAAATGCGGTTAATCTACTAAGTTGTACATCTTGTTAGATTACACAAACCAGGAAAGTTTGATCTTGCTGCACTGAAGACTCTTCGTAAGAAAGCAACTCATTTGCAGAACAGAACTGGCTTATTTAACACAGTACTGTGTTCGGCAATGAAGGTGTTTGTTTTCTAAACAAACTACGTTAGAAATGTGGTTAATCTACTAAATTGTACACCTTGTTAGATTACACAAACTAGGAAAGTTTGATCTAGCTGCAGTGAAGATTCTTCGTAAGAAAGCCACTCATTTGCGGAACAGAACAGCCTTATTTCACAGAGTACTGTGTTCGGCAATGAAGGTGTTTGTTTTCTAAACAAACTACGTTAGAAATGTGATTAATCTACTAAGTTGTACATCTTGTTAGATTACGCAAACTAGGAAAGTTTGATCTTGCTGCACTGAAGACTGTTCGTAAGAAAGCAACTCATTTGCAGAACAGAACTGGCTTATTTCACACAGTACTGTGTTCGGCAATGAAGGCGTTTGTTTTCTGAACAAACTACGTCAGAACTGTGGTTATTCTACTAAATTGTATATCTTGTTAGATAAAGCAAACTAGGAAAGTTTGATCTTGCTGCACTGAAGACAGTTCGTAAGAAAGCAACTGATTTGGGGGACAGAAGAGCCTTATTCACCCAGTACAGTGTTCGACAACGAATGAGTTTGTTTTCTGAACAAACTACTTTAGAAATGATGGTAGTCTATTAAGTTGTACATCTTGTTAGATTACACAAACTAGGAAAGTTTGATCTAGCTGCACTGAAGACTCTTCGTAAGAAAGCCACTCATTTGCGGAACAGAACAGCCTTATTTCACACAGTACTGGGTTCGGCAATGAAGGCGTTTGTTTTCTAAACAAACTACGTTAGAAATGTGGTTAATCTACTACCTTGTACATCTTGTTAGATTACACAAACTAGGAAAGTTTGATCTAGCTGCACTGAAGACTCTTCGTAAGAAAGCAACTCATTTGGGGAACAGAACAGCCTTATTTACACAGTACTGTGTTCGGCAATGAAGGCGTTTGTTTTCTAAACAAACTACGTTAGAAATGCGGTTAATCTACTAAGTTGTACATCTTGTTAGATTACACAAACCAGGAAAGTTTGATCTTGCTGCACTGAAGACTCTTCGTAAGAAAGCAACTCATTTCCAGAACAGAACTGGCTTATTTCACACAGTACTGTGTTCGGCAATGAAGGTGTTTGTTTTCTAAACAAACTACGTTAGAAATGTGGTTAATCTACTAAATTGTACACCTTGTTAGATTACACAAACTAGGAAAGTTTGATCTAGCTGCACTGAAGATTCTTCGTAAGAAAGCCACTCATTTGCGGAACAGAACAGCCTTATTTCACAGAGTACTGTGTTCGGCAATGAAGGTGTTTGTTTTCTAAACAAACTACGTTAGAAATGTGATTAATCTGCTAAGGTGTACATCTTGTTAGATTACGCAAACTAGGAAAGTTTGATCTTGCTGCACTGAAGACTCTTCGTAAGAAAGCAACTCATTTGCAGAACAGAAGAGCCTTATTTCACACAGTACTGTGTTCGGCAATGAAGGCGTTTGTTTTGTAAACAAACTACGTTAGAAATGTGGTTAATATACTAAGTTGTACATCTTGTTAGATTACACAAACCAGGCAAGTTTGATCTTGATGCACTGAAGACTCTTCGTAAGAAAGCAACTCATTTCCAGAACAGAACTGGCTTATTTCACACAGTACTGTGTTCGGCAATGAAGGTGTTTGTTTTCTAAACAAACTACGTTAGAAATGTGGTTAATCTACTAAGTTGTACACCTTGTTAGATTACACAAACTAGGAAAGTTTGATCTAGCTGCACTGAAGACTCTTCGTGAGAAAGCCACTCATTTGGGGAACAGAACAGCCTTATTTCAGACAGTACTGTGTTCGGCAATGAAGGCGTTTGTTTTCTAAACAAACTACTTTAGAATGATGGTAGTCTATTAAGTTGTACATCTTGTTAGATTACACAAACTAGGAAAGTTTGATCTTGCTGCACTGAAGACTCTTCGTAAGAAAGCAACTCATTTGGGGAACAGAACATCCTTATTTACACAGTACTGTGTTCGGCAATGAAGGCGTTTGTTTTCTAAACAAACTACGTTAGAAATGCGGTTAATCTACTAAGTTGTACATCTTGTTAGATTACACAAACGAGGAAAGTTTGATCTTGCTGCACTGAAGACTCTTCGTAAGAAAGCAACTCATTTGCAGAACAGAACTGGCTTATTTCACACAGTACTGTGTTCGGCAATGAAGGTGTTTGTTTTCTAAACAAACTACGTTAGAAATGTGGTTAATCTACTAAATTGTACACCTTGTTAGATTACACAAACTAGGAAAGTTTGATCTTGCTGCAGTGAAGATTCTTCGTAAAGAAAGCCACTCATTTGCGGAACAGAACAGCCTTATTTCACAGAGTACTGTGTTCGGCAATGAAGGCGTTTGTTTTCTAAACAAACTACGTTAGAAATGTGATTAATCTACTAAGTTGTACATCTTGTTAGATTACGCAAACTAGGAAAGTTTGATCTTGCTGCACTGAAGACTGTTAGTAAGAAAGCAACTCATTTGCAGAACAGAACTGGCTTATTTCACACAGTACTGTGTTCGGCAATGAAGGCGTTTGTTTTCTCTGAACAAACTACGTTAGAAATGTGGTTATTCTACTAAATTGTATATCTTGTTAGATAAAGCAAACTAGGAAAGTTTGATCTTGCTGCACTGAAGACAGTTCGTAAGAAAGCAACTGATTTGGGGGACAGAAGAGCCTTATTCACCCAGTACAGTGTTCGGCAATGAAGGAGTTTGTTTTCTAAACAAACTACTTTAGAAATGATGGTTAGTCTATTAAGTTGTACATCTTGTTAGATTACACAAACTAGGAAAGTTTGATCTTGCTGCACTGAAGACTCTTATTAAAGAAAGCCACTCATTTGGAGAACAGAACAGCCTTATTTCACACAGTACTGGGTTCGGCAATGAAGGCGTTTGTTTTCTAAACAAACTACGTTAGAAATGTGGTTAATCTACTACGTTGTACATCTTGTTAGATTACACAAACTAGGAAAGTTTGATCTTGCTGCACTGAAGACTCTTCGTAAGAAAGCAACTCATTTGGGGAACAGAACAGCCTTATTTACACAGTACTGTGTTCGGCAATGAAGGTTTTTGTTTTCTAAACAAACTACGTTAGAAATGCGGTTAATCTACTAAGTTGTACATCTTGTTAGATTACACAAACCAGGAAAGTTTGATCTTGCTGCACTGAAGACTCTTCGTAAGAAAGCAACTCATTTGCAGAACAGAACTGGCTTATTTCACACAGTACTGTGTTCGGCAATGAAGGTGTTTGTTTTCTAAACAAACTACGTTAGAAATATGGTTAATCTACTAAATTGTACACCTTGTTAGATTACACAAACTAGGAAAGTTTGATCTAGCTGCACTGAAGATTCTTCGTAAGAAAGCCACTCATTTGCGGAACAGAACAGCCTTATTTCACAGAGTACTGTGTTTGGCAATGAAGGTGTTTGTTTTCTAAACAAACTACGTTAGAAATGTGATTAATCTGCTAAGGTGTACATCTTGTTAGATTACACAAACTAGGAAAGTTTGATCTTGCTGCACTGAAGACTCATTCGTAAAGAAAGCAACTCATTTGCAGAACAGAAGAGCCTTATTTCACACAGTACTGTGTTCGGCAATGAAGGCGTTTGTTTTGTAAACAAACTACGTTAGAAATGTGGTTAATCTACTAAGTTGTACATCTTGTTAGATTACACAAACCAGGAAAGTTTGATCTTGTTGCACTGAAGACTCTTCGTAAGAAAGCAACTCATTTCCAGAACAGAACTGGCTTATTTCACACAGTACTGTGTTCGGCAATGAAGGTGTTTGTTTTCTAAACAAACTACGTTAGAAATGTGGTTAATCTACTAAATTGTACACCTTGTTAGATTACACAAACTGGGAAAGTTTGATCTTGCTGCACTGAAGACTCTTCACAGAAAGCAACTCATTTGCGGGAACAGAACAGCCTTATTTCACACAGTACTGTGTTTGGCAATGAAGGCGTTTGTTTTCTAAACAAACTACGTTAGAAATGTGGTTAATCTACTAAATTGTACATCTTGTTAGATTACACAAACTAGGAAAGTTTGATCTTGCTGCACTGAAGACTCTTCGTAAGAAAGCAACTCATTTGCAGAACAGAACAGCCTTATTTCACACAGTACTGTGTTCGGCAATGAAGGCGTTTGTTTTCTAAACAAACTACGTTAGAAATGTGATTAATCTACTAAATTGTACATCTTGTTAGATTACGCAAACTAGGAAAGTTTGATCTTGCTGCACTGAAGACTCTTCGTAAGAAAGCAACTCATTTGCAGAACAGAACAGCCTTATTTCACACAGTACTGTGTTCGGCAATGAAGGCGTTTGTTTTCTAAACAAACTACGTTAGAAATGTGGTTAATCTACTAAGTTGTACATCTTGTTAAATTACACAAACCAGGAAAGTTTGATCTTGCTGCACTGAAGACTCTTCGTAAGAAAGCAACTCATTTCCAGAACAGAACTGGCTTATTTCACACAGTACTGAGTTCGGCAATGAAGGTGTTTGTTTTCTAAACAAACTACGTTAGAAATGTGGTTAATCTACTAAATTGTACACCTTGTTAGATTACACAAACTAGGAAAGTTTGATCTAACTGCACTGAAGACTCTTCGTAAGAAAGCCACTCATTTGCGGAACAGAACAGCCTTATTTCACAAAGTACTGTGTTCGGCAATGAAGGCGTTTGTTTTCTAAACAATCTACGTGAGAAATGTGGTTAATCTACTAAGTTGTACATCTTGATAGATTACACAAACCAGTAAAGTTTGATCTTGCTGCACTGAAGACTCTTCGTAAGAAAGCAACTCATTTGGGGAACAGAACTGGCTTATTTCACACAGTACTGTGTTCGGCAATGACGGTGTTTGTTTTCTAAACAAACTACGTTAGAAATGTGGTTAATCTACAAAATTGTACACCTTGTTAGATTACACAAACTAGGAAAGTTTGATCTTGCTGCACTGAAGATTCTTCGTAAGAAAGCCACTCATTTGCGGAACAGAACAGCCTTATTTCACAGAGTACTGTGTTTGGCAATGAAGGTGTTTGTTTTCTAAACAAACTACGTTAGAAATGTGATTAATCTGCTAAGGTGTACATCTTGTTAGATTACGCAAACTAGGAAAGTTTGATCTTGCTGCACTGAAGACTCATCGTAAGAAAGCAACTCATTTGCAGAACAGAAGAGCCTTATTTCACACAGTACTGTGTTCGGCAATGAAGGCATTTGTTTTGTAAAAAAAACTACGTTAGAAATGTGGTTAATTTACTAAGTTGTACATCTTGTTAGATTACACAAACCAGGAAAGTTTGATCTTGCTGCACTGAAGACTCTTCGTAAGAAAGCAACTCATTTGCAGAACCGAACAGCCTTATTTCACACAGTACTGTGTTCGGGAATGAAGGCGTTTGTTTTCTAAACAAACTACGTTAGAAATGTGGTTAATCTACTAAGTTGTACCTCTTGTTAGATTACACAAACCAGGAAAGTTTGATCTTGCTGTACTAAAGACTCTTCGTAAGAAAGCAACTCATTTCGGGAACAGAACAACCTCATTTCACACAGTACTGTGTTCGGCAATGAAGGTGTTTGTTTTCTAAACAAACTACGTGAGAAATGTGGTTAATCTACTAAATTGTACACCTTGTTAGATTACACAAACTAGGAAAGTTTGATCTAGCTGCACTGAAGACTCTTCGTAAGAAAGCAACTCATTTGTGGAACACAACAGCCTTATTTCACACAGTACTGTGTTCGGCAATGAAGGCGTTTGTTTTCTGAACAAACTACGTCAGAACTGTGGTTATTCTACTAAATTGTACATCTTGTTAGATTAAGCAAACTAGGAAAGTTTGATCTTGCTGCACTGAAGACAGTTCGTAAGAAAGCAACTGATTTGGGGGACAGAAGAGCCTTATTCACCCAGTACTGTGTTCGGCAACGAATGAGTTTGTTTTCTGAACAAACTACTTTAGAAATGATGGTAGTCTATTAATTTGTACATCTTGTTAGATTACACAAACTAGGAAAGTTTGATCTAGCTGCACTGAAGACTCTTCGTAAGAAAGCCACTCATTTGCGGAACAGAACAGCCTTATTTCACACAGTACTGTGTTCGGCAATGAAGGCGTTTGTTTTCTAAACAAACTACGTTAGAAATGTGGTTAATCTACTACCATGTACATCTTGTTAGATTACACAAACTAGGAAAGTTTGATCTTGCTGTACTGAAGACTCTTCGTAAGGAAGCAACTCATTTGGGGAACAGAACAGCCTTATTTACACAGTACTGTGTTCGGCAATGAAGGTGTTTGTTTTCTAAACAAACTACGTTAGAAATGTGGTTAATCTACTAAATTGTACATCTTGTTAGATTACACAAACTAGGAAAGTTTGATCTTGCTGCACTGAAGACTCTTCGTAAGAAAGCAACTCATTTGGGGAACAGAACAGCCTTATTTCACACAGTACTGTGTTCGGCAATGAAGGCGTTTGTTTTCTAAACAAACTACGTTAGAAATGTGGTTAATCTACTAAGTTGTACATCTTGTTAGATTACACAAACCAGGAAAGTTTGATCTTGCTGCACTGAAGACTCTTCGTAAGAAAGCAACTCATTTGCAGAACAGAACTGGCTTATTTCACATAGTTCTGTGTTCGGCAATGAAGGCGTTTGTTTTCTAAACAAACTACGTTAGAAATGTGGTTAATCTACTAAGTTGTACATCTTGTTAGATTACACAAACTAGGAAAGTTTGATCTTGCTGCACTGAAGACTCTTCGTAAGAAAGCCACTCATTTAAGGAACAGAACAGCCTTATTACACACAGTACTGTGTTCGGCAATGAAGGCGTTTGTTTTCTAAACAAACTACGTTAGAAATGTGGTTAATATACTAAATTGTACATCTTGTTTGATTAAACAAACTAGGAAAGTTTGATCTTGCTGCATTGAAGACTCTTCGTAAGAAAGCAACTCATTTGTGGAACAGAACAGCCTTATTTCACACAGTACTGTGTTCGGCAATGAAGGCGTTTGTTTTCTGAACAAACTACGTCAGAACTGTGGTTATTCTACTAAATTGTACATCTTGTTAGATTAAGCAAACTAGGAAAGTTTGATCTTGCTGCACTGAAAGACAGTTCGTAAGAAAGCAACTGATTTGGGGACAGAAGAGCCTTATTCACCCAGTACTGTGTTCGAGAAATTGAATGAGTTTGTTTTCTGAACAAACTACTTTAGAAATGATGGTAGTCTATTAAGTTGTACATCTTGTTAGATTACACAAACTAGGAAAGTTTGATCTAGCTGCACTGAAGACTCTTCGTAATTAAGCCACTCATTTGCGGAACAGAACAGCCTTATTTCACACAGTACTGGGTTCGGCAATGAAGGCGTTTGTTTTCTAAACAAACTACGTTAGAAATGTGGTTAATCTACTACCTTGTACATCTTGTTAGATTACACAAACTAGGAAAGTTTGATCTTGCTGCACTGAAGAGTCTTCGTAAGAAAGCAACTCATTTGGGGAACAGAACAGCCTTATTTACACAGTACTGTGTTCGGCAATGAAGGCGTTTGTTTTCTAAACAAACTACGTTAGAAATGCGGTTAATCTACTAAGTTGTACATCTTGTTAGATTACACAAACCAGGAAAGTTTGATCTTGCTGCACTGAAGACTCTTCGTAAGAAAGCAACTCATTTGCAGAACAGAACTGGCTTATTTCACACAGTACTGTGTTCGGCAATGAAGGTGTTTGTTTTCTAAACAAACTACGTTAGAAATGTGGTTAATCTACTAAATTGTACACCTTGTTAGATTACACAAACTAGGAAAGTTTGATCTAGCTGCACTGAAGATTCTTCGTAAGAAAGCCACTCATTTGCGGAACAGAACAGCCTTATTTCACAGAGTAGTGTGTTTGGCAATGAAGGTGTTTGTTTTCTAAACAAACTACGTTAGAAATGTGATTAATCTGCTAAGGTGTACATCTTGTTAGATTACGCAAACTAGGAAAGTTTGATCTTGCTGCACTGAAGACTCATCGTAAGAAAGCAACTCATTTGCAGAACAGAAGAGCCTTATTTCACACAGTACTGTGTTCGGCAATGAAGGCGTTTGTTTTGTAAACAAACTACGTTAGAAATGTGGTTAATCTACTAAGTTGTACATCTTGTTAGATTACACAAACCAGGAAAGTTTGATCTTGTTGCACTGAAGACTCTTCGTAAGAAAGCAACTCATTTCCAGAACAGAACTGGCTTATTTCACACAGTACTGTGTTCGGCAATGAAGGTGTTTGTTTTCTAAACAAACTACGTTAGAAATGTGGTTAATCTACTAAGTTGTACACCTTATTAGATTACACAAACTAGGAAAGTTTGATCTAGCTGCACTGAAGACTCTTCGTAAGAAAGCCACTCATTTGCGGAACAGAACAGCCTTATTTCACACAGTACTGTGTTTGGCAATGAAGGCGTTTGTTTTCTAAACGAACTACGTTAGAAATGTGGTTAATCTACTAAATTGTACATCTTGTTAGATTACGCAAACTAGCAAAGTTTGATCTTGCTGCACTGAAGACTCTTCGTAAGAAAGCAACTCATTTGCAGAACCGAACAGCCTTATTTCACACAGTACTGTGTTCGGCAATGAAGGCGTTTGTTTTCTAAACAAACTACGTTAGAAATGTGATTAATCTACTAAATTCTACATCTTCTTAGATTACGCAAACTAGGAAAGTTTGATCTTGCTGCACTGAAGACTCTTCGTAAGAAAGCAACTCATTTGCAGAACAGAACAGCCTTATTTCACACAGTACTGTGTTCGGCAATGAAGGCGTTTGTTTTCTAAACGAACTACGTTAGAAATGTGGTTAATCTACTAAGTTGTACATCTTGTTAAATTACACAAACCAGGAAAGTTTGATCTTGCTGCACTGAAGACTCTTCGTAAGAAAGCAACTCATTTCCAGAACAGAACTGGCTTATTTCACACAGTACTGAGTTCGGCAATGAAGGTGTTTGTTTTCTAAACAAACTACGTGAGAAATGTGGTTAATCTACTAAGTTGTATATCTTGTTAGATTACACAAACCAGGAAAGTTTGATCTTGCTGCACTGAAGACTCTTCGTAAGAAAGCAACTCATTTGGGGAACAGAACTGGCTTATTTCACACAGTACTGTGTTCGGCAATGACGGTGTTTGTTTTCTAAACAAACTACGTTAGAAATGTGGTTAATCTACAAAATTGTACACCTTGTTAGATTACACAAACTAGGAAAGTTTGATCTTGCTGCACTGAAGACTCTTCGTAAGAAAGCCACTCATTTGCAGAACAGAACAGCCTTATTTCACACAGTACTGTGTTCGGCAATGAAGGCGTTTGTTTTCTAAACAAACTACGTTAGAAATGTGGTTAATCTACTAAATTGTACATCTTGTTAGATTAAACAAACTAGGAAAGTTTAATCTTGCTGCACTGAAGACTCTTCGTAAGAAAGCAACTCATTTGGGGAACAGAACAGCCTTATTTCACACAGTACTGTGTTCGGCAATGAAGGCGTTTGTTTTCTAAACAAACTACGTTAGAAATGTGGTTAATCTACTAAGTTGTACATCCTGTTAGATTACACAAACCAGGAAAGTTTGATCTTGCTGCACTGAAGACTCTTCTTAAGAAAGCAACTGATTTGCAGAACAGAACTGGTTTATTTCACACAGTACTGTGTTCGGCAATGAAGGTGTTTGTTTTCTAAACAAACTACGTTAGAAATGTGGTTAATCTACTAAGTTGTACATCTTGTTAGATTACACAAACTAGGAAAGTTTGATCGTGCTGCACTGAAGACTCTTCGTAACAATGCCACTCATTTGCGGAACAGAACAGCCTTATTTCACACAGTACTGTGTTCGGCAATGAAGGCGTTTGTTTTCTAAACAAACTACGTTAGAAATGTGGTTAATCTACTAAATTGTACATCTTGTTAGATTAAACAAACTAGGAAAGTTTGATCTTGCTGCATTGAAGACTCTTCGTAAGAAAGCAACTCATTTGTGGAACAGAACAGCCTTATTTCACACAGTACTGTGTTCGGCAATGAAGGCGTTTGTTTTCTGAACAAACTACGTCAGAACTGTGGTTATTCTACTAAATTGTGCATCTTGTTAGATTAAGCAATCTCGGAAAGTTTGATCTTGCTGCACTGAAGACAGTTCGTAAGAAAGCAACTGATTTGGGGGACAGAAGAGCCTTATTCACCCAGTACTGTGTTCGGCAACGAATGAGTTTGTTTTCTGAACAAACTACTTTAGAAATGATGGTAGTCTATTAAGTTGTACATCTTGTTAGATTACACAAACTAGGAAAGTTTGATCTAGCTGCACTGAAGACTGTTCGTAAGAAAGCCACTCATTTGCGGAAGAGAACAGCCTTATTTCACACAGTACTGTGTTCGGCAATGAAGGCGTTTGTTTTCTAAACAAACTACGTTAGAAATTTGGTGAATCTACTACGTTGTACATCTTGTTAGATTACACAAACTAGGAAAGTTTGATCTTGCTGCACTGAAGACTCTTCGTAAGAAAGCAACTCATTTGGGGAACAGAACAGCCTTATTTCACACAGTACTGTGTTCGGCAATGAAGGTGTTTGTTTTCTAAACAAACTACGTTAGAAATGTGGTTAATCTACTAAGTTGTACATCTTGTTAGATTACACAAACTAGGAAAGTTTGTACATCTTTTTTTTTTAATTTTTTTTATCAATATATATTTTTTATTTATATTATTCTGATTTTACATTCATAGTATTGGTTCCATTGTCCTCCTCCTTCCTCCCACTTTCAAAGGGGCCCTCATCAATGGGAATGTTTATCATGCATTGGGAGTTTGCTCAAGAGTTCTGGTGGATAGGCCCCAGTCTCTGTGCATAATGCCCCAACTTGTGACTCTAACAATCTTTCCGCCCCCCTCTTCCATGAGTTTCCCTGAGCCACATTGGGGTCATTTTAGTTCTGCTTCCTTGATGAGGTTTTGGGAGCCTCTGTGTCTCTGGATATCTGGCTAATGACTGGAGTTGGATGTTCTCTGTATTTATCTCCTTCAGCCTTTTTTTCTGGTGTTGTGATCGCCTTGAGCGCTGTATTCTTGCCCTTCCCCTGCGTTGTTCTATGGTTTCAGCTGGTGAGGTGTGGTTAGCTGTTCCTCCCTTCAGGTTCATTGTCCACCTGAAAAGAGATAAGCAAATTCTCCAACGGAGAGAGAAGTTAGTACTAGATAGAAGGGATAACCATATATGTTTTGGAGGGAACTTTATATGCATTGGCTCTCTTCTAGCCTACTTTTGGTGGCCACTAGATCTTGGAGACTGAGCTCATTTTTTGTACATGGCTTTGACTTATTTCCCAGTTCCAGCAATGAGTTCCACTCCACTGAGTGGATCTATTAGCCAAATCAAGAACATTTGGTTACCCCCCATGGCTGTGTGCCACTACTGCACTTGTATGAGCATTACGTCAGATGGTTTCCTGCTGGGTATCTTAGACTGCAAGTTGTTTGGACCAATGTCAGACATTTTCCCCAGTTGCTCATGTAGCACCCTCTGGTACTAGACTCGCTAACTGTCTGGGGACTGACCTTCTTCAGATTCTGGCCAGGTCTCTCTGTGTTTGGTCTTACACACGTATGCTGTCTTTGACAGTAGGGTCTTACCA
This sequence comes from Orientallactaga sibirica, assembly GCA_036365145.1. Classification (NCBI taxonomy): domain Eukaryota; kingdom Metazoa; phylum Chordata; class Mammalia; order Rodentia; family Dipodidae; genus Orientallactaga; species Orientallactaga sibirica. The sequence goes on along the minus strand of JAEOAD010000661.1, from coordinate 28,142 downwards.
TTAACCTTTGGTGGGTCACCAAGTACTCTGACAGAAGTCTGTCTTTTTTGGGAAACCTTGTAGGTGTTTCAGATCAACAGCTCATTGTGGAAGTTAACCCCTTGCTGGCACTGGGAGTTATAAGTCTGCACCTAGGAAGGTGAGGAGGAAAAGATATATAATGTAAAAGAGAAAGTGAGTATAGAGGGGAGAGAGAGAGAGAGAGAGAGAGAGAGAGAGAAGAGAAAGAGAACCAGGACAAGATTAAAGTTGGCCTTCATCATGTTCTCTCCAGGTTCCTGTGGTTCAAGTATTCCCTCCGTAGGCCTGCTGAAGGATCACTGTTTTAGCCTGTTGTCCAGAGTAAAGGGTTTTGTATTATTTTTCCCCTTTTGGGTCCCAATTTGTATCCCCCCCTTGTCCTCCCTCCCACCCTCTGATTCCCTCCCACCATTACCCTCCCTCCATCCCCCTCCTTCGTGTCTCGTCCTCAGAGTGTTTATTAGGTTTGGCCACATGTCACGTGGAATCCGGTTAGGGGCGACAGATAAATGAGACCATGCGACGATTATCTTTTTGTGCTTGGGTGAGCTCACTGAGGATGATCTGTTCCATGTTTGACCATTTTTTTTTCAAATTTCCTTATTTCATCTTTCCTTACTGCTACGTAGAATTCCATAGTATAGATATACCACATCTTTGTTATCCATTCATCTAGTGATGGACACCTGGGTTGATTCAGCTCTTTGCTATTATGAATTGAGCAGCTATAAACATGGTTGAGCAAATGTTTCTGATCTGAGGCTTGGGGCCTTTAGGGTAAATGCCCAATAAGGGAATAACTGGATCCACTGGTAAGTCTATGGCCATCCTTTTCAATAGTCTCCATATAGCTGTCCATAGTGGTTGAACCATTTTACATTCCACCAACAGTGAAGACTTGTTCCTATTTCTCCACAGCCTCGCCAGCATTTGTTTTCATTGTTTTTTTAATGTTAGCCATCCTTACTGGGGTAAGGTGGAATCTCATTGTTGTTTTAATTTGCATTTCCCTGATGATTAGGGATGTTGAACATTTTCTTAAATGTGTTGTTTGCTATTTGTATTTCTTCCTCTGAGAACTCCCTGTGCAGTTCTCTGCCCCACTTTGTGAGTGGGTTGATTGGTGATTTATTGTTTAGGTTTTGGAGTTCTTTGTAGATTCTAGAAATTAGGCCTTTGTCAGTTGTATAGCTGGTGAAAATTTTCTCCCATTCTGTGGGTATTCTGCTGGCTTTGGTTATTATATTTTTGTCAGTGAAAAAGCTTTTCAGCTTCATGAGATCCCAATGGTTGAGTGATTGTTTAATTTCCTGAGCTGCTGAGGTTTTGTTCAGGAAATCTTTTCCCACTCCTATATCATGGAAGGTTCCTCCTATTTTTCTTCCAGTAGTAGCAGAGTTTCTGGTTTTATATTAAGGTCTTTTATCCATTTGGACTTAATTTTTGTGCATGGAGAGATGTGTGTCGAGTTTCATTTTCCTACATATGGTTGTCCAGTTTGTCCAGCACCATTTGTTGAAGATGCTATCCTTTTTCCATTCTACATTGCTAGGGCCTTTGTCAAATATCAAGTAGCTATAGTTTCTTGACCCAAAGTCTGGTCTTCAATTCTGTTCCATTGGTCTATAATCCTGTTTTTGTGCCAGTACCAGGTTGTTTTTATTACAATGGCTTTGTAGTATAACTTTAGATCAGGTATGGTGATGCCTCCAGAGGTGTTTCTTTTGCTGAGGATGAGCTTGGATATCCGAGGCCTTCTGCCTTCCATATGAATTTTGAGATACTTTTTCTATCTCATTGAAGAAGGAAGTTGGGATTTTATCGGCATTGCATTGAATCTATAAAGTGCTTTTGGTAAAATTGCCATTTTCACAATGTTAATTCTACCAATCCAGGAGCATGGGAGGTCTTTCCATTTTTGTAGGACCTCCTCAATTTCCTTTTGAGAGTTTTTATGTTTTCATTGTATAGGTCTTTCACTTCCTTAGTTAATGTTATTCCAAGGTATTTTATTTTCTTTGTTGCAATTGAAAATGGGACGATGTTAGTTATTTCTTTTTCTGTCTCTTTGTCCTTTGCATACAAAAAGGCTACTGATTTCTGTGCATTGATTTTGTATCCTGCTACTTTGCTGAAGGCGCTAATCACCTTTAAGAGTTTTGGGATGGAAGTTCTCAGGTCACTTATGTATAGAATCATGTCATCTGCGAATAGGGCTAACTTAACTTCTTCCTTTCCAATTTGTATCCCTTTGATTTCTTTCTCCTGTCTTATTGCTTGAGCTAATACTTCTAGCACTATGTTGAAGAGCAGAGGTGAGTGGACACCCCTGCCTTGTTCCTGACCTCAATGGGAATTCCTTCAGCCTCTCCCCATTAAGAATTACTTGGGCTTTAGGTGCTTTATATATAGCCTTTATTATGTTGAGATAAGGGCCGCCATACCTATTCTCTCAATGTTTTGATCATGAAGTGATGTTGTATTTTGTCAAAGGCCTTTTCTGCATCTATCGAAATGACCATGTGGTTTTTTGTGTTTCAGCTTGTTTATGTGGTGTATTACATTGACAGATTTCCGTATGTTGAACCACCCCTGCGTTCCAGGGATGAAGCCTACTTGATCAAGGTGGATAATGCTTTTGATGTACTGTTGAATTCGGTTTGCAAGAATTTTGTTCAGGATCTTTGCATCTATGTTCATCAGAGAAATGGGCCTATAATTTTCCTTTCTTGTATGTCCCTTCCTGGTTTTGGAATTAGGGTGATACTAGCTTCATAAAAGAGAGTTAGGGATCTCTCCCTGTTCTCCTATTGTGTGGCAGAGTTTGAGAAGAATTGGTTTCAGTTCTTCCATGAAGGTTTGGTAGAATTCTGCTGAGAAGCCATCTGGTCCTGGACTCTTCTTTTTGGGAGGTGTTTGATTACCTCTTCTATCTCGAAGGGTGTGATGGGTTTGTTTAGGAAATTAATCTGCTCTGGGCTTAGCTTTGGTAGGTGGTATGTGTCTAGAAATTCATCCATTTCCTCCATATTTTCCTGTTTTATGGAGTAGAGGTTTTAAAATAAGTCCTAATAACTCTTCCTATTTCGCTCATGTCTGTTGTGATCTCTCCTTTTCATTTCTAATTTTGTTGATTTGAAGTGTTTCTTTTTCTGCTTGATCAAATTGGCCAGGGGTGTATCAATCTTGTTAATTTTTCGAAGAACCAGCTCTTTGTTTCGTCAATTTTCTTAATTGTCCTCTTAGTTTCCAATTCATTAATTTCTGCTCTGATTTTAATTATTTCTTTCCGTCTGGAAATTTTTAGTTGGCTTCTTCTAGCCTTTCCAATGCTTTTAGGTGAATGGTCAGGTTATTGATTTGGGATCTTTCTATTTTTCTTATGATGGCATTTAGTGCTATGATTTTTCCCCTAAGGACTGCCTTCATTGTGTCCCACAAGTTTTGGTATGATGTGTTCTCATTGTCATTGAGTTCTAGAAATTTTGCAATTTCATTCTTTATTTCATCCACAACCCATTTGTTGTTTAAAAGTGTGTTGTTCAATTTCCAGGAGGTAGAGGATTCCTGGTGTACTTTTTTGTTGTTAATTTCTAGCATTACAGCATTGTGGTCTGATATCATGCAGGAAATTACATCAATTTTCTTGAAAGTGTGGAGGCAGGCTTTGTGGCCTAGTACATGATCTATTTTAGAGAAGGTTCCATGTGCTGCTGAAAAGAATGTGTAATCTGTAGATTTTGGGTGGAATGTTCTATATACGTCTGTTAGGTCTAGTTGCTCTATGGTGTTGTTGAGCTCTCTTACTTCTCTATTAATTTTCTGTTTGGATGATCTATCCATTGTTGATAGTGGAGTATTGAAGTCCCCGACTATGATGGTGTTGGTGTTTATTTCTGTTTTGTTGCCAAGTAGATTTTGCTTTATGAATTGTGGTGCACCTGTGTTTGGTGCATAAATATTGATGATTGTGATGTCCTCTTGTTGGATTGTTCCCTTGATAAGTAAGAAGTGGCCTTCTTTGTCTTTTTTGGTTAATTTTGGTTTGAAGTCTCTTTTATCTGATATAAGTATAGCTACGCCTGCTTTTTTCGTGTTTGTGTTTGCTTGGAATATCATTTTCCACCCTTTCACCCTAAGGAGGTGTCTGTCTTTAGTGGTGAGGTGGGTTTCTTGAAGACAGCAGATTGAGGGGTCCAGTTTTCTGATCCACCCTGTTAGCTTATGTCTTTTGATGGGTGAATTGAGGCCATTAATGTTCAGAGATATTAGTTTGAGGTTTGATTTAATACCAGCCATATTGTAGTGGGTTGTGGTCATTGTGGGTTTTTTTTTTTTTTGAGGGGTAAGGGGTTAATGTGGACTGCTTCTTGAGGGCTCTTGAGATTGGTTATTTGTTTCTTCTGTGTGAAGAATTCCCTGAAGTACTTTCTGTAGGTTTGGCTTTGTGTTCATATATTTGTAGAGATGAGTTTTATCATGGAATGTTTTTCTTTCACCATCTATTATGAGGATACTTTTGCTGGATAGAGTAGTTGTGGCTGGAAACCATGGGTTCTTAGAGTTTGCAGTGTTCCATTCCAGGCCCTTCTGGCTTTTAGGGTTTCCATTGAGAAATCTGAGGTAATTCTAATGGGGTTCCCTTTATATGTAATGTGTTGTTTTTCCCTGGCTGCTTTTAGGATTTTCTCTTTGTGCTTGATGTTTAGAGTCTTAAAGATAATGTGTCTCGGAGAATTTCTCCTTTGGTCCAGTCTGTTTGGAGTTCTTGTAGCTTCTTGTAGCTTGATGGGATTTTCTCTTGAGAGAGTGGGAAAGTTTTCTTCAATTATTTTGTTGAATAAGCTTTCCATTCCTTTAGTCTGTGTTTCTTCCCCCTCTGGTATGCCCATGATCCTAATGTTTGGACGCTTCAGGGTATCCCACATTTCCCTCATGTTCTGTTCACAATAATTTTTGAACTTGTTGAAGTTTCTGGACTCACGAACTGTTTCTTCTGTTTTGTCTTCCAGTTCTGAGTTTCTATCCTCTACTTGGCTGACTCTATTCTTAAGAGCTTCTATAGAGTTTTGGGTTTGTTCAATTTGGTTCATATTTTCTACTGTTTTTTTATGTATAGTTTCCATCCCTCTGTCTAGTTCCCTTTTCACATCATTTTCTGACCTTCTTAATGCTTCTTGGAGTTCATCCTTGCATTTTTATGTCTTCATTGAACTTAGCCATCTGGTTATTGAGGACTTCTTTTTTCACTCTCCTTCAGCTCATTTAACTGTTTTTGGAACCCTTCCTGGTTCCTTTCTATTAGGTCTAATCTAGGATAACATTCATTACAATTATTGGCTCTTTGTTGACTTTCTGAGAGTTGTGCTATTTGCTTGGCCAGGGTTGCATAGCTTGTCTCTTCAATTTGGGGTTCTGATTCTAATGTCTCTTCTATGATTTGCTTCGAGACATCCATTGTAGGACTGGATAGTGTAGCTTGATTTATTTGTATCTGGTTTTTCATGCTCTTCCTTTTTCGCTGTGATCTGCGCATCACACCGGTTCAGAGACACTGGCTCAGTGGGGTCTGTCTTGTGATGGCACAGGGAGTGGGTGGGGCTTGACCTGCAGTGTGGTTGCACAGTTTCCAGGCAGGTGATATTGCTCCACAGGCCCAGGACACCTGCCTGTGATGGTGCGCCGGGGCTCTGGCCAGGGAGCCAGAAGTGGGACAAATATGTCTTGCTCAGTGGATCCACAGACCCAAGCGCCTGGCTGCAATGGCGAGCTCAGGGGCTCTGGCCAGGGAGCAGGAAGTGGGACAAATCTGTCTCACTCAGAAGATCCACAGACTCAGGCACCCCACTGCAATGGCTCACTCAGGGGCTTTGGCCGGGAGCAGGGCGTGGGGCGAATCTGTCTCACTCGTTGGATCCACAGCCCCAGACACCTAACTATTGTCACGCCCGGGGGTTCTGGCCGGGATCAGGAAGTGGGACGAAACTGTCTCACTCTGTGGACCCAGGCGCCTAACTGGATTGGCGCACCCAGGGGCTCTGGCTGGGGAGCAGGAAGTGGGACAAAACTGTCTCACTCTGTGGACCCGGGCGCCTAACTGGATTGGCGCACCTAGGGGCTCTGGCTGGGGCAGGAAGTGGGACGAAACTGTCTCACTCTGTGGACAGGGCGCCTACCTGGATTGGCGTGCCCAGGGGCTCTGGCTGGGGAGCAGGAAGTGGGACGAAACTGTCTCACTCTGTGGACCCGGGCGCCTACCTGGATTGGCGTGCCCAGGGGCTCTGGCTGGGGAGCAGGAAGTGGGACGAAACTGTCTCACTCTGTGGACCCGGGCGCCTACCTGGATTGGCGTGCCCAGGGGCTCTGGCTGGGGAGCAGGAAGTGGGACGAAACAGTCTCACTCTGTGGACCCGGGCGCCTACCTGGATTGGCGTGTCCAGGGGCTCTGGCTGGGGAGCAGGAAGCGGGACGAAACTGTCTCACTCTGTGGACCCGGGCGCCTAACTGGATTGGCGCACCCAGGGGCTCTGGCTGGGGATCAGGAAGTGGGACGAAACTGTCTCACTCTGTGGACCCGGACGCCTCACTGGATTGGGGCGCCCAGGGGCTCAAAATTGTACATCTTGTTAGATTACACAAACTAGGAAAGTTTGATCTAGCTGCACTGAAGATTCTTCGTAAGAAAGCCACTTATTTGCGGAACAGAACAGCCTTATTTCACAGAGTACTGTGTTCGGCAATGAAGGTGTTTGTTTTCTAAACAAACTACGTTAGAAATGTGATTAATCTGCGAAGGTGTACATCTTGTTAGATTATGCAAACTAGGAACGTTTGATCTTGCTGCACTGAAGACTCTTCGTAAGAAAGCAACTCATTTGCAGAACAGAAGAGCCTTATTTCACACAGTACTGTGTTCGGCAATGAAGGCGTTTGTTTTGTAAACAAACTACATTAGAAATGTGGTTAATCTACTAAGTTGTACATCTTGTTAGATTACACAAACCAGGAAAGTTTGATCTTGCTGCACTGAAGACTCTTCGTAAGAAAGCAACTCATTTCCAGAACAGAAATGGCTTATTTCACACAGTACTGTGTTTTGCAATGAAGGCGTTTGTTTTCTAAACGAACTACGTTAGAAATGTGGTTAATCTACTAAGTTGTACATCTTGTTAGATTACGCAAACTAGGAAAGTTTGATATTGCTGCACTGAAGTCTCCTCGTAAGAAAGCAACTCATTTGCAGAACAGAACAGCCTTATTTCACACAGTACTGTGTTCGGCAATGAAGGCGTTTGTTTTCTAAACAAACTACGTTAGAAATTTGGTTAATCTACTAAGTTGTACATCTTGTTAGATTACACAAACCAGGAAAGATTGATCTTGCTGTACTGAAGACTCTTCGTAAGAAAGCAACTCATTTCGGGAACAGAACAGCCTCATGTCACACAGTACTGTGTTCGGCAATGAAGGAGTTTGTTTTCTAAACAAACTACGTTAGAAATGTGGTTAATCTACTAAACTGTACACCTTGTTAGATTACACAAACTAGGAAAGTTTGATCTTGCTGCACTGAAGACTCTTCAGAAAGAAAGCAACTCATTTCCAGAACAGAACTGGCTTATTTCACACAGTACTGAGTTTAGGCAATGAAGGTGTTTGCTTTCTAAACAAACTACGTGAGAAATGTGGTTAATCTACTAAATTGTATACCTTGTTAGATTACACAAACTAGGAAAGTTTGATCTAGCTGCACTGAAGACTCTTCGTAAGAAAGCCACTCATTTGCTGAACACAACAGCCTTATTTCACACAGTACTGTGTTCGGCAATGAAGGCGTTTGTTTTCTAAACAAACTACGTTAGAAATGTGATTAATCTACTAAATTCTACATCTTCTTAGATTACGCAAACTAGGAAAGTTTGATCTTGCTGCACTGAAGACTCTTCGTAAGAAAGCCACTCATTTGCAGAACAGAACAGCCTTATTTCACACAGTACTGTGTTCGGCAATGAAGGTTTTGTTTTCTAAACAACTACGTTAGAAATGTGGTTAATCTACTAAGTTGTACATCTTGTTAGATTACACAAACCAGGAAAGTTTGATCTTGCTGCACTGAAGACTCTTCGTAAGAAAGCAACTCATTTCCAGAACAGAACTGGCTTATTTCACACAGTACTGTGTTCGGCAATGAAGGTGTTTGTTTTCTAAACAAACTACGTTAGAAATGTGGTTAATCTACTAAATTGTACACCTTGTTAGATTACACAAACTAGGAAAGTTTGATCTAACTGCACTGAAGACTCTTCGGAAGAAAGCCACTCATTTGCGGAACAGAACAGCTTTTTTCACACAGTACTGTGTTCGGCAATGAAGGCGTTTGTTTTCTAAACAATCTACGTGAGAAATGTGGTTAATCTACTAAGTTGTACATCTTGTTAGATTACACAAACCAGGAAAGTTTGATCTTGCTGCACTGAAGACTCTTCGTAAGAAAGCAACACATTTGGGGAACAGAACTGGCTTATTTCACACAGTACTGTGTTCGGCAATGACGGTGTTTGTTTTCTAAACAAACTACGTTAGAAATGTGGTTAATCTACAAAATTGTACACCTTGTTAGATTACACAAACTAGGAAAGTTTGATCTTGCTGCACTGAAGACTCTTCGTAAGAAAGCCACTCATTTGCGGAACAGAACAGCCTTATTTCACACAGTACTGTGTTCGCAATGAAGGCGTTTGTTTTCTAAACAAACTACGTTAGAAATGTGGTTAATCTACTAAATTGTACATCTTGTTAGATTAAACAAACTAGGAAAGTTTAATCTTGCTGCACTGAAGACTCTTCGTAAGAAAGCAACTCATTTGGGGAACAGAACAGCCTTATTTCACACAGTACTGTGTTCGGCAATGAAGGCGTTTGTTTTCTAAACAAACTACGTTAGAAATGTGGTTAATCTACTAAGGTGTACATCCTGTTAGATTACACAAACCAGGAAAGTTTGATCTTGCTGCACTGAAGACTCTTCGTAAGAAAGCAACTGATTTGCAGAACAGAACTGGTTTATTTCACACAGTACTGTGTTCGGCAATGAAGGTGTTTGTTTTCTAAACAAACTACGTTAGAAATGTGGTTAATCTACTAAGTTGTACATCTTGTTAGATTACACAAACTAGGAAAGTTTGATCATGCTGCACTGAAGACTCTTCGTAACAATGCCACTCATTTGCGGAACAGAACAGCCTTATTTCACACAGTACTGTGTTCGGAAATGAAGGCGTTTGTTTTCTAAACAAACTACGTTAGAAATGTGGTTAATATAATAAATTGTACATCTTGTTAGATTAAACAAACTAGGAAAGTTTGATTTTGCTGCATTGAAGACTCTTCGTAAGAAAGCAACTCATTTGTGGAACAGAACAGCCTTATTTCACACAGTACTGTGTTCGGCAATGAAGGCGTTTGTTTTCTGAACAAACTACGTCAGAACAGTGGTTATTCTACTAAATTGTACATCTTGTTAGATTAAGCAAACTAGGAAAGTTTGATCTTGCTGCACTGAAGACTGTTCGTAAAAGAAGCAACTGATTTAGAAAAACAAGACAGAAGAGCCTTATTCACACAGTACTGTGTTCGGCAACGAATGAGTTTGTTTTCTGAACAAACTACTTTAGAAATGATGGTAGTCTATTAAGTTGTACATCTTGTTAGATTACACAAACTCGGAAAGTTTGATCTAGCTGCACTGAAGACTCTTCGTAAGAAAGCCACTCATTTGCGGAAGAGAACAGCCTTATTTCACACAGTACTGTGTTCGGCAATGAAGGCGTTTGTTTTCTAAACAAACTACGTTAGAAATTTGGTGAATCTACTACGTTGTACATCTTGTTAGATTACACAAACTAGGAAAGTTTGATCTTGCTGCACTGAAGACTCTTCGTAAGAAAGCAACTCATTTGGGGAACAGAACAGCCTTATTTCACACAGTACTGTGTTCGGCAATGAAGGTGTTTGTTTTCTGAACAAACTACTTTAGAATGATGGTAGTCTATTAAGTTGTACATCTTGTTAGATTACACAAACTAGGAAAGTTTGATCTTGCTGCACTGAAGACTCTTCGTAAGAAAGCAAGTCATTTGGGGAACAGAACAGCCTTATTTACACAGTACTGTGTTCGGCAATGAAGGTGTTTGTTTTCTAAACAAACTACGTTAGAAATGCGGTTAATCTACTAAGTTGTACATCTTGTTAGATTACACAAACCAGGAAAGTTTGATCTTGCTGCACTGAAGACTCTTCGTAAGAAAGCAACTCATTTGCAGAACAGAACTGGCTTATTTCACACAGTACTGTGTTCGGCAATGAAGGTGTTTGTTTTCTAAACAAACTACGTTAGAAATGTGGTTAATCTACTGAATTGTACACCTTGTTAGATTACACAAACTAGGAAAGTTTGATCTAGCTGCACTGAAGATTCTTCGTAAGAAAGCCACTCATTTGCGGAACAGAACAGCCTTATTTCACAGAGTACTGTGTTTGGCACTGAAGGCGTTTGTTTTCTAAACAAACTACGTTAGAAATGTGATTAATCTACTAAGTTGTACATCTTGTTAGATTACGCAAACTAGGAAAGTTTGATCTTGCTGCACTGAAGACTCTTCGTAAGAAAGCAACTCATTTGCAGAACAGAACTGGCTTATTTCACACAGTACTGTGTTCGGCAATGAAGGTGTTTGTTTTCTAAACAAACTACGTTAGAAATGTGGTTAATCTACTAAATTGTACATCTTGTTAGATTACACAAACTAGGAAAGTTTTATCTAGCTGCACTGAAGATTCTTCGTAAGAAAGCCACTCATTTGCGGAACAGAACAGCCTTATTTCACAGAGTACTGTGTTCGGCAATGAAGGTGTTTGTTTTCTAAACAAACTACGTTAGAAATGTGATTAATCTGCTAAGGTGTACATCTTGTTAGATTACGCAAACTAGGAACGTTTGATCTTGCTGCACTGAAGACTCTTCGTAAGAAAGCAACTCATTTGCAGAACAGAAGAGCCTTATTTCACACAGTACTGTGTTCAGCAATGAAGGCGTTTGTTTTGTAAACAAACTACGTTAGAAATGTGGTTAATCTACTAAGTTGTACATCTTGTTAGATTACACAAACCAGGAAAGTTTGATCTTGCTGCACTGAAGACTCTTCGTAAGAAAGCAACTCATTTCCAGAACAGAACTGGCTTATTTCACACAGTACTGTGTTTTGCAATGAAGGCGTTTGTTTTCTAAACGAACTACGTTAGAAATGTGGTTAATCTACTAAGTTGTACATCTTGTTAGATTACGCAAACTAGGAAAGTTTGATATTGCTGCACTGAAGTCTCTTCGTAAGAAAGCAACTCATTTGCAGAACAGAACAGCCTTATTTCACACAGTACTGTGTTCGGCAATGAAGGCGTTTGTTTTCTAAACAAACTACGTTAGAAATGTGGTTAATCTACTAAGTTGTACATCTTGTTAGATTACACAAACCAGGAAAGATTGATCTTGCTGTACTGAAGACTCTTCGTAAGAAAGCAACTCATTTCGGGAACAGAACAGCCTCATGTCACACAGTACTGTGTTCGGCAATGAAGGTGTTTGTTTTCTAAACAAACTACTTTAGAAATGTCGTTAATCTACTAAATTGTACACCTTGTTAGATTACACAAACTAGGAAAGTTTGATCTTGCTGCACTGAAGACTCTTCGTAAGAAAGCCACTCATTTGCGTAACAGAACAGCCTTATTTCACACAGTTGTGTGTTCGGCAATGAAGGCGTTTGTTTTCTAAACAAACTACGTTACAAATGTGGTTAGTCTACTAAATTGTACATCTTGTTAGATTAAACAAAGTAGGAGAGTTTGATCTTGCTGCAGTGAAGACTCTTCGTAAGAGAGCAACTCATTTGGGGAACAGAACACCCTTATTTCACACAGTACTGTGTTCGGCAATGAAGGCGTTTGTTTTCTAAACAAACTACGTTAGAAATGTGGTTAATCTACTAAGTTGTACACCTTGTTAGTTTACACAAACCAGGAAAGTTTGATCTTGCTGCACTGAAGACTCTTCGTAAGAAAGCAACTCATTTCCAGAACAGAACTGGCTTATTTCACACAGTACTGAGTTCGGCAATGAAGGTGTTTGTTTTCTAAACAAACTACGTGAGAAATGTGGTTAATCTACTAAATTGTACACCTTGTTAGATTACACAAACTAGGAAAGTTTGATCTAGCTGCACTGAAGACTCTTAAAGAAGAAAGCCACTCATTTGCTGAACAGAACAGCCTTATTTCACACAGTACTGTGTTCGGCAATGAAGGCGTTTGTTTTCTAAACAAACTCCCTTAGAAATGTGATTAATCTACTAAATTCTACATCTTCTTAGATTACGCAAACTAGGAAAGTTTGATCTTGCTGCACTGAAGACTCTTCGTAAGAAAGCAACTCATATGCAGAACAGAACAGCCTTATTTCACACAGTACTGTGTTCGGCAATGAAGGCGTTTGTTTTCTAAACAAACTACGTTAGAAATGTGGTTAATCTACTAAGTTGTACATCTTGTTAGATTACACAAACCAGGAAAGTTTGATCTTGCTGCACTGAAGACTCTTCGTAAGAAAGCAACTCATTTCCAGAACAGAACTGGCTTATTTCACACAGTACTGTGTTCGGCAATGAAGGTGTTTGTTTTCTAAACAAACTACGTTAGAAATGTGGTTAATCTACTAAATTGTACACCTTGTTAGATTACACAAACTAGGAAAGTTTGATCTAACTGCACTGAAGACTCTTCGTAAGAAAGCCACTCATTTCTGGAACAGAACAGCCTTATTTCACACAGTACTGTGTTTTCGCAATGAAGGCGTTTGTTTTCTAAACAATCTACGTGAGAAATGTGGTTAATCTACTAAGTTGTACATCTTGTTAGATTACATAAACCAGGAAAGTTTGATCTTGCTGCACTGAAGACTCTTCGTAAGAAAGCAACTCATTTGGGGAACAGAACTGGCTTATTTAACACAGTACTGTGTTCGGCAATGACGGTGTTTGTTTTCTAAACAAACTACGTTAGAAATGTGGTTAATCTACAAAATTGTACACCTTGTTAGATTACACAAACTAGGAAAGTTTGATCTTGCTGCACTGAAGACTCTTCGTAAGAAAGCCACTCATTTGCGGAACAGAACTGGCTTATTTCACACAGTACTGTGTTCGGCAATGAAGGTGTTTGTTTTCTAAACAAACTACGTTAGAAATGTGGTTAATCTACTAAATTGTACATCTTGTTAGAATAAACAAACTAGGAAAGTTTAATCTTGCTGCACTGAAGACTCTTCGTAAGAAAGCAACTCATTTGGGGAACAGAACAGACTTATTTCACACAGTACTGTGTTCGGCAATGAAGGCGTTTGTTTTCTAAACAAACTACGTTAGAAATGTGGTTAATCTACTAAGTTGTACATCCTGTTAGATTACACAAACCAGGAAAGTTTGATCTTGCTGCACTGAAGACTCTTCGTAAGAAAGCAACTGATTTGCAGAACAGAACTGGTTTATTTCACACAGTACTGTGTTCGGCAATGAAGGTGTTTGTTTTCAAAACAAACTACGTTAGAAAAATGGTTAATCTACTAAGTTGTATCTTGTTGTTAGATTACACAAACTAGGAAAGTTTGATCGTGCTGTACTGAAGACTCTTCGTAACAATCCCACTCATTTGCGGAACAGAACAGCCTTATTTCACACAGTACTGTGTTCGGCAATGAAGGCGTTTGTTATCTAAACAAACTACGTTAGAAATGTGGTTAATATAATAAATTATACATCTTGTTAGATTAAACAAACTAGGAAAGTTTGATCTTGCTGCATTGAAGACTCTTCGTAAGAAAGCAACTCATTTGTGGAACAGAACAGCCTTATTTCACACAGTACTGTGTTCGGCAATGAAGGCGTTTGTTTTCTGAACAAACTACGTCAGAACTGTGGTTATTCTACTAAATTGTGCATCTTGTTAGATTAAGCAATCTAGGAAAGTTTGATCTTGCTGCACTGAAGACAGTTCGTAAGAAAGCAACTGATTTGGGGGACAGAAGAGCCTTATTCACCCAGTACTGTGTTTGGCAACGAATGAGTTTGTTTTCTGAACAAACTACTTTAGAAATGATGGTAGTCTATTAAGTTGTACATCTTGTTAGATTACACAAACTAGGAAAGTTTGATCTAGCTGCACTGAAGACTCTTCGTAAAAAGCCACTCATTTGCGGAAGAGAACAGCCTTATTTCACACAGTACTGTGTTCGGCAATGAAGGCGTTTATTTTCTAAACAAACTACGTTAGAAATTTGGTTAATCTACTACGTTGTACATCTTGTAAGATTACACAAACTAGGAAAGTTTGATCTTGCTGCACTGAAGACTCTTTGTAAGAAAGCAACTTATTTGGGGAACAGAACAGCCTTATTTCACACAGTACTGTGTTCGGGAATGAAGGTGTTTGTTTTCTAAACAAACTACTTTAGAATGATGGTATTCTATTAAGTTGTACGTCTTGTTAGATTACACAAACTAGGAAAGTTTGATCTTGCTGCACTGAAGACTCTTCGTAAGAAAGCAACTCATTTGGGGAACAGAACAGCCTTATTTACACAGTACTGTGTTCGGCAATGAAGGCGTTTGTTTTCTAAACAAACTACGTTAGAAATGCGGTTAATCTACTAAGTTGTACATCTTGTGAGATTACACAAACCAGGAAAGTTTGATCTTGCTACACTGAAGACTCTTCGTAAGAAAGCAACTCATTTGCAGAACAGAACTGGCTTATTTCACACAGTACTGTGTTCGGCAATGAAGGTGTTTGTTTTCTAAACAAACTACGTTAGAAATGTGGTTAATCTACTAAATTGTACACCTTGTTAGATTACACAAACTAGGAAAGTTTGATCTAGCTGCACTGAAGACTCTTCGTAAGAAAGCCACTCATTTGCTGAACAGAACAGCCTTATTTCACACAGTACTGTGTTCGGCAATGAAGGCGTTTGTTTTCTAAACAAACTACATTAGAAATGTGATTAATCTACTAAATTGTACATCTTGTTAGATTACACAAACTAGGAAAGTTTGATCTTGCTGCACTGAAGACTCTTCGTAAGAAAGCAACTCATTTGCAGAACAGAACAGCCTTATTTCACACAGTACTGTGTTCGGCAATGAAGGCGTTTGTTTTCTAAACGAACTACGTTAGAAATGTGGTTAATCTACTAAGTTGTACATCTTGTTAGATTACACAAACCAGGAAAGATTGATCTTGCTGCACTGAAGACTCTTCGTAAGAAAGCAACTCATTTCCAGAACAGAACTGGCTTATTTCACACAGTACTGTGTTCGGCAATGAAGGTGTTTGTTTTGTAAACAAACTACGTTAGAAATGTGGTTAATCTACTAAATTGTACACCTTGTTAGATTACACAAACTAGGAAAGTTTGATCTAACTGCACTGAAGACTCTTCGTAAGAAAGCCACCAATTTGCGGAACAGAACAGCCTTATTTCACACAGTACTGTGTTCGGCAATGAAGGCGTTTGTTTTCTAAACAATCTACGTGAGAAATGTGGTTAATCTACTAAGTTGTACATCTTGTTAGATTACATAAACCAGGAAAGTTTGATCTTGCTGCACTGAAGACTCTTCGTAAGAAAGCAACTCATTTGGGGAACAGAACTGGCTTATTTAACACAGTACTGTGTTCGGCAATGACGGTGTTTGTTTTCTAAACAAACTACGTTAGAAATGTGGTTAATCTACAAAATTGTACACCTTGTTAGATTACACAAACTAGGAAAGTTTGATCTTGCTGCACTGAAGACTCTTCGTAAGAAAGCCACTCATTTGCGGAACAGAACTGGCTTATTTCACACAGTACTGTGTTCGGCAATGAAGGTGTTTTGTTTTCTAAACAAACTACGTTAGAAATGTGGTTAATCTACTAAATTGTACATCTTGTTAGAATTAACAAACTAGGAAAGTTTAATCTTGCTGCACTGAAGACTCTTCGTAAGAAAGCAACTCATTTGAGAACAGAACAGACTTATTTCACACAGTACTGTGTTCGGCAATGAAGGCGTTTGTTTTCTAAACAAACTACGTTAGAAATGTGGTTAATCTACTAAGTTGTACATCCTGTTAGATTACACAAACCAAGAAAGTTTGATCTTGCTGCACTGAAGACTCTTCGTAAGAAAGCAACTGATTTGCAGAACAGAACTGGCTTATTTCACACAGTACTGTGTTCGGCAATGAAGGTGTTTGTTTTCTAAACAAACTACGTTAGAAATGTGGTTAATCTACTAAGTTGTACATCTTGTTAGATTACACAAACTAGGAAAGTTTGATCGTGCTGTACTGAAGACTCTTCGTAACAATGCCACTCATTTGCAGAACAGAACAGCCTTATTTCACACAGTACTGTGTTCGGCAATGAAGGCGTTTGTTTTCTAAACAAACTACGTTAGACATGTGGTTAATATACTAAATTGTACATCTTGTTAGATTAAACAAACTAGGAAAGTTTGATCTTGCTGCATTGAAGACTCTTCGTAAGAAAGCAACTCATTTGTGGAACAGAACAGCCTTATTTCACACAGTACTGTGTTCGGCAATGAAGGCGTTTGTTTTCTAAACAAACTACGTCAGAACTGTGGTTATTCTACTAAATTGTACATCTTGTTAGATTAAGCAAACTAGGAAAGTTTGATCTTGCTGCACTGAAGACTGTTGGTAAGAAAGCAACTGATTTGGGGAACAGAAGAGCCTTATTTCACACAGTACTGTGTTTGGCAGCCGAATGAGTTTGTTTTCTGAACAAACTACTTTAGAAATGATGGTAGTCTATTAAGTTGTACATCTTGTTAGATTACACAAACTAGGAAAGTTTGATCTAGCTGCACTGAAGACTCTTAGTAAAAAGCCACTCATTTGCAGAAGAGAACAGCCTTATTTCACACAGTACTGTGTTCTGCAATGAAGGCGTTTGTTTTCTAAACAAACTACGTTAGAAATGTGGTTAATCTACTACGTTGTACATCTTGTTAGATTACACAAACTAGGAAAGTTTGATCTTGCTGCACTGAAGACTCTTAGTAAGAAAGCAACTCATTTGGGGAACAGAACAGCCTTATTTCACACAGTACTGTGTTCGGCAATAAAGGCGTTTGTTTTCTAAACAAACTACTTTAGAATGATGGTAGTCTACTAAGTTGTACATCTTGTTAGATTACGCAAACTAGGAAAGTTTGATCTTGCTGCACTGAAGACTCTTCGTAAGAAAGCAACTCATTTGAGGAACAGAAGAGCCTTATTTCACACAGTACTGTGTTTGGCAATGAAGGCGTTTGTTTTGTAAACAAACTACGTTAGAAATGCGGTTAATCTACTAAGTTGTACATCTTGTTAGATTACACAAACCAGGAAAGTTTGATCTTGCTGCACTGAAGACTCTTCGTAAAAGCAACTCATTTGCAGAACAGAACTGGCTTATTTCACACAGTACTGTGTTCGGCAATGAAGGTGTTTGTTTTCTAAACAAACTACGTTAGAAATGTGGTTAATCTACTAAATTGTACATCTTGTTAGATTAAACAAACTAGGAAAGTTTGATCTAGCTGCACTGAAGACTCTTAAGTAAGAAAGCAACTCATTTGGGGAACAGAACAGCCTTATTTCACACAGTACTGTGTTCGGCAATGAAGGCGTTTGTTTTCTAAACAAACTACGTTAGAAATGTGGTTAATCTACTAAGTTGTACATCTTGTTAGATTACACAAACCAGGAAAGTTTGATCTTGCTGCACTGAAGACTCTTCGTAAGAAAGCAACTGATTTGCAGAACAGAACTGGTTTATTTCACACAGTACTGTGTTCGGCAATGAAGGTGTTTGTTTTCTAAACAAACTACGTTAGAAATGTGGTTAATCTACTAAGTTGTACATCTTGTTAGATTACACAAACTAGGAAAGTTTGATCATGCTGCACTGAAGACTCTTCGTAACAATGCCACTCATTTGCGGACAGAACAGCCTTATTTCACACAGTACTGTGTTCGGCAATGAAGGCGTTTGTTTTCTAAACAAACTACGTTAGAAATGTGGTTAATATAATAAATTGTACATCTTGTTAGATTAAACAAACTAGGAAAGTTTGATTTTGCTGCATTGAAGACTCTTCGTAAGAAAGCAACTCATTTGTGGAACAGAACAGCCTTATTTCACACAGTACTGTGTTCGGCAATGAAGGCGTTTGTTTTCTCTAAACAAACTACGTCAGAACAGTGGTTATTCTACTAAATTGTACATCTTGTTAGATTAAGCAAACTAGGAAAGTTTGATCTTGCTGCACTGAAGACTGTTAAATAAGAAAGCAACTGATTTGCAGAACAGAAAGAGCCTTATTCACACAGTACTGTGTTCGAGCAATGAATGAGTTTGTTTTCTGAACAAACTACTTTAGAAATGATGGTTAATCTATTAAGTTGTACATCTTGTTAGATTACACAAACTCGGAAAGTTTGATCTTGCTGCACTGAAGACTCTTTTTCAAAAGAAAGCCACTCATTTGGGGAAGAGAACAGCCTTATTTCACACAGTACTGTGTTCGGCAATGAAGGCGTTTGTTTTCTAAACAAACTACGTTAGAAATTTGGTGAAATCTACTACGTTGTACATCTTGTTAGATTACACAAACTAGGAAAGTTTGATCTTGCTGCACTGAAGACTCTTCGTAAGAAAGCAACTCATTTGGGGAACAGAACAGCCTTATTTCACACAGTACTGTGTTCGGCAATGAAAGGTGTTTGTTTTCTAAACAAACTACTTTAGAATGATGGTTAGTCTACTAAGTTGTACATCTTGTTAGATTACACAAACTAGGAAAGTTTGATCTTGCTGCACTGAAGACTCTTCGTAAGAAAGCAAGTCATTTGGGAACAGAACAGCCTTATTTACACAGTACTGTGTTCGGCAATGAAGGTGTTTGTTTTCTAAACAAACTACGTTAGAAATGTGGTTAATCTACTAAGTTGTACATCTTGTTAGATTACACAAACCAGGAAGTTTGATCTTGCTGCACTGAAGACTCTTCGTAAGAAAGCAACTCATTTGCAGAACAGAACTGGCTTATTTCACACAGTACTGTGTTCGGCAATGAAGGTGTTTGTTTTCTAAACAAACTACGTTAGAAATGTGGTTAATCTACTGAATTGTACACCTTGTTAGATTACACAAACTAGGAAAGTTTGATCTAGCTGCACTGAAAGATTCTTCGTAAGAAAGCCACTCATTTGTAAGAAAGCAACTCATTTGAACAGAACAGCCTTATTTCACAGAGTACTGTGTTTGGCAATGAAGGTGTTTGTTTTCTAAACAAACTACGTTAGAAATGTGATTAATCTACTAAGTTGTACATCTTGTTAGATTACACAAACTAGGAAAGTTTGATCTTGCTGCACTGAAGACTCTTCGTAAAAAGCAACTCATTTGCAGAACAGAACTGGCTTATTTCACACAGTACTGTGTTCGGCAATGAAGGTGTTTGTTTTCTAAACAAACTACGTTAGAAATGTGGTTAATCTACTAAATTGTACATCTTGTTAGATTACACAAACTAGGAAAGTTTGATCTTGCTGCACTGAAGATTCTTCGTAAGAAAGCAACTCATTTGGTGGGAACAGAACAGCCTTATTTCACACAGTACTGTGTTTGTTTTCTGCAATGAAAATGTGTTTGTTTTCTCTAAACAAACTACTGTTAGAAATGTGGTTAATCTACTAAAGTTGTTTTCTACATCTTGTTAGATTACACAAACTAGGAAAGTTTGATCTTGCTGCACTGAAGACTCTTTCGTAAGAAAAGCAACTCATTTGGGAACAGAACTGCCTTATTTCACACAGTACTGTGTTCGGCAATGAAGGTGTTTGTTTTCTAAACAAACTACGTTAGAAATGTGGTTAATCTACTAAGTTGTACATCTTGTTAGATTACACAAACTAGGAAAGTTTGATCTTGCTGCACTGAAGACTCTTAGTAAGAAAGCAACTCATTTGTTCGGAACAGAACAGCCTTATTTCACACAGTACTGTGTTTGATCTTGCAATGAAGGTGTTTGTTTTCTAAACAAACTACGTTAGAAATGTTTTGTTAATCTACTAAAATTGTACATCTTGTTAGATTACACAAACTGGGAAAGTTTGATCTTGCTGCACTGAAGACTCTTCGTAAGAAAGCAACTCATTTGCAGAACAGAACTGGCTTATTTCACACAGTACTGTGTTTGGTGAATCGGCAATGAAGGTGTTTGTTTTCTAAACAAACTACGTTAGAAATGTGGTTAATCTACTAAATTGTACATCTTGTTAGATTACACAAACTAGGAAAGTTTGATCTTGCTGCACTGAAGACTCTTCGTAAGAAAGCCACTCATTTGCAGAACAGAACAGAACAGCCTTATTTCACTACGTTAGAAATGTACTGTTGTACATCTTGTTAGATTACAATGAAAGTGTTTGTTTTCTAAACAAACTACGTTAGAAATGTGATTAATCTACTAAGGTGTACATCTTGTTAGATTACACAAACTAGGAGTACTGTTTGATCTTGCTGCACTGAAGACTCTAAATTGTACATCTTGTTAGAAAGCTTGCTCATTTTAGAACAGAACAGCCTTATTTCACACAGTACTGTGTTCGGCAATGAAGGTGTTTGTTTTCTAAACAAACTACGTTAGAAATGTGATTAATCTACTAAGTTGTACATCTTGTTAGATTACACAAACCAGGAAAGTTTGATCTTGCTTGCACTGAAGACTCTTCGTAAGAAAGCAACTCATTTGCAGAACAGAACAGCCTTATTTCACACAGTACTGTGTTCAGCAATGAAGGCGTTTGTTTTGTAAACAAACTAAAAATGTGGTTAAACTAAGTTGTACGTTAGAAAAAGTTTGATCTTGGTTAATCTACTAAGTTGTACATCTTGTTAGATTTTGTTTTCAAGCAAACTAGGAGAAATGTTTAATCTACTTGCTGCACTGAAAAGTTTCTTGAAGACTCTTCGTAAAAAGCAACTCATTTGCAGAACAGAACAGCCTTATTTCACACAGTACTGTGTTCGGCAATGAAGTGTTTGTTTTCTAAACAAACTACGTTAGAAATGTGGTTAATCTACTAAATTGTACATCTTGTTAGATTACACAAACCAGGAAAGTTTGATCTTGCTGCACTGAAGACTCTTCGTAAGAAAGCAACTCATTTGCAGAACAGAACAGCCTTATTTCACACAGTACTGTGTTCGGCAATGAAAGGTGTTTGTTTTCTAAACAAACTACGTTAGAAATGTTAATCTACTAAATTGTACATCTTGTTAGATTACACAAACTAGGAAAGTTTGATCTTGCTGCACTGAAGACTCTTCGTAAGAAAGCCACTCATTTGCGTAACAGAACAGCCTTATTTCACACAGTACTGTGTTCGGCAATGAAGGCGTTTGTTTTCTAAACAAACTACGTTAGAAATGTGGTTAATCTACTAAATTGTACATCTTGTTAGATTAAACAAACTAGGAAAGTTTGATCTTGCTGCACTGAAGACTCTTCGTAAGAAAGCAACTCATTTGGGGAACAGAACAGCCTTATTTCACACAGTACTGTGTTCGGCAATGAAGGCGTTTGTTTTCTAAACAAACTACGTTAGAAATGTGGTTAATCTACTAAGCTGTACACCTTGTTAGTTTACACAAACCAGGAAAGTTTGATCTTGCTGCACTGAAGACTCTTCGTAAGAAAGCAACTCATTTCCAGAACAGAACTGGCTTATTTCACACAGTACTGAGTTCGGCAATGAAGGTGTTTGCTTTCTAAACAAACTACGTTAGAAATGTGGTTAATCTACTAAGTTGTACATCTTGTTAGATTACACAAACCAGGAAAGATTGATCTTGCTGTACTGAAGACTCTTCGTAAGAAAGCAACTCATTTCGGGAACAGAACAGCCTCATGTCACACAGTACTGTGTTCGGCAATGAAGGTGTTTGTTTTCTAAACAAACTACGTTAGAAATGTCGTTAATCTACTAAATTGTACACCTTGTTAGATTACACAAACTAGGAAAGTTTGATCTTGCTGCACTGAAGACTCTTCGTAAGAAAGCCACTCATTTGCGTAACAGAACAGCCTTATTTCACACAGTACTGTGTTCGGCAATGAAGGCGTTTGTTTTCTAAACAAACTACATTAGAAATGTGATTAATCTACTAAATTCTACATCTTCTTAGATTACGCAAACTAGGAAAGTTTGATCTTGCTGCACTGAAGACTCTTCTTAAAAAGCAACTCATATGCAGAACAGAACACCCTTATTTCACACAGTACTGTGTTCGGCAATGAAGGCGTTTGTTTTCTAAACGAACTACGTTAGAAATGTGGTTAATCTACTAAGTTGTACATCTTGTTAGATTACACAAACCAGGAAAGATTGATCTTGCTGCACTGAAGACTCTTCGTAAGAAAGCAACTCATTTCAGAACAGAACTGGCTTATTTCACACAGTACTGTGTTAGAAGCAATGAAGGTGTTTGTTTTGTAAACAAACTACGTTAGAAATGTGGTTAATCTACTAAATTGTACACCTTGTTAGATTACACAAACTATGAAAGTTTGATCTAACTGCACTGAAGACTCTTCGTAAGAAAGCCACTCATTTGCGGAACAGAACAGCCTTATTTCACACAGTACTGTGTTTCGGCAATGAAGGCGTTTGTTTTCTAAACAAACTACGTTAGAAATGTGGTTAATCTACTAAGTTGTACATCTTGTTAGATTACATAAACCAGGAAAGTTTGATCTTGCTGCACTGAAGACTCTTCGTAAAAGCAACTCATTTTGGGAACAGAACTGGCTTATTTAACACAGTACTGTGTTCGGCAATGACGGTGTTTGTTTTCTAAACAAACTACGTTAGAAATGTGGTTAATCTACAAAATTGTACACCTTGTTAGATTACACAAACTAGGAAAGTTTGATCTTGCTGCACTGAAGACTCTTCGTAAAAAAGCCACTCATTTGGAAACAGAACTGGCTTATTTCACACAGTACTGTGTTCGGCAATGAAGGTGTTTGTTTTCTAAACAAACTACGTTAGAAATGTGGTTAATCTACTAAATTGTACATCTTGTTAGAATAAACAAACTAGGAAAGTTTAATCTTGCTGCACTGAAGACTCTTCGTAAGAAAGCAACTCATTTGGGGAACAGAACAGACTTATTTCACACAGTACTGTGTTCGGCAATGAAGGCGTTTGTTTTCTAAACAAACTACGTTAGAAATGTGGTTAATCTACTAAGTTGTACATCCTGTTAGATTACACAAACCAGGAAAGTTTGATCTTGCTGCACTGAAGACTCTTCGTAAGAAAGCAACTGATTTGCAGAACAGAACTGGTTTATTTCACACAGTACTGTGTTCGGCAATGAAGGTGTTTGTTTTCTAAACAAACTACGTTAGAAATGTGGTTAATCTACTAAGTTGTACATCTTGTTAGATTACACAAACTAGGAAAGTTTGATCGTGCTGTACTGAAGACTCTTCGTAACAATGCCACTCATTTGCGGAACAGAACAGCCTTATTTCACACAGTACTGTGTTCGGCAATGAAGGCGTTTGTTATCTAAACAAACTACGTTAGAAATGTGGTTAATATAATAAATTATACATCTTGTTAGATTAAACAAACTAGGAAAGTTTGATCTTGCTGCATTGAAGACTCTTCGTAAGAAAGCAACTCATTTGTGGAACAGAACAGCCTTATTTCACACAGTACTGTGTTCGGCAATGAAGGTTTTGTTTTCTGAACAAACTACGTCAGAACTGTGGTTATTCTACTAAATTGTGCATCTTGTTAGATTAAGCAATCTAGGAAAGTTTGATCTTGCTGCACTGAAGACAGTTCGTAAGAAAGCAACTGATTTGGGGGACAGAAGAGCCTTATTCACCCAGTACTGTGTTTGGCAACGAATGAGTTTGTTTTCTGAACAAACTACTTTAGAAATGATGGTAGTCTATTAAGTTGTACATCTTGTTAGATTACACAAACTAGGAAAGTTTGATCTAGCTGCACTGAAGACTCTTCGTAAAAAGCCACTCATTTGCGGAAGAGAACAGCCTTATTTCACACAGTACTGTGTTCGGCAATGAAGGCGTTTATTTTCTAAACAAACTACGTTAGAAATGGGTTAATCTACTAAATTGTACATCTTGTAAGATTACACAAACTAGGAAAGTTTGATCTTGCTGCACTGAAGACTCTTTGTAAGAAAGCAACTTATTTGGGGAACAGAACAGCCTTATTTCACACAGTACTGTGTTCGGGCAATGAAGGTGTTTGTTTTCTAAACAAACTACTTTAGAATGATGGTATTCTATTAAGTTGTACATCTTGTTAGATTACACAAACTAGGAAAGTTTGATCTTGCTGCACTGAAGACTCTTCGTAAGAAAGCAACTCATTTGAGGGAACAGAACAGCCTTATTTACACAGTACTGTGTTCGGCAATGAAGGCGTTTGTTTTCTAAACAAACTACGTTAGAAATGCGGTTAATCTACTAAGTTGTACATCTTGTTAGATTACACAAAACCAGGAAAGTTTGATCTTGCTACACTGAAGACTCTTCGTAAGAAAGCAACTCATTTGCAGAACAGAACTGGCTTATTTCACACAGTACTGTGTTCGGCAATGAAGGTGTTTGTTTTCTAAACAAACTACATTAGAAATGTGGTTAATCTACTAAATTGTACATCTTGTTAGATTAAACAAACTAGGAAAGTTTAATCTTGCTGCACTGAAGACTCTTCGTAAGAAAGCAACTCATTTGGGAACAGAACAGCCTTATTTCACACAGTACTGTGTTCGGCAATGAAGGCGTTTGTTTTCTAAACAAACTACGTTAGAAATGTGGTTAATCTACTAAGGTGTACATCTTGTTAGATTACACAAACCAGGAAAGTTTGATCTTGCTGCACTGAAGACTCTTCGTAAAGAAAGCAACTGATTTGCAGAACAGAACTGGTTTATTTCACACAGTACTGTGTTCGGCAATGAAGGTGTTTGTTTTCTAAACAAACTACGTTAGAAATGTGGTTAATCTACTAAGTTGTACATCTTGTTAGATTACACAAACTAGGAAAGTTTGATCATGCTGCACTGAAGACTCTTCGTAAAGCCACTCATTTGCGGAACAGAACAGCCTTATTTCACACAGTACTGTGTTCGGAAATGAAGGCGTTTGTTTTCTAAACAAACTACGTTAGACATGTGGTTAATATACTAAATTGTACATCTTGTTAGATTAAACAAACTAGGAAAGTTTGATCTTGCTGCATTGAAGACTCTTCGTAAGAAAGCAACTCATTTGTGGAACAGGACAGCCTTATTTCACTGAGTACTGTGTTCGGCAATGAAGGCCTTTGTTTTCTGAACAAACTACGTCAGAACAGTGGTTATTCTACTAAATTGTACATCTTGTTAGATTAAGCAAACTAGGAAAGTTTGATCTTGCTGCACTGAAGACAGTTCGTAAGAAAGCAACTGATTTGGGGAACAGAAGAGCCTTATTTCACACAGTACTGTGTTCGGCAAATGATGAGTTTGTTTTCTGAACAAACTACTTTAGAAATGATGGTAGTCTATTAGAGTTGTACATCTTGTTAGATTACACAAACTAGGAAAGTTTGATCTAGCTGCACTGAAGACTCTTCGTAAGAAAGCCACTCATTTGCGGAACAGAACAGCCTTATTTCACACAGTACTGTGTTCGGCAATGAAGGCGTTTGTTTTCTAAACAAACTACGTTAGAAATTTGGTGAATCTACTACGTTGTACATCTTGTTAGATTACACAAACTAGGAAAGTTTGATCTTGCTGCACTGAAGACTCTTCGTAAAGAAAGCAACTCATTTTGGAACAGAACAGCCTTATTTCACACAGTACTGTGTTCGGCAATGAAGGTGTTTGTTTTCTGAAACAAACTACTTTAGAATGATGGTAGTCTATTAAGTTGTACATCTTGTTAGATTACACAAACTAGGAAAGTTTGATCTTGCTGCACTGAAGACTCTTAGTAAGAAAGCAAGTCATTTGGGGAACAGAACAGCCTTATTTACACAGTACTGTGTTCGGCAATGAAGGTGTTTCTTTTCTAAACAAACTACGTTAGAAATGTGGTTAATCTACTAATTTGTACATCTTGTTAGATTACACAAACCAGGAAAGTTTGATCTTGCTGCACTGAAGACTCTTCGTAAAGAAAGCAACTCATTTGCAGAACAGAACTGGCTTATTTCACACAGTACTGTGTTCGGCAATGAAGGTGTTTGTTTTCTAAACAAACTACGTTAGAAATGTGGTTAATCTACTAAATTGTACACCTTGTTAGATTACACAAACTAGGAAAGTTTGATCTAGCTGCACTGAAGATTCTTCGTAAGAAAGCCACTCATTTCTGAACAGAACAGCCTTATTTCACAGAGTACTGTGTTTGGCACTGAAGGCGTTTGTTTTCTAAACAAACTACGTTAGAAATGTGATTAATCTACTAAGTTGTACATCTTGTTAGATTACGCAAACTAGGAAAAGTTTGATCTTGCTGCACTGAAGACTCTTAAGTAAGAAAGCAACTCATTTGCAGAACAGAACTGGCTTATTTCACACAGTACTGTGTTCGGCAATGAAGGTGTTTGTTTTCTAAACAAACTACGTTAGAAATGTGGTTAATCTACTAAATTGTACATCTTGTTAGATTACACAAACTAGGAAAGTTTTATCTAGCTGCACTGAAGATTCTTCGTAAGAAAGCCACTCATTTATGAACAGAACAGCCTTATTTCACAGAGTACTGTGTTCGGCAATGAAGGCGTTTGTTTTCTAAACAAACTACGTTAGAAATGTGGTTAATCTACTAAGGTGTACATCCTGTTAGATTACACAAACCAGGAAAGTTTGATCTTGCTGCACTGAAGACTCTTCGTAAGAAAGCAACTGATTTGCAGAACAGAACTGGTTTATTTCACACAGTACTGTGTTCGGCAATGAAGGTGTTTGTTTTCTAAACAAACTACGTTAGAAATAATGGTTAATCTACTAAGTTGTACATCTTGTTAGATTACACAAACTAGGAAAGTTTGATCATGCTGCACTGAAGACTCTTCGTAACAATGCCACTCATTTGCGGAACAGAACAGCCTTATTTCACACAGTACTGTGTTCGGAAATGAAGGCGTTTGTTTTCTAAACAAACTACGTTAGAAATGTGGTTAATATAATAAATTGTACATCTTGTTAGATTAAACAAACTAGGAAAGTTTGATTTTGCTGCATTGAAGACTCTTCGTAAGAAAGCAACTCATTTGTGGAACAGAACAGCCTTATTTCACACAGTACTGTGTTCGGCAATGAAGGCGTTTGTTTTCTGAACAAACTACGTCAGAACAGTGGTTATTCTACTAAATTGTACATCTTGTTAGATTAAGCAAACTAGGAAAGTTTGATCTTGCTGCACTGAAGACTGTTCGTAAGAAAGCAACTGATTTGGGGAACAGAAGAGCCTTATTCACACAGTACTGTGTTCGGCAACGAATG
Organism: Orientallactaga sibirica; assembly: GCA_036365145.1. Lineage (NCBI taxonomy): Eukaryota > Metazoa > Chordata > Mammalia > Rodentia > Dipodidae > Orientallactaga > Orientallactaga sibirica. Next base: position 410 of record JAEOAD010000661.1, on the reverse strand, counting down.
AGTTTGTTTTCTGAACAAACTACTTTAGAAATGATGGTAGTCTATTAAGTTGTACATCTTGTTAGATTACACAAACTCGGAAAGTTTGATCTAGCTGCACTGAAGACTCTTCGTAAGAAAGCCACTCATTTGCGGAAGAGAACAGCCTTATTTCACACAGTACTGTGTTCGGCAATGAAGGCGTTTGTTTTCTAAACAAACTACGTTAGAAATTTGGTGAATCTACTACGTTGTACATCTTGTTAGATTACACAAACTAGGAAAGTTTGATCTTGCTGCACTGAAGACTCTTCGTAAGAAAGCAACTCATTTGGGGAACAGAACAGCCTTATTTCACACAGTACTGTGTTCGGCAATGAAGGCGTTTGTTTTCTAAACAAACTACTTTAGAATGATGGTAGTCTATTAAG
>JAEOAD010000473.1:0-61891 GCA_036365145.1 Orientallactaga sibirica | reverse complement strand
TAGATTGGCCTCATTTCTGTACAAGTTAGTGAATCTGCCTCATTTCTAAAGTAGTTTCTTTAGAAAAAGAAACATCTTCAGTACCAACACTGTACTGTGTCAAATAAGTTACTTCGCCTAGGAATCAATTTAATTTCTACAAAGAAGGTTCAGTGCAGCAAGTTCAAACTTTCCTTGTTAATGTAATCTCAAAAGATGGCAAATTAGAACATTCATACCATTTGTAAAGTACCTTGTTGAGAAAACAAACATCTTCATTGCCAAAAATTGTACTGTGTGAAATAAGCTCATTCGGTTCTAGGAATCAATTTAATTTCTACGAAGAAGGTTCAGTGCAGCAAGTTCAAACTTTCCTTGTTAATGTAATCTAAAAAGATGGCCAAGTTAGTAGATCTGACTCATTTGTAAAGTAGTTTGTTGAGAAAACAAACATCTTCATTGTTTAACATTGTACTGTGAAATAAGCTCATTCGGTTCTAGGAATCAGTTGCTTCCTACAAAGAAGGTTGAGTGCAGCAAGTTCAAACTTTCCTTGTTAATGTAATCTGAAAAGATGCACGATGTAGTAGATTGGCCTCATTTCTAAAGTAGTTTCTTTAGAAAAGAAACATCTTCAGTACCTAACACTGTACTGTGTGAAATAAGTTAATTCGCTTTCTAGGAATCAGTTCAATTTCTAAGAAGAAGGTTTAGTGCAGCAAGTTCAAACTTTCCTTGTTAATGTAATCTAAAGAGATGTACAAGTTAGAAGATTCGCTCATTTGTAAAGTACTTTGTTGAGAAAACAAACATCTTCATTGCCGAACATTGTACTGTGTGAAATAAGCCTCATCTGGTCTAGGAATCAGTGGCTTTCCTACAAAGAAGGTTGAGTGCAGCAAGTTCAAACGTTCCTTGTTAATGTAATCTAAAAAGATGGCCAAGTTAGTAGATACGCCTCATTTGTAAAGTAGTTTGTTGAGAAAACAAACATCTTCATTGCCAAACATTGTACTGTGTGAAATAAGCTCATTCGGTTCTAGGAATCAGTTGCTTTCCTACAAAGAAGGGTTGAGTGCAGGAAGTTCAAACTTTCCTTGTTAATGTAATCTGAAAAGATGCACAACTTAGTAGATTGGCCTCATTTCTAAAGTAGTTTGTTTAGAAAACAAACATCTTCATTACCAACACTGTACTATGTGAAATGAGCTTGTTCGATTCTAGGAATCACTTGCTTTCCTACAAAGAAGGTTGAGTGCAGCAAGTTCAAACTTTCCTACTTTGTGTAATCTAACAAGATGTACAAGTTAGTGGATTCATCATTTCTAAAGGAGTTTCTTTAGAAAAGAAATATCTTCAGTACTAACACTGTACTGTGTCAAATAAGCTAATTCGCTTCTAGGAATCAATTTAATTTCTACAAAGAAGGTTGAGTGCAGCAAGTTCAAACTTTCCTTGTTAATGTAATCTCAAAAGATGGCCAAGTTAGAAGATTCGCCTCATTTGTAAAGTACCTTGTTGAGAAAAACAAACATCTTCATTAATAAAAATTGTACTGTGTGAAATAAGCTCATTCGGTTCTAGGAGTCAATTTAATTTCCTACAAAGAAGGTTTGAGTGCAGCAAGTTCAAACTTTCCTTGTTAATGTAATCTAAAAAGATGGCCAAGTTAGTAGATTCGACTCATTTGTAAAGTAGTTTGTTGAGAAAACAAACATCTTCATTGCCTAACATTGTACTGTGTGAAATAAGCTCATTTGTTCTAGGAATCACTTGCTTTCCTACAAAGAAGGTTGAGTGCAGCAAGTTCAAACTTTCCTTGTTAATGTAATCTGAAAAGATGTGATGTAGTAGATTGGCCCTCATTTCTAAAGTAGTTTCTTTAGAAAACAAACATCTTCAGTACCGAACACTGTACTGTGTGAAATAAGTTAATTTGTTTTCTAGGAATCAGTTGCTTTCCTACAAAGAAGGTTGAGTGCAGCAAGTTCAAACTTTCCTTGTTAATGTAATCTAAAAAGATGTACAAGTTAGTAGATTCGACTCATTTGTAAAGTAGTTTGTTGAGAAAACAAACATCTTCATTGCCAAACATGGTACTGTGTGAAATAAGCTATTCTGGTTCTAGGAATCACTTGCTTTCCTACAAAGAAGGTTGAGTGCAGCAAGTTCAAACTTTCCTTGTTTGTGTAATCTAAAAAGATGTACAAGTAGTAGATTGGCCTCATTTTCTAAAGTAGTTTGTTTAGAAAACAAACATCTTCATTGCCAACACTGTACTGTGTGAAATGAGCTAAGTTCGATTAGGAATCACTTGCTTTCCTACAAAGAAGGTTGAGTGCAAGAAGTTCAAACTTTCCTAGTTTGTGTAATCTAAAAAGATGTACAAGTTAGTGGATTCGCCTCATTTCAAAAGTAGTTTCTTTAGAAAAGAAACATCTTCATTGCCGAACACTGTACTGTGTGAAATAAGTTAATTCGTTTCTAGGAATCACTTGCTTTCCTACAAAGAAGGTTGAGTGCAGCAAGTTCAAACTTTCCTAGTTTGTGTAATCTAACAAGATGTACAAGTTAGTGGATTCACTCATTTCTAAAGTAGTTTCTTTAGAAAACAAACATCTTCATTGCTGAACATTGTACTGTGTGAAATAAGCTAATTCGATTCTAGGAATCACTTGCTTCCTGCCAAAAAGAAGGTTGAGTGCAGCAAGTTCAAACTTTCCTAGTTTGTGTAATCTAACAAGATGTACAAGTTAGTAGATTTGCCTCATTTCTAAAGTAGTTTCTTGAGAAAACAAACATCTTCATTGCCGAACATTGTACTGTGTGAAATAAGCTCATTCGGTTCTAGGAATCACTTGCTTTCCTACAAAGAAGGTTGAGTGCAGCAAGTTCAAACCTTCCTTGTTTGTGTAATCTAAAAAGATGGCCAAGTTAGTAGATTCACTCATTTGTAAAGTAGTTTGTTGAGAAAACAAACATCTTTATTGCCTAACATTGTACTGTGTGAAATAAGCTAATTCGGTTCTAGGAATCACTTGCTTTCCTCCAAAGAAGGTTGAGTGCAGCAAGTTCAAACTTTCCTTGTTTGTGTAATCTAAAAAGATGTACAACTTAGTAGATTGGCCTCATTTCTAAAGTAGTAGTTTCTTTAGAAAACAAACATCTCCAGTACCAACACTGTACTGTGTGAAATAAGTTAATTCACTTCTAGGAATCACTTGCTTTCCTACAAAGAAGGTTGAGTGCAGCAAGTTCAAACTTTCCTAGTTTGTGTAATCTAACAAGATGTACAAGTTAGTGGATTCGCATCATTTCTAAAGTAGTTTCTTTGAGAAAACAAACATCTTCAGTGCCGAACATTGTACTGTGTGAAATAAGTTAATTCGGTCTAGGAATCAGGTGCTTTCCTACAAAGAAGGTTGAGTGCAGCAAGTTCAAACTTTCCTTCTTTGTGTAATCAAAAAAGATGTACAAGTTAGTAGATTCGGACTGATTTGTAAAGTAGTTTGTTGAGAAAACAAACATCTTCATTGCCGAACATTGTACTGTGTGAAATAAGCTAATTCGGTTCTAGGAATCACTTGCTTTCCTACAAAGAAGGTTGAGTGCAGCAAGTTCAAACTTTCCTAGTTAATGTAATCTAAAAAGATGTCCAAGTTAGTAGATTCGCCTCATTTCTAAAGTAGTTTCTTGAGAAAACAAACATCTAAATTGCCAAACATTGTACTGTGTGAAATGAGCTAATTGAGTTCTAGGAATCAGTTTACTTTCTACAAAGAAGGTTGAGTTTAGCAAGTTCAAACTTTCCTTGTTAATGTAATCTAAAAGATGTCCAAGTTAGTAGATTTGCCTCATTTCTAAAGTAGTTTGTTGAGAAAACAAACATCTTCATTGCCGAACATTGTACTGTGTGAAATAAGCTAATTTAGTTCTAGGAATCACTTGCTTTCCTACAAAGAAGGTTGAGTGCAGCAAGTTCAAACTTTCCTTGTTAATGTAATCTAACAAGATGCACACTTAGTAGATTGGCCTCATTTCTAAAGTAGTTTCTTAGAAAAGAAACATCTTCAGTGCCTAACACTGTACTGTGTGAAATGAGTTAATTCGGTTCTAGGAATCACTTGCTTTCTACAAAGATGGTTGAGTGCAGCAAGTTCAAACTTTCCTAGTTTGTGTAATCTAACAAGATGTACAAGTTAGTAGATTCGCATCATTTCTAAAGTAGTTTCTTTAGAAAACAAACATCTTCATTACTGAACACTGTACTGTGTGAAATAAGTTAATTGGTTCTAGGAATCACTTCCTTTCCTACAAAGAAGGTTGAGTGTGCAGCAAGTTCAAACTTTCCTAGTTAATGTAATCTAAAAAGATGTACAAGTTAGTAGATTCGACTCATTTCTAAAGTAGTTTGTTGAGAAAACAAACATCTTCATTGCCGAACATTGTACTGTGTGAAATAAGCTATTCGGTTCTAGGAATCAGTTGCTTTCCTACAAAGAAGGTTGAGTGCAGCAAGTTCAAACTTTCCTTGTTAATGTAATCTAAAAAGATGTCCAAGTTAGTAGATTCGCCTCATTTCTAAAGTAGTTTTTGAGAAAACAAACATCTTCATTGCCAAACATTGTACTTTGTGAAATGAGCTAATTGAGTTCTAGGAATCACTTTACTTTCCTACAAAGATGGTTGAGTTTAGCAAGTTCAAACTTTCCTTTGTTACTGTAATCTAAAAGATGTCCAAGTTAGTAGATTTGCCTCATTTCTAAAAGAGTTTGTTGAGAAAAACAAACATCTTCATTTCCAACATTGTACTGTGTGAAATAAGCTAATTTAGTTCTAGAAATCAGTTGCTTTCCTACAAAGAAGGTTGAGTGTCGCAAGTTCAAACTTTCCTAGTTAATGTAACCTCAAAAAGATGCACGAATTAGTAGATTGGCCTCATTTTCTAAAGTAGTTTCTTTAGAAAACAAACATCTTCAGTACTGAACACTGTACTGTGTGAAATGAGTTAATTCGCTTCTAGGAATCACTTGCTTTCCTACAAAGATGGTTGAGTGCAGCAAGTTCAAACTTTCCTAGTTTGTGTAACTAACAAGATGTACAAGTTAGTAGATTCGCCTCATTTATAAAGTAGTTTCTTTAGAAAACAAACATCTTCATTGCAGAACACTGTACTGTGTGAAATAAGCTAATTCGGTTCTAGGAATCACTTGCTTTCCTACAAAGAAGGTTGAGTGCAGCAAGTTCAAACTTTCCTTGTTAATGAAATCTAAAAAGATGGCCAAGTTAGTAGATTCGACTCATTTCTAAAGTAGTTTGTTGAGAAAACAAACATCTTCATTGCCAAACATTGTACTGTGTGAAATAAGCTAATTCGGTTCTAGGAATCAGTTGCTTTCCTACAAAGAAGGTTGAGTGCAGCAAGTTCAAACTTTCCTTGTTAATGTAATCTAAAAGATGTACAAGTTAGTAGATTCGACTCATTTGTAAAGTAGTTTGTTGAGAAAACAAACATCTTCATTGCCTAACATTGTACTGTGTGAAATAAGCTGATTCGGGTCTAGGAATCAGTTGCTTTCCTACAAAGAAGGTTGAGTGCAGCAAGTTCAAACTTTCCTAGTTTGTGTAATCTCAAAAGATGGCCAAGTTAGTAGATTCTCCTCATTTCTAAAGTAGTTTATTGAGAAAACAAACATCTTCATTGCCGAACATTGTACTGTGTGAAATAAGCTCATTCGGTTCTAGGAATCACTTGATTTCCTACAAAGAAGGTTGAGTGCAGCAAGTTCAAACTTTCCTAGTTAATGTAATCTAAAAAGATGTACCAAGTTAGTAGATTCGCCTGATTTGTAAAGTAGTTTGTTGAGAAAACAAACATCTTCATTGCCAACATTGTACTGTGTGAAATAAGCTAATTCGTTCTAGGAATCACTTGCTTTCCTACAAAGAAGGTTGAGTGCAGCAAGTTCAAACTTTCCTAGTTTGTGTAATCTAAAAAGATGTCCAAGTTAGTAGATTCAGCCTCATTTCTAAAGTAGTTTCTTTAGAAAACAAACATCTTCATTGCCAAACATTGTACTGTGAAATGAGCTAATTGAGTTCTAGGAATCAGTTTACTTTCCTACAAAGAAGGTTGAGTTTAGCAAGTTCAAACTTTCCTTGTTAATGTAATCTAAAAAGATGTCCAAGTTAGTAGATTTGCCTCATTTCTAAAATAGTTTGTTGAGAAAACAAACATCTTCATTGCCGAACATTGTACTGTGTGAAATAAGCTAATTTAGTTCTAGAATCAGTTTGCTTTCCTACAAAGAAGGTTGAGTGCAGCAAGTTCAAACTTTCCTTGTTAATGTAATCTAAAGATGCACGAATTAGTAGATTGGCCTCATTTCTAAAGTAGTTTCTTTAGAAAAGAAATCTCTTCAGTGTCAACACTGTACTGTGTGAAATGAGTTAATTCGCTTCTAGGAATCAGTTGCTTTCCTACAAAAGATGGTTGAGTGCAGGAAGTTCAAACTTTCCTAGTTTGTGTAATCTAACAAGATGTACAAGTTAGTAGATTCGCCTCATTTATAAAGTAGTTTCTTTAGAAAACAAACATCTTCATTGCCTAACACTGTACTGTGTGAAATAAGCTTAATTCGGTTCTAGGAATCAGGTTGCTTTCCTACAAAGAAGGTTGAGTGCAGCAAGTTCAAACTTTCCTTGTTAATGTAATCTAAAAAGATGGCCAAGTTAGTAGATTCGACTCATTTGTAAAGTAGTTTGTTGAGAAAACAAACATCTTCATTGCCAAACATTGTACTGTGTGAAATCAGCTAATTCTGGTTTTCTAGGAATCAGTTGCTTTCCTACAAAGAAGGTTGAGTGCAGCAAGTTCAAACTTTCCTTGTTTGTGTAATCTAAAAAGATGGCAAGTTAGAGATTCGACTCATTTGTAAAGTAGTTTGTTGAGAAAACAAACATCTTCATTGCCGAACATTGTACTGTGTGAAATAAGCTGATTCGGTTCTAGGAATCAGTTGCTTTCCTACAAAGAAGGTTGAGTGCAGCAAGTTCAAACTTTCCCTGTTAATGTAATCTAAAAGATGGCCAAGTTAGTAGATTTGCCTCATTTGTAAAGTAGTTTCTTGAGAAAACAAACATCTTCATTGCCGAACATTGTACTGTGTGAAATAAGCTCATTCGGTTCTAGGAATCACTTGCTTTCCTACAAAGAAGGTTGAGTGCAGCAAGTTCAAACTTTCCTTGTTAATGTAATCTAACAAGATGGTACAAGTTAGTAGATTCGACTGATTTGTAAAGTAGTTTGTTGAGAAAACAAACATCTTCATTGCCGAACATTGTACTGTGTGAAATAAGCTAATTCGGTTCTAGGAATCATTTGCTTTCCTACAAAGGAGGTTGAGTGCAGCAAGTTCAAAGTTTCCTTGTTAATGTAATCTAAAAAGATGTCCAAGTTAGTAGATTCGCCTCATTTCTAAAGTAGTTTGTTTAGAAAAAAAAACATCTTCATTGCCAAACATTGTACTGTGAAATGAGCTAATTGAGTTCTAGGAATCAGTTGCTTTCCTACAAAGATGGTTGAGTGCAGCAAGTTCAAACTTTCCTTCTTAATGTAATCTGTAAAGATGTCCAAGTTAGTAGATTTGCCTCATTTCTAAAGTAGTTTGTTGAGAAAACAAACATCTTTCATTGCATTGTACTGTGTGAACAAAGCTGTTTAGTTCTAGAATTTAGAAAATAAGCTAGTTCGTTCTAGGAATCACTTGCTTGCTTTCCTACAAAGAAGGTTGAGTGCAGCAAGTTCAAACTTTCCTTCTTTGTGTAATCTAAAAAGATGTACAAGTTAGTAGATTCGACTCATTTGTAAAGTAGTTTGTTGAGAAAACAAACATCTTCATTGCCGAACATTGTACTGTGTGAAATAAGCTGATTCGGTTCTAGGAATCAGTTGCTTTCCTACAAAGAAGGTTGAGTGCAGCAAGTTCAAACTTTCCTTGTTAATGTAATCTAAAAAGATGGCCAAGTTAGTAGATTCGCCTCATTTGTAAAGTAGTTGTTGAGAAAAAAACATCTTCATTGCCTAACATTGTACTGTGTGAAATAAGCTAATTCGGTTCTAGGAATCACTTGCTTTCCTACAAAGAAGGTTGAGTGCAGCAAGTTCAAACTTTCCTTGTTAATGTAATCTGAAAAGATGCACAACTTAGTAGATTAGCCTCATTTCTAAAGTAGTTTGTTTAGAAAACAAACATCTTCATTACCGAACACTGTACTATGTGAAATGAGCTAGTTTCGATTCTAGGAATCACTTGCTTTCCTACAAAGAAGGTTGAGTGCAGCAAGTTCAAACTTTCCTACCTTGTGTAATCTAACAAGATGTACAAGTTATTGGATTCGCCTCATTTCTAAAGTAGATTTTTGAGAAAAACAAACATCTTCAGTGCCGAACACTGTACTGTGTGAAATAAGTTAATTCGTTCTAGGAATCAGTTTAATTTCTACAAAGAAGGTTGAGTGCAGCAAGTTCAAACTTTCCTTGTTAATGTAATCTCAAAAGATGGCCAAGTTAGTAGATTCGCCTCATTTGTAAAGTAGTTTGTTGAGAAAACAAACATCTTCATTGCCGAACATTGTACTGTGTGAAATAAGCTAATTCGGTTCTAGGAATCAGTTGCTTTCCTACAAAGAAGGTTGAGTGCAGCAAGTTCAAACTTTTCTTGTTTGTGTAATCTGAAAAGATGCACAACTTAGTAGATTGGCCTCATTTCTAAAGTAGTTTGTTTAGAAAACAAACATCTTCATTGCCAACACTGTACTGTGTGAAATGAGCTAGTTCAAGTTCTAGGAATCACTTGCTTTCCTACAAAGAAGGTTGAGTGCAGCAAGTTCAAACTTTCCTAGTTTGTGTAATCTAACAAGATGTACAAGATAGTGGATTCGCCATTTCTAAAGTAGTTTCATAGAAAAGAAACATCTTCAGTACCGAACATTGTACTGTGTGAAATAAGCTAATTCGTTCTAGGAATCAGTTTAATTTCTACAAAGAAGGTTGAGTGCAGCAAGTTCAAACTTTCCTTGTTAATGTAATCTAAAAAGATGTACAACTAGTAGATTCGACTCATTTGTAAAGTAGTTTGTTGGAAAAACAAACATCTTCATTGCTGAACATTGTACTGTGTGAAATAAGCTCATTCGGTTCTAGGAATCAGTTGCTTTCCTACAAAGAAGGTTGAGTGCAGAAAGTTCAAACTTTCCTTGTTAATGTAATCTAACAAGATGCACAACTTAGTAGATTGGCCTCATTTCTAAAGTAGTTTGTTTAGAAAACAAACATCTTCATTGCCTAACACTGTACTGTGTGAAATAAGCTAATTCGGTTCTAGGAATCACTTGCTTTCCTACAAAGAAGGTTGAGTGCAGCAAGTTCAAACTTTCCTAGTTTGTGTAATCTAAGAAGATGTACAAGTTAGTAGATTCGCCTCATTTCTAAAGTAGTTTCTTTAGAAAACAAACATCTTCATTGCCAAACATTGTACTGTGTGAAATAAGCTAAATCGTTCTAGGAATCACTTGCTTTTCTACAAAGAAGGAAGGAGTGCAGCAAGTTCAAACTTTCCTTGTTAATTTGTAATCTAACAAGATGTACAAGTTAGTAGATTCGACTCATTTCTAAAGTAGTTTGTTGAGAAAACAAACATCTTCATTGCCAACATTGTACTGTGTGAAATAAGCTAATTCGGTTCTAGGAATCACTTGCTTTCCTACAAAGAAGGTTGAGTGCAGCAAGTTCAAACTTTCCTTGTTAATGTAATCTAAAAGATGGCCAAGTTAGTAGATTCAACTCATTTCTAAAGTAGTTTGTTGAGAAAACAAACATCTTCATTGCCGAACATTGTACTGTGTGAAATAAGCTAATTCGGTTCTAGGAATCACTTGCTTTCCTACAAAGAAGGTTGAGTGCAGCAAGTTCAAAACTTTCCTTGTTTGTGTAATCTAAAAAGATGCACAACGTTAGTAGATGGGCCTCATTTCTAAAGTAGTTTCTTTATAAAACAAACATCTTCAGTACAGAACACTGTACTGTGTGAAATAAGCTAATTCGGTTCTAGGAATCACTTTAATTTCTACAAAGAAGGTTGAGTGCAGCAAGTTCAAACTTTTCTTGTTAATGTAATCTAAAAAAGATGTACAAGTTAGAAGATTCGCCTCATTTCTAAAGTAGTTTGTTGAGAAAACAAACATCTTCATTGCCAACATTGTACTGTGTGAAATAAGCTCATTCGGTTCTAGGAATCAGTTGCTTTCCTACAAAGAAAGTTGAGTGCAGCAAGTTGAAACTTCCTTGTTAATGTAATCTAAAAAGATGCACAACTTAGTAGATTGGCCTCATTTCTAAAGTAGTTTGTTTAAAAACAAACATCTTCATTGTCGAACATTGTACTGTGTGAAATGAGCTAATCTATTCTAGGAATCACTTGCTTTCCTACAAAGAAGGTTGAGTGCAGCAAGTTCAAACTTTCCTAGTTTGTGTAATCTAACAAGATGTACAGTTAGTGGATTCACCTCATTTCTAAAGTAGTTTCTTTAGAAAAAGAAACATCTTCAGTGCCAACACTGTACTGTGTGAAATAAGCTAATTCGCTTCTAGGAATCAGTTTAATTTCCTACAAAGAAGGTTGAGTGCAGCAAGTTCAAACTTTCCTAGTTAATGTAATCTAAAAAAGATGTACAAGTTAGTAGATTCGCCTCATTTGTAAAGTAGTTTGTTGAGAAAACAAACATCTTCATTGCCGAACATTGTACTGTGTGAAATAAGCTAATTCGGTTCTAGGAATCAGTTGCTTTCCCACAAAGAAGTTTGAGTGCAGCAAGTTCAAACTTTCCTTGTTAATGTAATCTAAAAGATGCACAACTTAGTAGATTGGCCTCATTTCTAAAGTAGTTTGTTTAGAAAACAAACATCTTCATTGCCAACACTGTACTGTGTGAAATAAGCTAGTTTGATTCTAGGAATCACTTGCTTTCCTACAAAGAAGGTTGAGTGCAGCAAGTTCAAACTTTCCTAGTTTGTGTAATCTAACAAGATGTACAAGTTAGTGTATTCGCCTTTTCTAAAGTAGTTTCTTTAGAAAACAAACATCTTCATTGCCAACACTGTACTGTGTGAAATAAGCTAATTCGTTCTAGGAATCACTTTAATTTCTACAAAGAAGGTTGAGTGCAGCAAGTTCAAACTTTCCTTGTTAATGTAATCTAAAAAGATGTACAAGTTAGTAGATTCGCCTCATTTGTAAAGTAGTTTGTTGAGAAAACAAACATCTTCATTGCCGAACATTGTACTGTGTGAAATAAGCTAATTCGGATCTAGGAATCACTTGCTTTCCTACAAAGAAGGTTGAGTGCAGCAAGTTCAAACTTTCCTAGTTAATGTAATCTAAAAAGATGCACAACTTAGTAGATTGGCCTCATTTCTAAAGTAGTTTGTTTAGAAAACAAACATCTTCATTGTACCAAACATTGTACTGTGTGAAATAAGCTAATTCTGGTTCTAGGAATCACTTGCTTTCCTACAAAGAAGGTTGAGTGCAGCAAGTTCAAACTTTCCTGTTTGTGTAATCTAAAAAGATGTACAAGTTAGTAGATTTGCCTCATTTGTAAAGTAGTTTGTTGAGAAAACAAACATCTTCATTGCCGAACATTGTACTGTGTGAAATAAGCTAATTCGTTCTAGGAATCACTTGCTTTCCTACAAAGAAGGTTGAGTGCAGCAAGTTCAAACTTTCCTAGTTTGTGTAATCTAACAAGATGTACAACTTAGTAGATTGGCCTCATTTCTAAAGTAGTTTGTTGAGAAAACAAACATCTTCATTGCCGAACACTGTACTGTGTGAAATAAGCTAGTTCGGTTCTAGGAATCACTTGCTTTTCCTACAAAGAAGGTTGAGTGCAGCAAGTTCAAACTTTCCTAGTTTTGTGTAATCTAACAAGATGTACAAGTTAGTAGATTCGCCTCATTTCTAAAGTAGTTTTTTAGAAAACAAACATCTTCATTGCTAACATTGTACTGTGTGAAATAAGTTAATTCACTTCTAGGAATCAGTTTGCTTTCCTACAAAGAAGGTTGAGTGCAGCAAGTTCAAACTTTCCTAGTTTGTGTAATCTAAAAAGATGTACAAGTTAGAAGATTCGCCTCATTTTTAAAGTAGTTTGTTGAGAAAACAAACATCTTCATTGCCAAACATTGTACTGTGTGAAATAAGCTCATTCGGGTTCTAGGAATCAGTTGCTTTCCTACAAAGAAGGTTGAGTGCAGCAAGTTCAAACTTTCCTAGTTAATGTAATCTGAAAAGATGCACAACGTAGTAGATTGGCCCTCATTTCTAAAGTAGTTTTTTGAGAAAACAAACATCTTCATTACCAACACTGTACTGTGTGAAATAAGTTAATTCGTTCTAGGAATCACTTTAATTTCTACAAAAGAAGGTTGAGTGCAGCAAGTTCAAACTTTCCTTGTTAATGTAATCTAACAAGATGGCAAGTTAGTAGATTCGCCATTTGTAAAGTACTTTGATGAGAAAACAAACATCTTCATTGCCAACATTGTACTGTGTGAAATAAGCTAATTCGGTTCTAGGAATCACTTGCTTTCCTACAAAGAATCTTGAGTGCAGCAAGTTCAAAATTTCCTGTTTGTGTAATCTAAAAAGATGCACAAGTTAGTAGATTGGCCTCATTTCTAAAATAGTTTGTTTAGAAAACAAACATCTTCATTGCCAAACACTGTACTGTGTTAATAAGAGCCAGTTCGTTCTAGGAATCAGTTGCTTTCCTACAAAGAAGGTTGAGTGCAGCAAGTTCAAACTTTCCTAGTTTGTGTAATCTAACAAGATGTACAAGTTAGTAGATTCGCCTCATTTCTAAAGTAGTTTCTTTAGAAAACAAAAATCTTCAGTACCAACACTGTACTGTGTGAAATAAGCTAATTCGGTTCTAGGAATCACTTTAATATCTACAAAGAAGGTTGAGTGCAGCAAGTTCAAACTTTCCTTGTTTGTGTAATCTAAAAAGAAGATGGCAAGTTAGTAGATTGCCTCATTTGTAAAGTAGTTTGTTGAGAAAACAAACATCTTCATTGCCGAACATTGTACTGTGTGAAATAAGCTAATTCAGTTCTAGGAATCACTTGCTTTCCTACAAAGAAGGTTGAGTGCAGCAAGTTCAAACTTTCCTTGTTAATGTAATCTGAAAAGATGCACAACTTAGTAGATTGGCCTCATTTCTAAAGTAGTTTGTTTAGAAAACAAACATCTTCATTACCAACACTGTACTATGTGAAATGAGCTAGTTCGATTCTAGGAATCACTTGCTTTCCTACAAAGAAGGTTGAGTGCAGCAAGTTCAAACTTTCCTACTTTGTGTAATCTAACAAGATGTACAAGTTAGTGATTCGCCTCATTTCTAAAGTAGTTTCTTTTTAGAAAACAAACATCTTCAGTTCAAACACTGTACTGTGTGAAATAAGCTAATTCGGTTCTAGGAATCAGTTTAATTTCCTACAAAGAAGATTGAGTGCAGCAAGTTCAAACTTTCCTAGTTAATGTAATCTAAAAAGATGTACAAGTTAGTAGATTCGCCTCATTTGTAAAGTAGTTTGTTGAGAAAAAACAAACATCTTCATTGCCAACATTGTACTGTGTGAAATAAGCTCATTCGGTTCTAGGAATCACTTGCTTTCCTACAAAGAAGGTTGAGTGCAGCAAGTTCAAACTTTCCTTGTTAATGTAATCTGACAAGATGTACAACTTAGTAGATTCGCTCATTTCTAAAGTAGTTTGTTTAGAAAACAAACATCTTCATTGCCGAACACTGTACTGTGTGAAATAAGCTAATTCGATTCTAGGAATCACTTGCTTTCCTACAAAGAAGGTTGAGTGCAGCAAGTTCAAAAACTTTCCTTGTTAATGTAATCTGAAAGATGTACAACGTAGTAGATTGGCCTCATTTCTAAAGTAGTTTCTTTAGAAAACAAAAATCTCCTCATTGCCTAACATTGTACTGTGTGAAATAAGCTAATTCGGTTCTAGGAATCACTTGCTTTCCTACAAAGAAGGTTGAGTGCAGCAAGTTCAAACTTTCCTAGTTTGTGTAATCTAAAAAGATGTACAAGTTAGTAGATTCGCCTCATTTTTAAAGTAGTTTCTTGAGAAAACAAACATCTTCATTGCCGAACATTGTACTGTGTGAAATAAGCTAATTCGGTTTTAGGAATCACTTGCTTTCCTACAAAGAAGGTTGAGTGCAGCAAGTTCAAACTTTCCTAGTTTGTGTAATCTAACAAGATGTACAACTTAGTAGATTGGCCTCATTTCTAAAGTAGTTTGTTGAGAAAACAAACATCTTCATTGGCCAAACACTGTACTGTGTGAAATAAGCTAATTCGATTCTAGGAATCACTTGCTTTCCTACAAAGAAGGTTGAGTGCAGCAAGTTCAAACTTTCCTTGTTAATGTAATCTAAAAGATGTACAAGTTAGTAGATTCGCCTCATTTTAAAAGTAGTTTGTTGAGAAAACAAACATCTTCATTGCCAACATTGTACTGTGTGAAATAAGCTAATTCATATCTAGGAATCACTTGCTTTCCTACAAAGAAGGTTGAGTGCAGCAAGTTCAAACTTTCCATGTTAATGTAATCTAAAAGATGGCCAAGTTAGTAGATTCGACTCATTTGTAAAGTAGTTTGTTGAGAAAACAAACATCTTCATTGCCAACATTGTACTGTGTGAAATAAGCTAATTCTGGTTCTAGGAATCAGTTGCTTTCCTACAAAGAAGGTTGAGTGCAGCAAGTTCAAACTTTCCTTGTTAATGTAATCTGAAAAGATGCACAACGAGTAGATTGGCCTCATTTCTAAAGTAGTTTCTTTGAGAAAACAAACATCTTCATTGCCTAACACTGTACTGTGTGAAATAAGCTAATTCGTTCTAGGAATCAGTTTAATTTCTACAAAGAAGGTTGAGTGCAGCAAGTTCAAACTTTCCTTTTAATGTAATCTAAAAAGATGGCCAAGTTAGTAGATTCGCCTCATTTGTAAAGTAGTTTGTTGAGAAAACAAACATCTTCATTGCCAACATTGTACTGTGTGAAATAAGCTAATTCGTTCTAGGAATCAGTTGCTTTCCTACAAAGAAGGTTGAGTGCAGCAAGTTCAAACTTTCCTTGTTAATGTAATCTGAAAAGATGCACAAGTTAGTAGATTGGCCTCATTTCTAAAGTAGTTTGTTTAGAAAAGAAACATCTTCATTGCAACACTGTACTGTGTGAAATAAGCTAATTCGGTTCTAGGAATCAGTTGCTTTTCTAAGAAGAAGGTTGAGTGCAGCAAGTTCAAACTTTCCTTGTTAATGTAATCTAAAAAGATGTACAAGTTAGAAGATTCGCCTCATTTCTAAGTAGTTTGTTGAGAAAACAAACATCTTCATTGCCAACATTGTACTGTGTGAAATAAGCTCATTCGTTCTAGGAATCAGTTGCTTTCCTACAAAAGAAGGTTGAGTGCAGCAAGTTCAAACTTTCCTAGTTTGTGTAATCTAAAAAGATGGCCAAGTTAGTAGATTCGCCTCATTTGTAAAGTAGTTTGTTGAGAAAACAAACATCTTCTTCATTGCCAACATTGTACTGTGTGAAATAAGCTCATTCGGTTCTAGGAATCACTTGCTTTCCTACAAAGAAGGTTGAGTGCAGCAAGTTCAAACTTTCCTTGTTAATGTAATCTAACAAGATGCACACCTTAGTAGATTGGCCCTCATTTCTAAAATAGTTTGTTTAGAAAACAAACATCTTCATTGCCGAACACTGTACTGTGTGAAATTGAGCTAATTCGATTCTAGGAATCACTTGCTTTCCTACAAAGAAGGTTGAGTGCAGCAAGTTCAAAACTTTCCTAGTTTGTGTAATCTAACAAGATGTACAAGTTAGTAGATTCGCCTCATTTCTAAAGTAGTTTCTTTAGAAAAAAAATCTTTTCATTGCTAACACTGTACTGTGTGAAATAAGCTACTAATTCGGTTCTAGGAATCAGTTTAATTTCTACAAAGAAGGTTGAGTGCAGCAAGTTCAAACTTTCCTTGTTAATGTAATCTAAAAAGATGTACAAGTTAGTAGATTCACCCTCATTTGTAAAGTAGTTTGTTGAGAAAACAAACATCTTCATTGCCTAACATTGTACTGTGTGAAATAAGCTCATTCGGTTCTAGGAATCACTTGCTTTCCTACAAAGAAGGTTGAGTGCAGCAAGTTCAAACTTTCCTTGTTAATGTAATCTAAAAAGATGGCCAAGTTAGTATATTCGCCTCATTTGTAAAGTAGTTTGTTGAGAAAACAAACATCTTCATTGCCGAACATTGTACTGTGTGAAATAAGCTCATTCGGTTCTAGGAATCAGTTGCTTTCCTACAAAGAAGGTTGAGTGCAGCAAGTTCAAACTTTCCTTGTTAATGTAATCTGAAAAGATGCACAACTTAGTAGATTGGCCTCATTTTCTAAAGTAGTTTGTTTAGAAAACAAACATCTTCATTACCAAACACTGTTGTACTGTGTGAAATAAGCTAATTCGCTTCTAGAATCACTTGCTTTCCTACAAAGAAGGTTGAGTGCAGCAAGTTCAAACTTTCCTAGTTTGTGTAATCTAACAAGATGTACAAGTTAGTGAGATTCACCTCATTTCTAAAAAGTAGTTTCTTTAGAAAAGAAACATCTTCAGTACCAACACTGTACTGTGTGAAATAAGTTAATTCGCTTCTAGGAATCAATTTAATTTCTACAAAGAAGGTTGAGTGCAGCAAGTTCAAACTTTCCTTGTTAATGTAATCTCAAAAGATGGCCAAATTAGAACATTCGCCTCATTTGTAAAGTACTTTGTTGAGAAAACAAACATCTTCATTGCCAACATTGTACTGTGTGAAATAAGCTATCTCGGTTCTAGGAATCAATTTAATTTCTACAAAGAAGGTTGAGTGCAGCAAGTTCAAACTTTCCTTGTTAATGTAATCTAAAAAGATGGCCAAGTTAGTAGATTCGACTCATTTGTAAAGTAGTTTGTTGAGAAAAACACAAACATCTTCATTGCCTAACATTGTACTGTGTGAAATAAGCTCATTCGGTTTCTAGGAATCAGTTGCTTTCCTACAAAGAAGGTTGAGTGCAGCAAGTTCAAACTTTCCTTGTTAATGTAATCTGAAAAAGATGCACAATTAGTAGATTGGCCTCATTTCTAAAGTAGTTTCTTTAGAAAAGAAACATCTTCAGTACCAACACTGTACTGTGTGAAATAAGCTAATTCGATTCTAGGAATCAGTTGCTTCCTAAGAAGAAGGTTGAGTGCAGCAAGTTCAAACTTTCCTTGTTAATGTAATCTAAAAAGATGGCCAAGTTAGAAGATTCGCCTCATTTGTAAAGTACTTTGTTGAGAAAACAAACATCTTCATTGCCAACATTGTACTGTGTGAAATAAGCTAATTCGGTTCTAGGAATCAGTTGTTTTCCTACAAAGAAGGTTGAGTGCAGCAAGTTCAAACTTTCCTTGTTAATGTAATCTAAAAAGATGGCCAAGTTAGTAGATTCGCCTCATTTGTAAAGTAGTTTGTTGAGAAAACAAACATCTTCATTGCCAAACATTGTACTGTGTGAAATAAGCTCATTCGGTTCTAGGAATCAGTTGCTTTCCTACAAAGAAGGTTGAGTGCAGCAAGTTCAAACTTTCCTTGTTAATGTAAATCTCAAAAATGCACAACTTAGTAGATTGGCCTCATTTCTAAAGTAGTTTGTTTAGAAAACAAACATCTTCATTACCAACACTGTACTATGTGAAATGAGCTAAGTCGGTTCTAGGAATCAGTTGCTTTCCCTACAAAGAAGGTTGAGTGCAGCAAGTTCAAACTTTCCTAGTTTGTGTAATCTAACAAAGATGTACAAGTTAGTGGATTCGCCTCATTTCTAAAGTAGTTTCTTTAGAAAACAAAAATCTTCAGTACCAACACTGTACTGTGTGAAATAAGCTAATTCGCTTCTAGGAATCAGTTTAATTTCTACAAAGAAGGTTGAGTGCAGCAAGTTCAAACTTTCCTTGTTAATGTAATCTAAAAGATGGCCAAGTTAGAAGATTCGCCTCATTTCTAAAGTAGTTTGTTGAGAAAAACAAACATCTTCATTGCCAAACATTGTACTGTGTGAAATAAGCTAATTCGGTTCTAGGAATCAGTTTTCCTACAAAGAAGGTTGAGTGCAGCAAGTTCAAACTTTCCTTGTTAATGTAATCTAAAAGATGGCCAAGTTAGTAGATTCGCCTCATTTTTAAAGTAGTTTGTTGAGAAAACAAACATCTTCATTGCCAAACATTGTACTGTGTGAAATAAGCTAATTCGGTTCTAGGAATCAGTTGCTTTCCTACAAAGAAGGTTGAGTGCAGCAAGTTCAAACTTTCCTTGTTAATGTAATCTGAAAAGATGCACAACTTAGTAGATTGGCCTCATTTCTAAAGTAGTTTGTTTAGAAAACAAACATCTTCATTGCCTAACACTGTACTGTGTGAAATGAGCTTAATTCGATTCTAGGAATCACTTGCTTTCCTACAAAGAAGGTTGAGTGCAGCAAGTTCAAACTTTCCTACTTTGTGTAATCTAACAAGATGTACAAGTTAGTGGATTCACCTCATTTCTAAAGTAGTTTGTTGAGAAAAACAAACATCTTCAGTGCCGAACACTGTACTGTGTGAAATAAGCTAATTCGGTTCTAGGAATCAATTGCTTTCCTACAAAGAAGGTTGAGTGCAGCAAGTTCAAACTTTCCTTGTTAATGTAATCTAAAAAGATGGGCAAGTTAGTAGATTCGCCTCATTTGTAAAGTAGTTTGTTGAGAAAACAAACATCTTCATTGCCGAACATTGTACTGTGTGAAATAAGCTCATTCGGTTCTAGGAATCAGTTTAATTTCCTACAAAGAAGGTTGAGTGCAGCAAGTTCAAACTTTCCTTGTTAATGTAATCTAAAAAGATGCACAAGTTAGTAGATTGGCCTCATTTGTAAAGTAGTTTGTTGAGAAAACAAACATCTTCATTGCAACATTGTACTGTGTGAAATAAGCTCATTTGGTTCTAGGAATCAGTTGCTTTCCTACAAAGAAGGTTGAGTGCAGCAAGTTCAAACTTTCCTTGTTAATGTAATCTAAAAGATGCACAAGTTAGTAGATTGGCCTCATTTCTAAAGTAGTTTCTTTAGAAAACAAACATCTTCAGTACCGAACACTGTACTGTGTGAAATAAGTTAATTTGCTTCTAGGAATCAGTTTAATTTCCTACAAAGAAGGTTGAGTGCAGCAAGTTCAAACTTTCCTTGTTAATGTAATCTAAAAAGATGGCCAAGTTAGTAGATTCGCCTCATTTGTAAAGTAGTTTGTTGAGAAAACAAACATCTTCATTGCCAACATTGTACTGTGTGAAATAAGCTCATTCGGTTCTAGGAATCAGTTGCTTTCCTACAAAGAAGGTTGAGTGCAGCAAGTTCAAACTTTCCTTGTTAATGTAATCTAAAAAGATGGCAAAGTTAGTAGATTGGCCTCATTTGTAAAGTAGTTTGTTGAGAAAACAAACATCTTCATTACCCAACATTGTACTGTGTGAAATAAGCTCATTCGGTTCTAGGAATCACTTGCTTTTCTACAAAGAAGGGTGAGTGCAGCAAGTTCAAACTTTCCTTGTTAATGTAATCTGAAAAGATGCACAACTTAGTAGATTGGCCTCATTTCTAAAGTAGTTTGTTTAGAAAACAAACATCTTCATTACCGAACACTGTACTGTGTGAAATGAGCTAATTCGATTCTAGGAATCACTTGCTTTCCTACAAAGAAGGTTGAGTGCAGCAAGTTCAAACTTTCCTACTTTGTGTAATCTAACAAGATGTACAAGTTAGTGGATTCGCCTCATTTCTAAAGGAGTTTCTTTAGAAAAGAAATATCTTCAGTACCGAACACTGTACTGTGTCAAATAAGTTAATTCGCTTCTAGGAATCAATTTAATTTCTACGAAGAAGGTTCAGTGCAGCAAGTTCAAACTTTCCTTGTTAATGTAATCTCAAAAGATGGCCAAGTTAGAACATTCGATTCATTTGTAAAGTACCTTGTTGAGAAAACAAACATCTTCATTACCGAAAATTGTACTGTGTGAAATAAGCTCATTCGGTTCTAGGAGTCAATTTAATTTCTACGAAGAAGGTTCAGTGCAGCAAGTTCAAACTTTCCTTGTTAATGTAATCTAAAAAGATGGCCAAGTTAGTAGATTCGACTCATTTGTAAAGTAGTTTGTTGAGAAAACAAACATCTTCATTGCCGAACATTGTACTGTGTGAAATAAGCTCATACGGTTCTAGGAATCAGTTGCTTTCCTACAAAGAAGGTTGAGTGCAGCAAGTTCAAACTTTCCTTGTTAATGTAATCTTAAAAGATGCGTGATGTAGTAGATTGGCCTCATTTCTAAAGTAGTTTCTTTAGAAAAGAAACATCTTCAGTACCGAACACTGTACTGTGTGAAATAAGTTAATTTGCTTCTAGGAATCAGTTGCTTTCCTACAAAGAAGGTTGAGAGCAGCAAGTTCAAACTTTCCTTGTTAATGTAATCTAAAAGATGGCCAAGTTAGTAGATTCGACTCATTTGTAAAGTAGTTTGTTGAGAAAAACAAACATCTTCATTGCCAACATGGTACTGTGTGAAATAAGCTCATTCGGTTCTAGGAATCAGTTGCTTTCCTACAAAGAAGGTTGAGTGCAGCAAGTTCAAACTTTCCTTGTTAATGTAATCTGAAAAGATGCACAAAGTAGTAGATTGGCCTCATTTTGTAAGGTAGTTTGTTTAGAAAACAAACATCTTCATTACCGAACACTGTACTATGTGAAATGAGCTAGTTCGATTCTAGGAATCACTTGCTTTCCTACGAAGAAGGCTGAGTGCAAGAAGTTCAAACTTTCCCACTTTGTGTAATCTAAAAAGATGTACAAGTTAGTGTATTCGCCTCATTTCAAAAGTAGTTTCTTTAGAAAAGATACATCTTCAGTACCGAACACTGTACTGTTGAAATAAGTTAATTCGCTTCTAGGAATCAGTTTAATTTCTACGAAGAAGGTTGAGTGCAGCAAGTTCAAACTTTCCTACTTTGTGTAATTTAACAAGATGTACAAGTTAGTGGATTCACCTCATTTCTAACGTAGTTTCTTTAGAAAAGAAACATCTTCATTACCGAACACTGTACTTTGTGAAATAAGTTAATTCGATTCTAGGAATCAGTTTAATTTCTACGAAGGAGGTTGAGTGCATCAAGTTCAAACTTTCCTACTTTGTGTAATCTAACAAGATGTACAAGTTAGTGGATTTGCCTCATTTCTAAAGTAGTTTCTTTAGAAAAGAAACATCTTCAGTACCGAACACTTTACTGTGTGAAATAAGTTAATTCGCTTCTAGGAATCAGTTTAATTTCTACGAAGAAGGTTGAGTGCAGCAAGTTCAAACCTTCCTTGTTAATGTAATCTAAAAAGATGGCCAAGTTAGTAGATTCGACTCATTTGTAAAGTAGTTTGTTGAGAAAATTAACATCTTTATTGCCGAACATTGTACTGTGTTAAATAAGCTCATTCGGTTCTAGGAATCAGTTGCTTTCCTACAAAGAAGGTTGAATGTAGCCAGTTCAAACTTTCCTTGTTAATGTAACCTAAAAAGATGCACGACTTAGTAGATTGGCCTCATTTCTAAAGTAGTTTCTTTAGAAAAGAAACATCTCCAGTACCGAACACTGTACTGTGTGAAATGAGTTAATTCACTTCTAGGAGTCAGTTTAATTTCTACGAAGATGGTTGAGTGCAGGAAGTTCAAACTTTCCTAGTTTGTGTAATCTAACAAGATGTACAAGTTAGTGGATTCGCATCATTTCTAAATTAGTTTCTTTAGGAAACAAACACCTTCAGTACCGAACACTGTACTGTGTGAAATAAGTTAATTCGGTTCTAGGAATCAGGTGCTTTCCTACAAAGAAGGTTGAGTGCAGCAAGTTCAAACTTTCCTTCTTAATGTAATCAAAAAAGATGGCCAAGTTAGTAGATTCGACTGATTTGTAAAGTAGTTTGTTGAGAAAACAAACATCTTCATTGCCAACATTGTACTGTGTGAAATAAGCTCATTTAGTTCTAGGAATCAGTTGCTTTCCTACAAAGAAGGTTGAGTGCAGCAAGTTCAAACTTTACTTGTTAATGTAATCTAAAAAGATGTCCAAGTTAGTAGATTCGCCTCATTTCTAAAGTAGTTTCTTTAGAAAACAAACCTAAATTGCCAAACTTTGTACTTTGTGAAATGAGCTAATTGAGTTCTAGGAATCAGTTTACTTTCTACGAAGATGGTTGAGTTTAGCAAGTTCAAACTTTCCTTGTTAATGTGGTCTGAAAAGATGTCCAAGTTAGTAGATTTGCCTCATTGGTAAAATAGTTTGTTGAGAAAACAAACATCTACATTTCCGAACATTGTACTGTGTTAACAAAGCTAATTTAGTTCTAGAATTCAGTTGCTTTCCTACAAAGAAGGTTGAATGTCGCCAGTTCAAACTTTCCTTGTTAATGTAACCTAAAAAGATGCACGACTTAGTAGATTGGCCTCATTTCTAAAGTAGTTTCTTTAGAAGAGAAACATCTTCAGTACCAACACTGTACTGTGTGAAATGAGTTAATTCGCTTCTAGAGTCAGTTTAATTTCTACAAAGATGGTTGAGTGCAGGAAGTTCAAACTTTCCTAGTTTGTGTAACCTAACAAGATGTACAAGTTAGTGGATTCGCATCATTTCTAAATTAGTTTCTTTAGAAAACAAACATCTTCAGTACTGAACACTGTACTGTGTGAAATAAGTTAATTCGGTTCTAGGAATCAGGTCCTTTCCTACAAAGAAGGTTCAGTGCAGCAAGTTCAAACTTTCCTTGTTAATGTAATCTAAAAAGATGGCCAAGTTAGTAGATTCGACTCATTTGTAAAGTAGTTTGTTGAGAAAACAAACATCTTCATTGCCGAACATTGTACTGTGTGAAATAAGCTCATTCGGTTCTAGGAATCAGTTGCTTTCCTACAAAGAAGGTTGAGTGCAGCAAGTTCAAACTATCCTTGTTAATGTAATCTAAAAAGATGTCCAAGTTAGTAGATTCGCCTCATTTCTAAAGTAGTTTTTAGAAAACAAACCTAAATTGCCAAACTTTGTACTTTGTGAAATGAGCTAATTGAGTTCTAGGAATCAGTTTACTTTCTACGAAGATGGTTGAGTTTAGCAAGTTCAAACTTTCCTTGTTACTGTGGTGTGTAAAGATGTCCAAGTTAGTAGATTTGCCTCATTGGTAAAAGAGTTTGTTGAGAAAACAAACATCTTCATTTCCGAACATTGTACTGTGTGAACAAAGCTAATTTAGTTCTAGAATTCAGTTGCTTTCCTACAAAGAAGGTTGAATGTCGCCAGTTCAAACTTTCCTTGTTAATGTAACCTAAAAAGATGCACGAATTAGTAGATTGGCCTCATTTCTAAAGTAGTTTCTTTAGAAAAGAAATATCTTCAGTACCGAACACTGTACTGTGTGAAATGAGTTAATTCGCTTCTAGGAGTCAGTTTAATTTCTACGAAGATGGTTGAGTGCAGGAAGTTCAAACTTTCCTAGTTTGTGTAACCTAACAAGATGTACAAGTTAGTGGATTCGCATCATTTATAAATTAGTTTCTTTAGAAAACAAACATCTTCAGTACAGAACACTGTACTGTGTGAAATAAGTTAATTCGGTTCTAGGAATCAGGTGCTTTCCTACAAAGAAGGTTGAGTGCAGCAAGTTCAAACCTTCCTTGTTAATGTAATCTAAAAAGATGGCCACGTTAGTAGATTCGACTCATTTGTAGAGTAGTTTGTTGAGAAAACAAACATCTTCATTGCCAAACATTGTACTGTGTGAAATAAGCTCATTCGGTTCTAGGAATCAGTTGCTTTCCTACAAAGAAGGTTGAGTGCAACAAGTTCAAACTTTCCTTGTTAATGTAATCTAAAAAGATGGCCAAGTTAGGAGATTCGACTCATTTGTAAAGTAGTTTGTTGAGAAAACAAACATCTTCATTGCCGAACATTGTACTGTGTGAAATAAGCTGATTCGGGTCTAGGAATCAGTTGCTTTCCTAGAAAGAAGGTTCAGTGCAGCAACTTCAAACTTTCCTTGTTAATGTAATCTCAAAAGATGGCCAAGTTAGAAGACTCGACTTATTTGTAAAGTACTTTATTGAGAAAACAAACATCTTCATTGCCGAACATTGTACTGTGTGAAATAAGCTCATTCGGTTCTAGGAATCAGTTGCTTTCCTACAAAGAAGGTTGAGTGCAGCAAGTTCAAACTTTCCTTGTTAATGTAATCTAAAAAGATGTCCAAGTTAGTAGATTCGCCTCATTTCTAAAGTAGTTTCTTTAGAAAACAAACCTAAATTGCCAAACTTTGTACTTTGTGAAATGAGCTAATTGAGTTCCAGGAATCAGTTTACTTTCTACGAAGATGGTTGAGTTTAGCAAGTTCAAACTTTCCTTGTTAATGTGGTCTGAAAAGATGTCCAAGTTAGTAGATTTGCCTCATTGGTAAAATAGTTTGTTGAGAAAACAAACATCTACATTTCCGAACATTGTACTGTGTTAACAAAGCTAATTTAGTTCTAGAATTCAGTTGCTTTCCTACAAAGAAGGTTGAATGTCGCCAGTTCAAACTTTCCTTGTTAATGTAACCTAAAAAGATGCACGAATTAGTAGATTGGCCTCATTTCCAAAGTAGTTTCTTTAGAAAAGAAATATCTTCAGTACCGAACACTGTACTGTGTGAAATGAGTTAATTCGCTTCTAGGAGTCAGTTTAATTTCTACGAAGATGGTTGAGTGCAGGAAGTTCAAACTTTCCTAGTTTGTGTAACCTAACAAGATGTACAAGTTAGTGGATTCGCATCATTTATAAATTAGTTACTTTAGAAAACAAACATCTTCAGTACCGAACACTGTACTGTGTGAAATAAGTTAATTCGGTTCTAGGAATCAGGTGCTTTCCTACAAAGAAGGTTGAGTGCAGCAAGTTCAAACCTTCCTTGTTAATGTAATCTAAAAAGATGGCCAAGTTAGTAGATTCGACTCATTTGTAAAGTAGTTTGTTGAGAAAACAAACATCTTCATTGCCAAACATTGTACTGTGTGAAATCAGCTCATTCGGTTCTAGGAATCAGTTGCTTTCCTACAAAGACGGTTGAGTGCAGCAAGTTCAAACTTTCCTAGTTAATGTAATCTAAAAAGATGGCCAAGTTAGGAGATTCGACTCATTTGTAAAGTAGTTTGTTGAGAAAACAAACATCTTCATTGCCGAACATTGTACTGTGTGAAATAAGCTGATTCGGTTCTAGGAATCAGTTGCTTTCCTACAAAGAAGGTTGAGTGCAGCAACTTCAAACTTTCCTTGTTAATGTAATCTCAAAAGATGGCCAAGTTAGAAGATTCGCCTCATTTGTAAAGTACTTTATTGAGAAAACAAACATCTTCATTGCCGAACATTGTACTGTGTGAAATAAGCTCATTCGGTTCTAGGAATCAGTTGCTTTCCTACAAAGAAGGTTGAGTGTAGCAAGTTCAAACTTTCCTTGTTAATGTAATCTAAAAAGATGGCCAAGTTAATAGATTCGACTGATTTGTAAAGTAGTTTGTTTAGAAAACAAACATCTTCATTGCCGAACATTGTACTGTGTGAAATAAGCTCATTCGGTTCTAGGAATCATTTGCTTTCCTACAAAGAAGGTTGAGTGCAGCAAGGTCAAACTTTCCTTGTTAATGTAATCTAAAAAGATGTCCAAGTTAGTAGATTCGCCTCATTTCTAAAGTAGTTTCTTCAGAAAACAAACCTAAATTGCCAAACTTTGTACTTTGTGAAATGAGCTAATTGAGTTCTAGGAATCAGTTTACTTTCTACAAAGATGGTTGAGTTTAGCAAGTTCAAACTTTCCTTCTTAATATCGTCTGTAAAGATGTCCAAGTTAGTAGATTTGCCTCATTGGTAAAAGAGTTTGTTGAGAAAACAAACATCTTCATTTCCGAACATTGTACTGTGTGAACAAAGCTAATTTAGTTCTAGAATTCAGTTGCTTTCCTACAAAGAAGGTTGAATGTCGCCAGTTCAAACTTTCCTTGTTAATGTAACCTAAAAAGATGCACGAATTAGTAGATTGGCCTCATTTCTAAAGTAGTTTCTTTAGAAAAGAAATATCTTCAGTACCGAACACTGTACTGTGTGAAATGAGTTAATTCGCTTCTAGGAGTCAGTTTAATTTCTACGAAGATGGTTGAGTGCAGGAAGTTCAAACTTTCCTAGTTTGTGTAACCTAACAAGATGTACAAATTAGTGGATTCGCATCATTTATAAATTAGTTTCTTTAGAAAACAAACATCTTCAGTACCGAACACTGTACTCTGTGAAATAAGTTAATTCGGTTCTAGGAATCAGTTTAATTTCTACGAAGAAGGTTGAGTGCAGCAAGTTCAAACTTTCCTTGTTAATGTAATCTAAAAAGATGGCCAAGTTAGTAGATTCGACTAATTTGTAAAGTAGTTTGTTGAGAAAACAAACATCTTCATTGCCGAACATTGTACTGTGTGAAATAAGCTGATTCGGTTCTAGGAATCAGTTGCTTTCCTACAAAGAAGGTTGAGTGCAGCAAGTTCAAACTTTCCTTCTTAATGTAATCTAAAAAGATGGCCAAGTTAGGAGATTCGACTCATTTGTAAAGTAGTTTGTTGAGAAAACAAACATCTTCATTGCCGAACATTGTACTGTGTGAAATAAGCTGATTCGGTTCTAGGAATCAGTTGCTTTCCTACAAAGAAGGTTGAGTGCAGCAAGTTCAAACTTTCCTTGTTAATGTAATCTAAAACGATGGCTAAGTTAGAAGATTCGCCTCATTTGTAATATACATTGTTGAGAAAAAACATCCTCATTGCCGAACATTGTACTGTGTGAAATAAGCTCATTCGGTTCTAGGAATCAGTTGCTTTCCTACAAAGAAGGTTGAGTGCAGCAAGTTCAAACTTTCCTTGTTAATGTAATCTGAAAAGATGCACAACTTAGTAGATTAGCCTCATTTCTAAAGTAGTTTGTTTAGAAAACAAACATCTTCATTACCGAACACGGTGCTATGTGAAATGAGCTAGTTCGATTCTAGGAATCACTTGCTTTCCTTCGAAGAAGGTTGAGTGCAGCAAGTCAAACATTCCTAATTTGTGTAATCTAACAAGATGTTCAAGTTATTGGAATCGTCTCATTTCTAAAGTAGATTCTTTAGAAAAGAAACATCTTCAGTACCGAACACTGTACTGTGTGAAATAAGTTAATTCGCTTCTAGGAATCAGTTTAATTTCTACGAAGAAGGTTGAGTGCAGCAAGTTCAAACTTTCCTTGTTAATGTAATATCAAAAGATGGCCAAGTTAGAACATTCGCCTCATTTTTAAAGTACTTTGTTGAGAAAACAAACATCTTCATTGCCGAACATTGTACTGTGTGAAATAAGCTCATTCGGTTCTAGGAATCAGTTGCTTTCATACACGAAGGTTGAGTGCAGCAAGTTCAAACTTTTCTTGTAAATGTAATCTGAAAAGATGCACAACTTAGTAGATTGGCCTCATTTCTAAAGTAGTTTGTTTAGAAAACAAATATCTTCATAACCGAACACTATGCTATGTGAAATGAGCTAGTTCGTTTCTCGGAATCACTTGCTTTCCTACGAAGAAGGTTGAGTGCAGCAAGTTCAAACTTTCCTACTTTGTGTAATCTAACAAGATGTACAAGATAGTGGAATCGCCTCATTTCTAAAGTAGTTTCTTTACAAAAGAAACATCTTCAGTACCGAACATTGTACTGTGTGAAATAACTTAATTCGCTTCTAGGAATCAGTTTAATTTCTACAAAGACAGTTGAGTGCAGCAAGTTCAAACTTTCCTTCTTAATGTAATCTAAAGAGATGGCCAAGATAGTAGATTCGACTCATTTGTAAAGTAGTTTGTTGGGAAAACAAACATCTTCATTGCCGAACATTGTACTGTGTGAAATAAGCTCATTCGGTTCTAGGAATCAGTTGCTTTCCTACAAAGAAGGTTGAGTGTAGAAAGTTCAAACTTTCCTTGTTAATGTAATCTGAAAAGATGCACAACTTAGTAGATTGGCCTTATTTCTAAAGTAGTTTGTTTAGACAACAAACATCTTCATTACCGAACACTGTGCTATGTGAAATGAGTTAGTTCGATTCTAGGAATCACTTGCTTTCCTACGAAGAAGGTTGAGTGCAGCAAGTTCAAACTTTCCTAGTTTGTGTAATCTAACAAGATGTACAAGTTTGTGGAATCGCCTCATTTCTAAAGTAGTTTCTTTAGAAAAGAAACATCTTCAGTACCGAACACTGTACTTTGTGAAATAAGTTAATTCGCTTATGGGAATCAGTTTAATTTCTACGAAGAAGGTTGAGTGCAGCAAGTTCAAACTTTCCTTGTTAATGTAATCTCAAAAGATGGCCAAGTTAGAACATTCGCCTCATTTGTAAAGTACTTTGTTGAGAAAACAAACATCTTCATTGCCGAACATTGTACTGTGTGAAATAAGCTCTTTCGGATCTAGGAATCAGTTGCTTTCCTACAAAGAAGGTTGAGAGCAGCAAGTTCAAACTTTCCTTGTTAATGTAATCTGAAAAGATGCACAACTTAGTAGATTGGCCTCATTTCTAAAGTAGTTTGTTTAGAAAACAAACATCTTCATTACCGAACACTGTACTATGTGAAAGGAGCTAGTTCGATTCTAGAAATCACTTGCTTTCCTACGAAGAAGGTTGAGTGAAGCAAGTTCAAACTTTCCTACTTTGTGCAATCTAAGAAGATGTACAAGTTAGTGGAATCGCCTCATTTCTAAAGTAGTTTCTTTAGAAAAGAAACATCTTCAGTACCGAATACTGTACTGTGTGAAATAAGTTAAATCGCTTCCAGGAATCAGTTTAATTTCTACGAAGAAGGTTGAATGCAGCAAGTTCAAACTTTCCTTGTTTATGTAATCTAAAAGGATGGCCAAGTTAGTAGATTTGACTCATTTGTAAAGTAGTTTGTTGAGAAAACAAACATCTTCATTGCCGAACATTGTACTGTGTGAAATAAGCTCATTCGGTTCTAGGAATCAGTTGTTTTCCTCCAAAGAAGGTTGAGTGCAGCGATTTCAAAATTCCTTGTTAATGTATGTATCTAAAAAGATGGCCAAGTTAGTAGATTCAACTCATTTGTAAAGTAGTTTGTTGAGAAAACAAACATCTTCATTGCCGAACATTGTACTGTGTGAAATAAGCTCATTCGGTTCTAGGAATCAGTTGCTTTCCTACAAAGACGGTTGAGTGCAGCAAGTTCAAACTTTCCTTGTTAATGTAATCTCAAAAGATGCACAACGTAGTAGATGGGCCTCATTTCTAAAGTAGTTTCTTTATAAAACAAACATCTTCAGTACAGAACACTGTACTGTGTGAAATAAGTTAATTCGCTTCTAGGAATCACTTTAATTTCTACGAAGAAGGTTGAGTGCAGTAAGTTCAAACTTTTCTTGTTAATGTAATCTAAAAAGATGGCCAAGTTAGAAGATTCACCTCATTTCTTAAGTACTTTGTTGAGAAAACAAACATCTTCATTGCCGAACATTGTACTGTGTGAAATAAGCTCATTCGGTTCTGTGAATCAGTTGCTTTCCTACAAAGAAAGTTGAGTGCAGCAAGTTGAAACTTTCCTTGTTAATGTAACCTGAAAAGATGCACAACTTAGTTGATTGGCCTCATTTCTAAAGCAGTTTGTTTAGAAAACAAACCTTTTCATTGTCGAACTCTGCACTATGTGAAATGAGCTAGTTCTATTCTAGGAATCACTTGCTTTCCTACGAAGAAGGTTGAGTGCAGCAAGTTCAAACTTTCCTAGTTTCTGTAATCTAACAAGATGTACAAGTTAGTGGATTCACCTCATTTCTAAAGTAGTTTCTTTAGAAAAGAAATATCTTCAGTACCGAACACTGTACTGTGTGAAATAAGTTAATTCGCTTCTAGGAATCAGTTTAATTTCTACGAAGAAGGTTGAGTGCAGCAAGTTCAAACTTTCCTTGTTAATGTAATCTAAAAAGATGGCCAAGTTAGAAGATTCGCCTCATTTGTAAAGTACGTTGTTGAGAAGACAAACATCTTCATTGCCGAACATTGTACTGTGTGAAATAAGCTCATTCGATTCTAGGAATCAGTTGCTTTCCGACAAAGAAGGTAGAGTGCAGCAAGTTCAAACTTTCCTTGTTAATGTAATCTGAAAAGATGCACAACTTAGTAGATTGGCCTCATTTCTAAAGTAGTTTGTTTAGAAAACAAACATCTTCATTACCGAACACTGTACTATGTGAAATGAACTAGTTTGATTCTAGGAATCACTTGCTTTCCTACGAAGAAGGTTGAGTGCAGCAAGGTCAAACTTTCCTACTTTGTGTAATCTAACAAGATGTACAAGTTATTGTATTCGCCTCATTTCTAAATTAGTTTCTTTAGAAAGGAAACATCTTCAGTACCGAACACTGTACTGTGTGAAATAAGTTAATTCGCTTCTAGGAATCAGTTTAATTTCTACGAAGAAGGTTGAGTGCAGCAAGTTCAAACTTTCCTTGTTAATGTAATCTTAAAAGATGGCCAAGTTAGAAGATTCGCCTCATTTGTAAAGTACTTTGTTGAGAAAACAAACATCTTCGTTGCCGAACATTGTACTGTGTGAAATAAGCTCATTCGGATCTAGGAATCAGTTGCTTTCCTACAAAGAAGGTTGAGTACACCAAGTTCAAACTTTCCTTGTTAATGTAATCTGAAAAGATGCACAACTTAGTAGATTGGCCTCATTTCTAAAGTAGTTTGTTTAGAAAACAAACATCTTCAGTACCGAACACTGTACTGTGTGAAATAAGTTAATTCGCTTCTAGGAATCAGTTTAATTTCTACGAAGAAGGTTGAGTGCAGCAAGTTCAAACTTTCCGTGTTAATGTAATCTAAAAAGATGGCCAAGTTAGAAGATTCGCCTCATTTGTAAAGTACTTTGTTGAGAAGACAAACATCTTCATTGCCGATCATTGTACTGTGTGAAATAAGCTCATTCGGTTCTAGGAATCAGTTGCTTTCCGACAAAGAAGGTTGAGTGCAGCAAGTTCAAACTTTCCTTGTTAATGTAATCTGAAAAGATGCACAACTTAGTAGATTGGCCTCATTTCTAAAGTAGTTTGTTAGAAAACAAACATCTTCATTACCGAACACTGTACTATGTGAAATGAACTAGTTCGATTCTAGGAATCACTTGCTTTCCTACGAAGAAGGTTGAGTGCAGCAAGTTCAAACTTTCCTACTTTGTGTAATCTAACAAGATGTACATGTTAGTGTATTCGCCTCATTTCTAAATTAGTTTCTTTAGAAAAGAAACATCTTCAGTACCGAACACTGTACTGTGTGAAATAAGTTAATTCACTTCTAGGAATCAGTTAATTTCTACGAAGAAGGTTGAGTGCAGCAAGTTCAAACTTTCCTTTTTAATGTAATCTAAAAAGATGGCCAAGTTAGAAGATTCGCCTCATTTTTAAAGTACTTTGTTGAGAAAACAAACATCTTCATTGCCAAACATTGTACTGTGTGAAATAAGCTCATTCGGTTCTAGGAATCAGTTGCTTTCCTACAAAGAAGTTTGAGTGCAGCAAGTTCAAACTTTCCTTGTTAATGTAATCTGAAAAGATGCACAACGTAGTAGATTGGCCTCATTTCTAAAGTAGTTTCTTTAGAAAAGAAACATCTTCAGTACCGAACACTGTACTGTGTGAAATAAGTTAATTCGCTTCTAGGAATCAGTTTAATTTCTACGAAGAAGGTTGAGTGAAGCAAGTTCAAACTTTCCTTGTTAATGTAATCTAAAAAGATGGCCAAGTTAGAAGATTCGCCTCATTTGTAAAGTACTTTGATGAGAAACCAAACATCTTCATTGCCGAACATTGTACTGTGTGAAATAAGCTCATTCGGTTCTAGGAATCAGTTGCTTTCCGACAAAGAAGGTTGAGTGCAGCAAGTTCAAACTTTCCTTGTTAATGTAATCTGAAAAGATGCACAACTTAGTAGATTGGCCTCATTTCTAAAGTAGTTTGTTTAGAAAACAAACATCTTCATTACCGAACACTGTACTATGTGAAATGAGCTAGTTCGATTCTAGGAATCACTTGCTTTCCTACGAAGAAAGTTGAGTGCAGCAAGGTCAAACTTTCCTACTTTGTGTAATCTAACAAGATGTACAAGTTGTGTATTCACATCATTTCTAAATTAGTTTCTTTAGAAAAGAAACATCTTCAGTACCGAACACTGTACTGTGTGAAAGAAGTTAATTCGCTTCTAGGAATCAGTTGCTTTCCTACAAAGAAGGTTGACTGCAGCAAGTTCAAACTTTCCTTGTTAATGTAATCTGAAAAGATGCACAACGTAGTTGATTGGCCTCATTTCTAAAGTAGTTTCTTTAGAAAAGAAACATCTTCAGTACCGAACACTGTACTGTGTGAAATAAGTTAATACGCTTCTAGGAATCAGTTTAATTTCTACGAAGAAGGTTGAATGCAGCAAGTTCAAACTTTCCTTGTTAATGTAATCTGAAAAGATGCACAACGTAGTAGATTGGCCTCATTTCTAAAGTAGTTTCTTTAGAAAAGAAACATCTTCAGTACCGAACACTATACTGTGTGAAATAAGTTAATTCGCTTCTAGGAATCAGTTTAATTTCTACGAAGAAGGTTGAGTGCAGCAAGTTCAAACTTTCCTTGTTAATGTAATCTAAAAAGATAGCCAAGTTAGTAGATTCGCCTCATTTGTAAAGTAGTTTGTTGAGAAAATTAACATCTTTATTGCCGAACATTGTACTGTGTGAAATAAGCTCATTCGGTTCTAGGAATCAGTTGCTTTCCTACAAACAAGGTTGAGTGCAGCAACTTCAAACTTTCCATCTTAATGTAATGTAAAACGATGTCCAAGTTAGTAGATTCGCTTCATTTCTAAAGTAGTTCCTTTAGAAAACAAACCTAAATTGCCAAACTTTGTACTTTCTGAAAGGAGCTAATTCAGTTCTAGGAATCAGTTTACTTTCTACGAAAATGGTTGAGTTTAGCAAGTTCAAGTTTTCCTTGTTAATGTGGTCTGAAAAGATGTCCAAGTTAGTAGATTTTCCTCATTGGTAAAGTAGTTTGTTGAGAAAACAAACATCTTCATTGCCGAACATTGTTCTGTGTGAACAAAGCTAATTTAGTTCAAGAATTAAGTTGCTTTCCTACAAAGAAGGTTGAATGTAGCCAGTTCAATCTTTCCTTGTTAATGTAACCTAAAAAGATGCATGACTTAGTAGATTGGCCTCATTTCTAAAGTAATTTCTTTAGAAAAGAAACATCTTCAGTACCGAACACTGTACTGTGTGAAATGAGTTAATTCGCTTCTAGGAGTCAGTTTAACTTCTAGGAAGATTGTTGAGTGCAGGAAGTTCAAACTTTCCTAGTTTGTGTAATCTAACAAGATGTACAAGTTAGTGGATTCTCATCATTTCTAAATTAGTTTCTTTAGAAAACAAACATCTTCAGTACCGAACACTGTACTGTGTGAAATAAGTTAATCTCGTTCTAGGAATCAGGTGCTTTCCTACAAAGAAGGTTGAGTGCAGCAAGTTCAAACGTCCTTGTTAATGTAATCTAAAAAGATGGCCAAGTTAGTAGATTCGCCCCATCTGTAAAGTAGTTTGTTGACAAAACAAACATCTTCATTGCCGAACATTGTACTGTGTGAAATAAGCTCATTCGGTTCTAGGAATCAGTTGCTTTCCTACAAAGAAGGTTGAGTGCAGAAAGTTCAAACTTTCCTTGTTAATGTAATCTGAAAAGATGCACAACATAGTACATTGGCCTCATTTCTAATGTAGTTTCTTTAGAAAAGAAACATCTTCAGTACCGAACACTGTACTGTGTGAAATAAGTTAATTCGCTTCTAGGAGTCAGTTTAATTTCTACGAAGAAGGTTGAGTGCAGCAAGTTCAAACTTTCCTTGTTAATGTAATCTAAAAAGATGGCCAAGTTAGAAGATTCACCTCATTTGTAAAGTACTTTGATGAGAAGACAAACATCTTCATTGCCGAACATTGTACTGTGTGAAATAAGCTCATTCGGTTCTAGGAATCAGTTGCTTTCCGACAAAGAAGGTTGAGTGCAGCAAGTTCAAACTTTCCTTGTTAATGTAATCTGAAAAGATGCACAACTTAGTAGATTGGCCTCATTTCTAAAGTAGTTTGTTTAGATAACAAACATCTTCATTACCGAACACTGTACTATGTGAAATGAACTAGTTCGATTCTAGGAATCACTTGCTTTCCTATGAACAAGGTTGAGTGCAGCAAGTTCAAACTTTCCTACTTTGTGTAATCTAACAAGATGTACAAGTTAGTGTATTCGCCTCATTTCTAAATTAGTTTCTTTAGAAAAGAAACATCTTCAGTACCGAACACTGTACTGTGTGAAATAAGTTAATTCACTTCTAGGAATCAGTTTAATTTCTACGAAGAAGGTTGAGTGCAGCAACTTCAAACTTTCCTTTTTAATGTAATCTAAAAAGATGGCCAAGTTAGAAGATTCGCCTCATTTGTAAAGTACTTTGTTGAGAAAACAAACATCTTCATTGCCGAACATTGTACTGTGTGAAATAAGCTCATTCGGTTCTAGGAATCAGTTGCTTTCCTACAAAGAAGGTTGAGTACAGCAAGTTCAAACTTTCCTTGTTAATGTAATCTGAAAAGATGCACAACTTAGTAGATTGGCCTCATTTCTAAAGTAGTTTCTTTAGAAAACAAACATCTTCATTACCGAACACTGGTCTAGGTGAAATGAGCTAGTTCGATTCTAGGAATCACTTGCTTTCCTACGAAGAAGGTTGAGTGCAGCAAGTTCAAACTTTCCTTGTTAACGTAATCTGAAAAGATGCACAACGTAGTAGATTGGCCTCATTTCTAAAGTAGTTTCTTTAGAAAAGAAACATCTTCAGTACCGAACACTGTACTGTGTGAAATAAGTTAATTCGCTTCTAGGAATCAGTTTAATTTCTACGAAGAAGGTTGAGTGAAGCAAGTTCAAACTTTCCTTGTTAATGTAATCTCAAAAGATGGCCAAGTTAGAAGGTTCGCCTCATTTGTAAAGTAGTTTGTTGAGAAAACAAACATCTTCATTGCGAACATTGTACTGTGTGAAATAAGCTCATTCGGTTCTAGGAATCAGTTGCTTTCCTACAAAGAAGGTTGAGTGCAGCAAGTTTAAACTTTCCTTGTTAATGTAATCTGAAAAGATACACAACTTAGTAGATTGGCCTCATTTCTAGAGTAGTTTGTTTAGAAAACAAACATCTTCATTACCGAACAATGTACTATGTGAAATGAGCTAGTTCGATTCTCGGAATCACTTGCTTTCCTACGAAGAAGGTTGAGTGCAGCAAGTTCAAACTTTCCTACTTTGTGTAATCTCAAGAGGATGTACAAGTTAGTGGATTCATCCTCTCATTTCTAAAGTAGTTTCTTTAGAAAAGAAACATCTTCAGTACCGAACACTGTACTGTGTGAAATAAGTTAATTCGCTTCTAGGAATCAGTTTAATTTCTACGAAGAAGGTTGAGTGCAGCAAGTTCAAGCTTTCCTTGTTAATGTAATCTCAAAAGATGGCCAAGTTAGAAGATTCACCTCATTTGTAAAGTACTTTGTTGAGAAAACAAACATCTTCATTTCCGAACATTGTACTGTGTGAAATAAGCTCATTCGGATCTAGGAATCAGTTGCTTTCCTACAAAGAAGGTTGAGTGCAGCAAGTTCGACTTTTCCTTGTTAATGTAATCTAAAAAGATGGCCAAGTTAGCAGATTCTCCTCATTTGTAAAGTAGTTTGTTGAGAAAACAAACATCTTAATTGCCGAACATTGTACTGTGGGAAATAAGCTCATTCGGTTCTAGGAATCAGTTGCTTTCCTACAAAGAAGGTTGAGTGCAGCAAGTTCAAATTTTCCTTCTTAATATAATCTGAAAAGATGCACAACTTAGTAGATTGCCCTCATTTCTAAAGTAGTTTCTTTAGAAAACAAACATCTTCATTACCGAACACTGTACTATGTGAAAGGAGCTAGTTCGATTCTAGGAATCACTTGCTTTCCTACGAAGAAGGTTGAGTGCAGCAAGTTCAAACTTTCCTACTTTGTGTAATCTTACAAGATGTACAAGTTAGTGGATTCGCCTCATTTCTAAAGTAGTTTCTTTAGAAAAGAAACATCTACAGTACCGACACTGTACTGTGTGAAATAAGATAATTCGCTTGTAGGAATCATTTTGATTTCTACGAAGAAGGTAGAGTGCAGCAAGTTAAAACTTTCCTTGTTAATGTAATCTCAAAAGATGGCCAAGTTAGAAGATTCGCCTCATTTGTAAAGTACTTTGTTGAGAAAACAAACAACTTCATTGCCAAACATTGTACTGTGTGAAATAAGCTCATTCGGTTCTAGGAATCAGTTGCTTTCCTACAAAGAAGGTTGAGTGCAGCAAGTTCAAACTTTCCTTGTTAATGTAATCTAAAGAGATGGCAAAGTTAGTAGATTCGACTCATTTGTAAAGTAGTTTGTTGAGAAAACAAACATCTTCATTGCCGAACATTGTACTGTGTGAAATAAGCTCATTCGGTTCTAGGAATCAGTTGCTTTCCTACAAAGAAGGCTGAGTGCAGCAAGTTCAAACTGTCCTTGTTAATGTAATCTGAAAAGATGCACAACGTAGTAGATTGGCCTGATTTCTAAAGTAGTTTCTTTAGAAAAGAAACATCTTCAGTAACGAACACTGTACTGTGTGAAATAAGTTAATTCGCTTCTAGGAATCAGTTTAATTTCTACGAAGAAGGTTGAGTGCAGCAAGTTCAAACTTTCCTTGTTAATGTAATCTAAAAAGATGGCCAAGTTAGAAGATTCGCCTCATTTGTAAAGTACTTTGTTGAGAAAACAAACATCTTCATTGCCGAACATTGTACTGTGTGAAATAAGCTCATTAGGTCTAGCAATCAGTTGCTTTCCTACAAAGAAGGTTGAGTGCAGCAACTTCAAACTTTCCTTGTTAATGTAATCTAAAAAGATGGCCAAGTTAGTAGATTCGCCTCATTTTTAAAGTAGTTTGTTGAGAAAACAAACATCTTCATTGCCGAACATTCCACTGTGTGAAATAAGCTCATTCGGTTCTAGGAATCAGTTGCTTTCCTACAAAGAAGGTTGAGTGCAGCAAGTTCCAACTTTACTTGTTAATGTACTCTGAAAAGATGCACAACATAGTAGATTGGCCTCATTTCTAAAGTAGCTTCTTTAGAAAAGAAACATCTTCAGTACCTAACACTGTATTGTGTGAAATAAGTTAATTCGCTTCTAGGAATCAGTTTAATTTCTACGAAGAAGGATGAGTGCAGCAAGTTCCAAATTTCCTTGTTAATGTAATCTAAAAAGATGGCCAAATTAGAAGATTTGCCTCATTTGTATAATACTTTGTTGAGAAAACAAACATCTTCATTGCCGAGCATGGTACTGTGTGAAATAAGCTCATTCGGTTGTAGGAATCAGTTGCTTTCCTCCAAAGAAGGTTGAGTGCAGCAAGTTCAAACTTCCCTGGTTAATGTAATCTAAAAAGATGGCCAAGTTTGTAGATTTGCCTCATTTGTAAAGTAGTTTGTTGAGAAAACAAACATCTTCATTGCCAAACATTGTACTGTGTGAAATAAGCTCATTCGGTTCTAGGAATCAGTTGCTTTCCTACAAAGAAGGTTGAGTGCAGCAAGTTCAAACTTTCCTTGTTAATGTAATCTGAAAAGATGCACAACTTAGTAGATTGGCCTCATTTCTAAAGCAGTTTGTTTAGAAAACAAACATCTTCATTACCGAACACTGTACTATGTGAAATGAGCTAGTTCGATTCTAGGAATCACTTGCTTTCCTACGAAGAAGGTTGAGTGCAGCAAGTCTAAACTTTCCTACTTTGTGTAATCTAACAAGATGTACAAGTTAGTGGATTCGCCTCATTTCTCAAGTAGTTTCTTAGAAAAGAAACATCTTCATTACCGACACTGTACTGTGTGAAATAAGTTAATTCGCTTCTAGAAATCAGTTTAATTTCTACAAAGAAGGCTGAGTGCAGCAAGTTCAAACTTTCCTTGTTAATGTAATCTGAAAAGATACACAACTTAGTAGATTGGCCTCATTTCTAGAGTAGTTTGTTTAGAAAACAAACATCTTCATTACCGAACAATGTACTATGTGAAATGAGCTAGTTCGATTCTCGGAATCACTTGCTTTCCTACGAAGAAGGTTGAGTGCAGCAAGTTCAAACTTTCCTACTTTGTGTAATCTCAAGAGGATGTACAAGTTAGTGGATTCGCCTCATTTCTAAAGTAGTTTCTTTAGAAAAGAAACATCTTCAGTACCGAACACTGTACTGTGTGAAATAAGTTAATTCGCTTCTAGGAATCAGTTTAATTTCTACGAAGAAGGTTGAGTGCAGCAAGTTCAAGCTTTCCTTGTTAATGTAATCTCAAAAGATGGCCAAGTTAGAAGATTCACCTCATTTGTAAAGTACTTTGTTGAGAAAACAAACATCTTCATTTCCGAACATTGTACTGTGTGAAATAAGCTCATTCGGATCTAGGAATCAGTTGCTTTCCTACAAAGAAGGTTGAGTGCAGCAAGTTCAACTTTTCCTTGTTAATGTAATCTAAAAAGATGGCCAAGTTAGTAGATTCTCCTCATTTGTAAAGTAGTTTGTTGAGAAAACAAACATCTTAATTGCCGAACATTGTACTGTGGGAAATAAGCTCATTCGGTTCTAGGAATCAGTTGCTTTCCTACAAAGAAGGTTGAGTGCAGCAAGTTCAAATTTTCCTTCTTAATATAATCTGAAAAGATGCACAACTTAGTAGATTGCCCTCATTTCTAAAGTAGTTTCTTTAGAAAACAAACATCTTCATTACCGAACACTGTACTATGTGAAAGGAGCTAGTTCGATTCTAGGAATCACTTGCTTTCCTACGAAGAAGGTTGAGTGCAGCAAGTTCAAACTTTCCTACTTTGTGTAATCTTACAAGATGTACAAGTTAGTGGATTCGCCTCATTTCTAAAGTAGTTTCTTTAGAAAAGAAACATCTACAGTACCGACACTGTACTGTGTGAAATAAGATAATTCGCTTGTAGGAATCATTTTGATTTCTACGAAGAAGGTAGAGTGCAGCAAGTTAAAACTTTCCTTGTTAATGTAATCTCAAAAGATGGCCAAGTTAGAAGATTCACCTCATTTGTAAAGTACTTTGTTGAGAAAACAAACATCTTCATTGCCGAGCATGGTACTGTGTGAAATAAGCTCATTCGGTTGTAGGAATCAGTTGCTTTCCTCCAAAGAAGGTTGAGTGCAGCAAGTTCAAACTTCCCTGGTTAATGTAATCTAAAAAGATGGCCAAGTTTGTAGATTTGCCTCATTTGTAAAGTAGTTTGTTGAGAAAACAAACATCTTCATTGCCAAACATTGTACTGTGTGAAATAAGCTCATTCGGTTCTAGGAATCAGTTGCTTTCCTACAAAGAAGGTTGAGTGCAGCAAGTTCAAACTTTCCTTGTTAATGTAATCTAAAGAGATGGCAAAGTTAGTAGATTCGACTCATTTGTATAGTAGTTTGTTGAGAAAACAAACATCTTCATTGCCGAACATTGTACTGTGTGAAATAAGCTCATTCGGTTCTAGGAATCAGTTGCTTTCCTACAAAGAAGGCTGAGTGCAGCAAGTTCAAACTGTCCTTGTTAATGTAATCTGAAAAGATGCACAACGTAGTAGATTGGCCTGATTTCTAAAGTAGTTTCTTTAGAAAAGAAACATCTTCAGTAACGAACACTGTACTGTGTGAAATAAGTTAATTCGCTTCTAGGAATCAGTTTAATTTCTACGAAGAAGGTTGAGTGCAGCAAGTTCAAACTTTCCTTGTTAATGTAATCTAAAAAGATGGCCAAGTTAGAAGATTCGCCTCATTTGTAAAGTACTTTGTTGAGAAAACAAACATCTTCATTGCCGAACATTGTACTGTGTGAAATAAGCTCATTAGGTCTAGCAATCAGTTGCTTTCCTACAAAGAAGGTTGAGTGCAGCAACTTCAAACTTTCCTTGTTAATGTAATCTAAAAAGATGGCCAAGTTAGTAGATTTGCCTCATTTTTAAAGTAGTTTGTTGAGAAAACAAACATCTTCATTGCCGAACATTCCACTGTGTGAAATAAGCTCATTCGGTTCTAGGAATCAGTTGCTTTCCTACAAAGAAGGTTGAGTGCAGCAAGTTCCAACTTTACTTGTTAATGTACTCTGAAAAGATGCACAACATAGTAGATTGGCCTCATTTCTAAAGTAGCTTCTTTAAAAAGAAACATCTTCAGTACCTAACACTGTATTGTGTGAAATAAGTTAATTCGCTTCTAGGAATCAGTTTAATTTCTACGAAGAAGGATGAGTGCAGCAAGTTCCAAATTTCCTTGTTAATGTAATCTAAAAAGATGGCCAAATTAGAAGATTTGCCTCATTTGTATAATACTTTGTTGAGAAAACAAACATCTTCATTGCCGAGCATGGTACTGTGTGAAATAAGCTCATTCGGTTGTAGGAATCAGTTGCTTTCCTCCAAAGAAGGTTGAGTGCAGCAAGTTCAAACTTCCCTGGTTAATGTAATCTAAAAAGATGGCCAAGTTTGTAGATTTGCCTCATTTGTAAAGTAGTTTGTTGAGAAAACAAACATCTTCATTGCCAAACATTGTACTGTGTGAAATAAGCTCATTCGGTTCTAGGAATCAGTTGCTTTCCTACAAAGAAGGTTGAGTGCAGCAAGTTCAAACTTTCCTTGTTAATGTAATCTGAAAAGATGCACAACTTAGTAGATTGGCCTCATTTCTAAAGCAGTTTGTTTAGAAAACAAACATCTTCATTACCGAACACTGTACTATGTGAAATGAGCTAGTTCGATTCTAGGAATCACTTGCTTTCCTACGAAGAAGGTTGAGTGCAGCAAGTCCAAACTTTCCTACTTTGTGTAATCTAACAAGATGTACAAGTTAGTGGATTCGCCTCATTTCTCAAGTAGTTTCTTAGAAAAGAAACATCTTCATTACCGACACTGTACTGTGTGAAATAAGTTAATTCGCTTCTAGAAATCAGTTTAATTTCTACAAAGAAGGCTGAGTGCAGCAAGTTCAAACTTTCCTTGTTAATGTAATCTGAAAAGATGGCCAAGTTAGAAGATTCGACTCATTTGTAAAGTACTTTGTTGAGAAAACAAACATCTTCATTGCCGAACATTGTACTGTGTGAAATAAGCTCATTCGGTTCTAGGAATCAGTTGTTTTCCTACAAAGAATGTTGAGTACAGCAAGTTCAAACTTTCTTGTTAATGTAATGTGAAAAGATGGCCAAGTTAGTAGATTCGCCTCATTTGTAAATTAGTTTGTTTAGAAAACAAACATCTTCAGTACCGAACAGTGTACTGCGTGAAATAAGTTAATTCGATTCTAGGAATCAGTTTAATTTCTACGAAGAAGGTTGAGTGCAGCAAGTTCAAACTTTCCTTGTTAATGTAATCTGAAAAGATGCACAACGTAGTAGATTGGCCTCATTTCTAAAGTAGTTTCTTTAGAAAAGAAACATCTTCAGTACCGAACACTGTACTGTGTGAAATAAGTTAATTCGCTTCTAGGAATCAGTTCAATTTCTAAGAAGAAGGTTTAGTGCAGCAAGTTCAAACTTTCCTTGTTAATGTAATCTAAAAAGATGGCCAAGTTAGAAGATTCGCCTCATTTGTAAAGTACTTTGTTGAGAAAACAAATATCTTCATTGCCGAACATTGTA
The DNA here is from genome assembly GCA_036365145.1 of Orientallactaga sibirica. Classification (NCBI taxonomy): domain Eukaryota; kingdom Metazoa; phylum Chordata; class Mammalia; order Rodentia; family Dipodidae; genus Orientallactaga; species Orientallactaga sibirica. Next base: position 19,828 of record JAEOAD010000473.1, on the reverse strand, counting down.
CTGTGTGAAATAAGCTCATTCGGTTCTAGGAATCAGTTGTTTTCCTACAAAGAAGGTTGAGTGCAGCAAGTTGAAACTTTCCATGTTAATGTAATCTAAAAAGATGGCGAAGTTAGTAGATTCGCCTCATTTGTAAAGTAGTTTGTTGAGAAAACAAACATCTTCATTGCCGAACATTGTACTGTGTGAAATAAGCTCATTCGGTTCTAGGAATCCGTTGCTTTCCTACAAAGAATCTTGAGTGCAGCAAGTTCAAAATTTCCTTGTTAATGAAATCTCAAAAAATGCACACCTCAGTAGATTGGCCTCATTTCTAAAATAGTTTGTTTAGAAAACAAACATCTTCATTACCGAACACTGTACTATGTTAAATTGAGCCAGTTCGATTCTAGGAATCAGTTGCTTTCCTACGAAGAAGGTTGAGTGCAGCAAGTTCAAACTTTCCTAGTTTCTGTAATCTAACAAGATGTACAAGGTACTGGATTCGCCTCATTTCTAAAGTAGTTTCTTTAGAAAACAAAAATCTTCAGTACCGAACACTGTACTGTGTGAAATAAGTTAATTCGCTTCTCGGAATCAGTTTAATTTCTACGAAGAAGGTTGAGTGCAGCCAGTTCAAACTTTCCTTGTTAATGTAATCTAAAAAGATGGCCAAGTTAGAAGATTCGCCTCGTTTGTAAAGTACTTTGTTAAGAAAACAAACATCTTCATTGCCGAACATTGTACTGTGTGAAATAAGCTCATTCGGTTCTAGGAATCAGTGGCTTTCCTACAAAGAAGGTTGAGTGCAGCAAGTTCAAACGTTCCTTGTTAATGTAATCTAAAAAGATGGCTAAGTCAGTAGATACGCCTCATTTGTAAAGTAGTTTGTTGAGAAAACAAACATCTTCATTGCCGAACATTGTACTGTGTGAAATAAGCTCATTCGGTTCTAGGAATCAGTTGCTTTCCTACAAAGAAGGGTGAGTGCAGCAAATTCAAACTTTCCTTGTTAATGTAATCTGAAAAGATGCACAACTTAGTAGATTGGCCTCATTTCTAAAGTAGTTTGTTTAGAAAACAAACATCTTCATTACCGAACACTGTTCTATGTGAAATGAGCTTGTTCGATTCTAGGAATCACTTGCTTTCCTACGAAGAAGGTTGAGTGCAGCAAGTTCAACCTTTCCTACTTTGTGTAATCTAACAAGATGTACAAGTTAGTGGATTCGCCTCATTTCTAAAGGAGTTTCTTTAGAAAAGAAATATCTTCAGTACCGAACACTGTACTGTGTCAAATAAGTTAATTAAGGATCTAGGAATCAATTTAATTTCTACAAGAAGGTTCAGTGCAGCAAGTTCAAACTTTCCTTGTTAATGTAATCTCAAAAGATGGCCAAGTTAGAACATTCGATTCATTTGTAAAGTACCTTGTTGAGAAAACAAACATCTTCATTACCGAAAATTGTACTGTGTGAAATAAGCTCATTCGGTTCTAGGAGTCAATTTAATTTCTACGAAGAAGGTTCAGTGCAGCAAGTTCAAACTTTCCTTGTTAATGTAATCTAAAAAGATGGCCAAGTTAGTAGATTCGACTCATTTGTAAAGTAGTTTGTTGAGAAAACAAACATCTTCATTGCCGAACATTGTACTGTGTGAAATAAGCTCATACGGTTCTAGGAATCAGTTGCTTTCCTACAAAGAAGGTTGAGTGCAGCAAGTTCAAACTTTCCTTGTTAATGTAATCTGAAAAGATGCACGATGTAGTAGATTGGCCTCATTTCTAAAGTAGTTTCTTTAGAAAAGAAACATCTTCAGTACCGAACACTGTACTGTGTGAAATAAGTTAATTTGCTTCTAGGAATCAGTTGCTTTCCTACAAAGAAGGTTGAGAGCAGCAAGTTCAAACTTTCCTTGTTAATGTAATCTAAAAAGATGGCCAAGTTAGTAGATTCGACTCATTTGTAAAGTAGTTTGTTGAGAAAACAAACATCTTCATTGCCGAACATGGTACTGTGTGAAATAAGCTCATTCGGTTCTAGGAATCAGTTGCTTTCCTACAAAGAAGGTTGAGTGCAGCAAGTTCAAACTTTCCTTGTTAATGTAATCTGAAAAGATGCACAAAGTAGTAGATTGGCCTCATTTCTAAGGTAGTTTGTTTAGAAAACAAACATCTTCATTACCGAACACTGTACTATGTGAAATGAGCTAGTTCGATTCTAGGAATCACTTGCTTTCCTACGAAGAAGGCTGAGTGCAAGAAGTTCAAACTTTCCCACTTTGTGTAATCTAAAAAGATGTACAAGTTAGTGTATTCGCCTCATTTCAAAAGTAGTTTCTTTAGAAAAGATACATCTTCAGTACCGAACACTGTACTGTTGAAATAAGTTAATTCGCTTCTAGGAATCAGTTTAATTTCTACGAAGAAGGTTGAGTGCAGCAAGTTCAAACTTTCCTACTTTGTGTAATTTAACAAGACGTACAAGTTAGTGGATTCACCTCATTTCTAACGTAGTTTCTTTAGAAAGAAACATCTTCATTACCGAACACTGTACTTTGTGAAATAAGTTAAATTGATTCTAGGAATCAGTTTAATTTCTACTGAAGGAGGTTGAGTGCATCAAGTTCAAACTTTCCTACTTTGTGTAATCTAACAAGATGTACAAGTTAGTGGATTTGCCTCATTTCTAAAGTAGTTTCTTTAGAAAAGAAACATCTTCAGTACCGAACACTTTACTGTGTGAAATAAGTTAATTAAACTTCTAGGAATCAGTTTAATTTCTACTGAAAGAAGGTTGAGTGCAGCAAGTTCAAACCTTCCTTGTTAATGTAATCTAAAAAGATGGCCAAGTTAGTAGATTCGACTCATTTGTAAAGTAGTTTGTTGAGAAAAATTAACATCTTTATTGCCCGAACATTGTACTGTGTTAAATAAGCTCATTCGGTTCTAGGAATCAGTTGCTTTCCTACAAAGAAGGTTGAATGTAGCCAGTTCAAACTTTCCTTGTTAATGTAACCTAAAAAAGATGCACGACTTAGTAGATTGGCCTCATTTCTAAAGTAGTTTCTTTAGAAAAGAAACATCTCAGTACCCAACACTGTACTGTGTGAAATGAGTTAATTCACTTCTAGGAGTCAGTTTAATTTCTACGAAGATGGTTGAGTGCAGGAAGTTCAAACTTTCCTAGTTTGTGTAATCTAACAAGATGTACAAGTTAGTGGATTCGCATCATTTCTAAATTAGTTTCTTTAGGAAACAAACACCTTCAGTACCGAACACTGTACTGTGTGAAATAAGTTAATTCGGTTCTAGGAATCAGGTGCTTTCCTACAAAGAAGGTTGAGTGCAGCAAGTTCAAACTTTCCTTCTTAATGTAATCAAAAAAGATGGCCAAGTTAGTAGATTCGACTGATTTGTAAAGTAGTTTGTTGAGAAAACAAACATCTTCATTGCCGAACATTGTACTGTGTGAAATAAGCTCATACGGTTCTAGGAATCAGTTGCTTTCCTACAAAGAAGGTTGAGTGCAGCAAGTTCAAACTTTACTTGTTAATGTAATCTAAAAAGATGTCCAAGTTAGTAGATTCGCCTCATTTCTAAAGTAGTTTCTTTAGAAAACAAACCTAAATTGCCAAACTTTGTACTTTGTGAAATGAGCTAATTGAGTTCTAGGAATCAGTTTACTTTCTACGAAGATGGTTGAGTTTAGCAAGTTCAAACTTTCCTTGTTAATGTGGTCTGAAAAGATGTCCAAGTTAGTAGATTTGCCTCATTGGTAAAATAGTTTGTTGAGAAAACAAACATCTACATTTCCGAACATTGTACTGTGTTAACAAAGCTAATTTAGTTCTAGAATTCAGTTGCTTTCCTACAAAGAAGGTTGAATGTCGCCAGTTCAAACTTTCCTTGTTAATGTAACCTAAAAAGATGCACGACTTAGTAGATTGGCCTCATTTCTAAAGTAGTTTCTTTAGAAGAGAAACATCTTCAGTACCGAACACTGTACTGTGTGAAATGAGTTAATTCGCTTCTAGGAGTCAGTTTAATTTCTACAAAGATGGTTGAGTGCAGGAAGTTCAAACTTTCCTAGTTTGTGTAACCTAACAAGATGTACAAGTTAGTGGATTCGCATCATTTCTAAATTAGTTTCTTTAGAAAACAAACATCTTCAGTACTGAACACTGTACTGTGTGAAATAAGTTAATTCGGTTCTAGGAATCAGGTCCTTTCCTACAAAGAAGGTTCAGTGCAGCAAGTTCAAACTTTCCTTGTTAATGTAATCTAAAAAGATGGCCAAGTTAGTAGATTCGACTCATTTGTAAAGTAGTTTGTTGAGAAAACAAACATCTTCATTGCAGACATTGTACTGTGTGAAATAAGCTCATTCGGTTCTAGGAATCAGTTGCTTTCCTACAAAGAAGGTTGAGTGCAGCAAGTTCAAACTATCCTTGTTAATGTAATCTAAAAAGATGTCCAAGTTAGTAGATTCGCCTCATTTCTAAAGTAGTTTTTAGAAAACAAACCTAAATTGCCAAACTTTGTACTTTGTGAAATGAGCTAATTGAGTTCTAGGAATCATTTCACTTTCTACGAAGATGGTTGAGTTTAGCAAGTTCAAACTTTCCTTGTTACTGTGGTGTGTAAAGATGTCCAAGTTAGTAGATTTGCCTCATTGGTAAAAGAGTTTGTTGAGAAAACAAACATCTTCATTTCCGAACATTGTACTGTGTGAACAAAGCTAATTTAGTTCTAGAATTCAGTTGCTTTCCTACAAAGAAGGTTGAATGTCGCCAGTTCAAACTTTCCTTGTTAATGTAACCTAAAAAGATGCACGAATTAGTAGATTGGCCTCATTTCTAAAGTAGTTTCTTTAGAAAAGAAATATCTTCAGTACCGAACACTGTACTGTGTGAAATGAGTTAATTCGCTTCTAGGAGTCAGTTTAATTTCTACGAAGATGGTTGAGTGCAGGAAGTTCAAACTTTCTAGTTTGTGTAACCTAACAAGATGTACAAGTTAGTGGATTCGCATCATTTATAAATTAGTTTCTTTAGAAAACAAACATCTTCAGTACAGAACACTGTACTGTGTGAAATAAGTTAATTCGGTTCTAGGAATCAGGTGCTTTCCTACAAAGAAGGTTGAGTGCAGCAAGTTCAAACCTTCCTTGTTAATGTAATCTAAAAAGATGGCCACGTTAGTAGATTCGACTCATTTGTAGAGTAGTTTGTTGAGAAAACAAACATCTTCATTGCCAAACATTGTACTGTGTGAAATAAGCTCATTCGGTTCTAGGAATCAGTTGCTTTCCTACAAAGAAGGTTGAGTGCAGCAAGTTCAAACTTTCCTTGTTAATGTAATCTAAAAAGATGGCCAAGTTAGGAGATTCGACTCATTTGTAAAGTAGTTTGTTGAGAAAACAAACATCTTCATTGCCGAACATTGTACTGTGTGAAATAAGCTGATTCGGGTCTAGGAATCAGTTGCTTTCCTACAAAGAAGGTTCAGTGCAGCAACTTCAAACTTTCCTTGTTAATGTAATCTCAAAAGATGGCCAAGTTAGAAGACTCGACTTATTTGTAAAGTACTTTATTGAGAAAACAAACATCTTCATTGCCGAACATTGTACTGTGTGAAATAAGCTCATTCGGTTCTAGGAATCAGTTGCTTTCCTACAAAGAAGGTTGAGTGCAGCAAGTTCAAACTTTCCTTGTTAATGTAATCTAAAAAGATGTCCAAGTTAGTAGATTCGCCTCATTTCTAAAGTAGTTTCTTTAGAAAACAAACCTAAATTGCCAAACTTTGTACTTTGTGAAATGAGCTAATTGAGTTCCAGGAATCAGTTTACTTTCTACGAAGATGGTTGAGTTTAGCAAGTTCAAACTTTCCTTGTTAATGTGGTCTGAAAAGATGTCCAAGTTAGTAGATTTGCCTCATTGGTAAAATAGTTTGTTGAGAAAACAAACATCTACATTTCCGAACATTGTACTGTGTTAACAAAGCTAATTTAGTTCTAGAATTCAGTTGCTTTCCTACAAAGAAGGTTGAATGTCGCCAGTTCAAACTTTCCTTGTTAATGTAACCTAAAAGATGCACAATTAGTAGATTGGCCTCATTTCCAAAGTAGTTTCTTTAGAAAAAATATCTTCAGTACCGAACACTGTACTGTGTGAAATGAGTTAATTCGCTTCTAGGAGTCAGTTTAATTTCTACAAAGATGGTTGAGTGCAGGAAGTTCAAACTTTCCTAGTTTGTGTAACCTAACAAGATGTAGAAGTTAGTGGATTCGCATCATTTATAAATTAGTTTCTTTAGAAAACAAACATCTTCAGTACCGAACACTGTACTGTGTGAAATAAGTTAATTCGGTTCTAGGAATCAGGTGCTTTCCTACAAAGAAGGTTGAGTGCAGCAAGTTCAAACCTTCCTTGTTAATGTAATCTAAAAAGATGGCCAAGTTAGTAGATTCGACTCATTTGTAAAGTAGTTTGTTGAGAAAACAAACATCTTCATTGCCAAACATTGTACTGTGTGAAATCAGCTCATTCGGTTCTAGGAATCAGTTGCTTTCCTACAAAGACGGTTGAGTGCAGCAAGTTCAAACTTTCCTTGTTAATGTAATCTAAAAAGATGGCCAAGTTAGGAGATTCGACTCATTTGTAAAGTAGTTTGTTGAGAAAACAAACATCTTCATTGCCGAACATTGTACTGTGTGAAATAAGCTGATTCGGTTCTAGGAATCAGTTGCTTTCCTACAAAGAAGGTTGAGTGCAGCAACTTCAAACTTTCCTTGTTAATGTAATCTCAAAAGATGGCCAAGTTAGAAGATTCGCCTCATTTGTAAAGTACTTTATTGAGAAAACAAACATCTTCATTGCCGAACATTGTACTGTGTGAAATAAGCTCATTCGGTTCTAGGAATCAGTTGCTTTCCTACAAAAAGAAGGTTGAGTGTAGCAAGTTCAAACTTTCCTTGTTAATGTAATCTAAAAGATGGCCAAGTTAATAGATTCGACTGATTTGTAAAGTAGTTTGTTTAGAAAACAAACATCTTCATTGCCGAACATTGTACTGTGTGAAATAAGCTCATTCGGTTCTAGGAATCATTTGCTTTCCTACAAAGGTTGAGTGCAGCAAGGTCAAACTTTCCTTGTTAATGTAATCTAAAAAGATGTCCAAGTTAGTAGATTCGCCTCATTTCTAAAGTAGTTTCTTGAAAACAAACCTAAATTGCCAAACTTTGTACTTTGTGAAATGAGCTAATTGAGTTCTAGGAATCAGTTTACTTTCTACAAAGATGGTTGAGTTTAGCAAGTTAACTTTCCTTCTTAATATCGTCTGTAAAGATGTCCAAGTTAGTAGATTTGCCTCATTGGTAAAAGAGTTTGTTGAGAAAACAAACATCTTCATTTCGAACATTGTACTGTGTGAACAAAGCTAATTTAGTTCTAGAATTCAGTTGCTTTCCTACAAAGAAGGTTGAATGTCGCCAGTTCAAACTTTCCTTGTTAATGTAACCTAAAAAGATGCACAATTAGTAGATTGGCCTCATTTCTAAAGTAGTTTCTTTAGAAAAGAAATATCTTCAGTACCGAACACTGTACTGTGTGAAATGAGTTAATTAAGCTTCTAGGAGTCAGTTTAATTTCTACAAAGATGGTTGAGTGCAGGAAGTTCAAACTTTCCTAGTTTGTGTAACCTAACAAGATGTACAAATTAGTGGATTCGCATCATTTATAAATTAGTTTCTTTAGAAAACAAACATCTTCAGTACCGAACACTGTACTCTGTGAAATAAGTTAATTCGGTTCTAGGAATCAGTTTAATTTCTACAAAAAGGTTGAGTGCAGCAAGTTCAAACTTTCCTTGTTAATGTAATCTAAAAAGATGGCCAAGTTAGTAGATTCGACTAATTTGTAAAGTAGTTTGTTGAGAAAACAAACATCTTCATTGCCGAACATTGTACTGTGTGAAATAAGCTGATTCGGTTCTAGGAATCAGTTGCTTTCCTACAAAGAAGGTTGAGTGCAGCAAGTTCAAACTTTCCTTCTTAATGTAATCTAAAAAGATGGCCAAGTTAGGAGATTCGACTCATTTGTAAAGTAGTTTGTTGAGAAAACAAACATCTTCATTGCGAACATTGTACTGTGTGAAATAAGCTGATTAGGTTCTAGGAATCAGTTGCTTTCTACAAAGAAGGTTGAGTGCAGCAAGTTCAAACTTTCCTTGTTAATGTAATCTAAAACATGGCTAAGTTAGAAGATTCGCCTCATTTGTAATATACATTGTTGAGAAAAAACATCCTCATTGCCGAACATTGTACTGTGTGAAATAAGCTCATTCGGTTCTAGGAATCAGTTGCTTTCCTACAAAGAAGGTTGAGTGCAGCAAGTTCAAACTTTCCTTGTTAATGTAATCTGAAAAGATGCACAACTTAGTAGATTAGCCTCATTTCTAAAGTAGTTTGTTTAGAAAACAAACATCTTCATTACCAGAACACGTGCTATGTGAAATGAGCTAGTTCGATTCTAGGAATCACTTGCTTTCCTTCGAAGAAGGTTGAGTGCAGCAAGTCAAACATTCCTAATTTGTGTAATCTAACAAGATGTTCAAGTTATTGGAATCGTCTCATTTCTAAAGTAGATTCTTTAGAAAAGAAACATCTTCAATGCCGAACACTGTACTGTGTGAAATAAGTTAATTAAGCTTCTAGGAATCAGTTTAATTTCTACGAAGAAGGTTGAGTGCAGCAAGTTCAAACTTTCCTTGTTAATGTAATATCAAAAGATGGCCAAGTTAGAACATTCGCCTCATTTTAAAAGTACTTTGTTGAAAAACAAAACATCTTCATTGCCGAACATTGTACTGTGTGAAATAAGCTCATTCGGTTCTAGGAATCAGTTGCTTTCATACACGAAGGTTGAGTGCAGCAAGTTCAAACTTTTCTTGTAAATGTAATCTGAAAAGATGCACAACTTAGTAGATTGGCCTCATTTCTAAAGTAGTTTGTTTAGAAAACAAATATCTTCATAACCGAACACTATGCTATGTGAAATGAGCTAGTTCGTTTCTCGGAATCACTTGCTTTCCTACGAAGAAGGTTGAGTGCAGCAAGTTCAAACTTTCCTACTTTGTGTAATCTAACAAGATGTACAAGATAGTGGAATCGCCTCATTTCTAAAGTAGTTTCTTTACAAAAGAAACATCTTCAGTACCGAACATTGTACTGTGTGAAATAACTTAATTCGCTTCTAGGAATCAGTTTAATTTCTACAAAGACAGTTGAGTGCAGCAAGTTCAAACTTTCCTTCTTAATGTAATCTAAAGAGATGGCCAAGATAGTAGATTCGACTCATTTGTAAAGTAGTTTGTTGGGAAAACAAACATCTTCATTGCCGAACATTGTACTGTGTGAAATAAGCTCATTCGGTTCTAGGAATCAGTTGCTTTCCTACAAAGAAGGTTGAGTGTAGAAAGTTCAAACTTTCCTTGTTAATGTAATCTGAAAAGATGCACAACAGTAGATTGGCCTTATTTCTAAAGTAGTTTGTTTAGACAACAAACATCTTCATTACCGAACACTGTGCTATGTGAAATGAGTTAGTTCGATTCTAGGAATCACTTGCTTTCCTACGAAGAAGGTTGAGTGCAGCAAGTTCAAACTTTCCTAGTTTGTGTAATCTAACAAGATGTACAAGTTTGTGGAATCGCCTCATTTCTAAAGTAGTTTCTTTAGAAAAGAAACATCTTCAGTACCGAATACTGTACTGTGTGAAATAAGTTAAATCGCTTCCAGGAATCAGTTTAATTTCTACGAAGAAGGTTGAATGCAGCAAGTTCAAACTTTCCTTGTTTATGTAATCTAAAAAGGATGGCCAAGTTAGTAGATTCGACTCATTTGTAAAGTAGTTTGTTGAGAAAACAAACATCTTCATTGCCCGAACATTGTACTGTGTGAAATAAGCTCATTCGGTTCTGTGAATCAGTTGCTTTCCTACAAAGAAAGTTGAGTGCAGCAAGTTGAAACTTTCCTTGTTAATGTAACCTGAAAAGATGCACAACTTAGTTGATTGGCCTCATTTCTAAAGCAGTTTGTTTAGAAAACAAACCTTTTCATTGTCGAACTCTGCACTATGTGAAATGAGCTAGTTCTATTCTAGGAATCACTTGCTTTCCTACGAAGAAGGTTGAGTGCAGCAAGTTCAAACTTTCCTAGTTTCTGTAATCTAACAAGATGTACAAGTTAGTGGATTCACCTCATTTCTAAAGTAGTTTCTTTAGAAAAGAAACATCTTCAGTACCGAACACTGTACTGTGTGAAATAAGTTAATTCGCTTCTAGGAATCAGTTTAATTTCTACGAAGAAGGTTGAGTGCAGCAAGTTCAAACTTTCCTTGTTAATGTAATCTAAAAAGATGGCCAAGTTAGAAGATTCGCCTCATTTGTAAAAATACGTTGTTGAGAAGACAAACATCTTCATTGCGAACATTGTACTGTGTGAAATAAGCTCATTCGATTCTAGGAATCAGTTGCTTTCCGACAAAGAAGGTTGAGTGCAGCAAGTTCAAACTTTCCTTGTTAATGTAATCTGAAAAGATGCACAACTTAGTAGATTGGCCTCATTTCTAAAGTAGTTTGTTTAGAAAACAAACATCTTCATTACCGAACACTGTACTATGTGAAATGAACTAGTTCGATTCTAGGAATCACTTGCTTTCCTACGAAGAAGGTTGAGTGCAGCAAGGTCAAACTTTCCTACTTTGTGTAATCTAACAAGATGTACAAGTTATTGTATTCGCCTCATTTCTAAATTAGTTTCTTTAGAAAGGAAACATCTTCAGTACCGAACACTGTACTGTGTGAAATAAGTTAATTCGCTTCTAGGAATCAGTTTAATTTCTACGAAGAAGGTTGAGTGCAGCAAGTTCAAACTTTCCTTGTTAATGTAATCTAAAAAGATGGCCAAGTTAGAAGATTCGCCTCATTTGTAAAGTACTTTGTTGAGAAAACAAACATCTTCATTGCCGAACATTGTACTGTGTGAAATAAGCTCATTCGGATCTAGGAATCAGTTGCTTTCCTACAAAGAAGGTTGAGTACACCAAGTTCAAACTTTCCTTGTTAATGTAATCTGAAAAGATGCACAACTTAGTAGATTGGCCTCATTTCTAAAGTAGTTTGTTTAGAAAACAAACATCTTCAGTACCGAACACTGTACTGTGTGAAATAAGTTAATTAAACTTCTAGGAATCAGTTTAATTTCTACGAAGAAGGTTGAGTGCAGCAAGTTCAAACTTTCCGTGTTAATGTAATCTAAAAAGATGGCCAAGTTAGAAGATTCGCCTCATTTGTAAAGTACTTTGTTGAGAAGACAAACATCTTCATTGCCGATCATTGTACTGTGTGAAATAAGCTCATTCGGTTCTAGGAATCAGTTGCTTTCCGACAAAGAAGGTTGAGTGCAGCAAGTTCAAACTTTCCTTGTTAATGTAATCTGAAAAGATGCACAACTTAGTAGATTGGCCTCATTTCTAAAGTAGTTTGTTAGAAAACAAACATCTTCATTACCGAACACTGTACTATGTGAAATGAACTAGTTCGATTCTAGGAATCACTTGCTTTCCCTACAAAGAAGGTTGAGTGCAGCAAGTTCAAACTTTCCTACTTTGTGTAATCTAACAAGATGTACATGTTAGTGTATTCGCCTCATTTCTAAATTAGTTTCTTTAGAAAAAAACATCTTCAGTACCGAACACTGTACTGTGTGAAATAAGTTAATTCACTTCTAGGAATCAGTTAATTTCTACAAAGAAGGTTGAGTGCAGCAAGTTCAAACTTTCCTTTTTAATGTAATCTAAAAGATGGCCAAGTTAGAAGATTCGCCTCATTTTTAAAGTACTTTGTTGAGAAAACAAACATCTTCATTGCCAAACATTGTACTGTGTGAAATAAGCTCATTCGGTTCTAGGAATCAGTTGCTTTCCTACAAAGAAGGTTGAGTGCAGCAAGTTCAAACTTTCCTTGTTAATGTAATCTGAAAAGATGCACAACGTTAGTAGATTGGCCTCATTTCTAAAGTAGTTTCTTTAGAAAACAAACATCTTCATTGCCGAACACTGTACTGTGTGAAATAATAAGTTAATTCGGTTCTAGGAATCAGTTTAATTTCTACAAAGAAGGTTGAGTGCAGCAAGTTCAAACTTTCCTTGTTAATGTAATCTAAAAAGATGGCCAAGTTAGTAGATTCGCCTCATTTCTAAAGTACTTTGATGAGAAAACAAACATCTTCATTGCGAACATTGTACTGTGTGAAATAAGCTCATTCGGTTCTAGGAATCAGTTGCTTTCCTACAAAGAAGGTTGAGTGCAGCAAGTTCAAACTTTCCTTGTTAATGTAATCTGAAAAGATGCACAACTTAGTAGATTGGCCTCATTTCTAAAAAGTAGTTTGTTTTAGAAAACAAACATCTTCATTACCGAACATTGTACTATGTGAAATAAGCTAGTTCGGTTCTAGGAATCACTTGCTTTCCTACAAAGAAAGTTGAGTGCAGCAAGTTCAAACTTTCCTACTTTGTGTAATCTAACAAGATGTACAAGTTGTGTATTCACATCATTTCTAAATTAGTTTCTTTAGAAAAGAAACATCTTCAGTACCGAACACTGTACTGTGTGAAAGAAGTTAATTAAGGTTCTAGGAATCAGTTGCTTTCCTACAAAGAAGGTTGACTGCAGCAAGTTCAAACTTTCCTTGTTAATGTAATCTGAAAAGATGCACAACGTAGTTGATTGGCCTCATTTCTAAAGTAGTTTCTTTAGAAAAGAAACATCTTCAGTACCAACACTGTACTGTGTGAAATAAGTTAATTCGCTTCTAGGAATCAGTTTAATTTCTACGAAGAAGGTTGAGTGCAGCAAGTTCAAACTTTCCTTGTTAATGTAATCTGAAAAGATGCACAAGTAGTAGATTGGCCTCATTTCTAAAGTAGTTTCTTTAGAAAAGAAACATCTTCAGTTCCGAACACTATACTGTGTGAAATAAGTTAATTCGCTTCTAGGAATCAGTTTAATTTCTACGAAGAAGGTTGAGTGCAGCAAGTTCAAACTTTCCTTGTTAATGTAATCTAAAAAGATAGCCAAGTTAGTAGATTCGCCTCATTTGTAAAGTAGTTTGTTGAGAAAATTAACATCTTTATTGCCGAACATTGTACTGTGTGAAATAAGCTCATTCGGTTCTAGGAATCAGTTGCTTTCCTACAAACAAGGTTGAGTGCAGCAACTTCAAACTTTCCATCTTAATGTAATGTAAAACGATGTCCAAGTTAGTAGATTCCTTCATTTCTAAAGTAGTTCCTTTAGAAAACAAACCTAAATTGCCAAACTTTGTACTTTCTGAAAGGAGCTAATTCAGTTCTAGGAATCCGTTTACTTTCTACGAAAATGGTTGAGTTTAGCAAGTTCAAGTTTTCCTTGTTAATGTGGTCTGAAAAGATGTCCAAGTTAGTAGATTTTCCTCATTGGTAAAGTAGTTTGTTGAAAAAACAAACATCTTCATTGCCGAACATTGTTCTGTGTGAACAAAGCTAATTTAGTTCAAGAATTAAGTTGCTTTCCTACAAAGAAGGTTGAATGTAGCCAGTTCAATCTTTCCTTGTTAATGTAACCTAAAAGATGCATGACTTAGTAGATTGGCCTCATTTCTAAAGTAATTTCTTTTAGAAAAGAAACATCTTCAGTACCGAACACTGTACTGTGTGAAATGAGTTAATTCGCTTCTAGGAGTCAGTTTAACTTCTAGGAAGATTGTTGAGTGCAGGAAGTTCAAACTTTCCTAGTTTGTGTAATCTAACAAGATGTACAAGTTAGTGGATTCTCATCATTTCTAAATTAGTTTCTTTAGAAAACAAACATCTTCAGTACCGAACACTGTACTGTGTGAAATAAGTTAATTCGGTTCTAGGAATCAGGTGCTTTCCTAAAAAGAAGGTTGAGGTCAGCAAGTTCAAACGTTCCTTGTTAATGTAATCTAAAAAGATGGCCAAGTTAGTAGATTCGCCTCATTTGTAAAGTAGTTTGTTGAGAAAATTAACATCTTTATTGCCGAACATTGTACTGTGTGAAATAAGCTCATTCGGTTCTAGGAATCAGTTGCTTTCCTACAAACAAGGTTGAGTGCAGCAACTTCAAACTTTCCTTCTTAATGTAATGTAAAACGATGTCCAAGTTAGTAGATTCGCTTCATTTCTAAAGTAGTTTCTTTAGAAAACAAACCTAAATTGCCAAACTTTGTACTTTGTGAAATGTGCTCATTCAGTTCTAGGAATCCGTTTACTTTCTACGAAAATGGTTGAGTTTAGCAAGTTCAAACTTTCCTTGTTAATGTGGTCTGAAAAGATGTCCAAGTTAGTAGACTTGCCTCATTGGTAAAGTAGTTTTTTGAGAAAAGAAACATCTTCATTGCCGAACATTGTTCTGTGTGAACAAAGCTAATTTATTTCAAGAATTCAGTTGCTTTCCTAGAAAGAAGGTTGAATGTAGCCAGTTCAATCTTTCCTTGTTAATGTAACCTAAAAGATGCACGACTTAGTAGATTGGCCTCATTTCTAAAGTAGTTTCTTTAGAAAAAGAAACATCTTCAGTACCGAACACTGTACTGTGTGAAATGAGTTAATTCGCTTCTAGGAGTCAGTTTAACTTCTAGGAAGATTGTTGAGTGCAGGAAGTTCAAACTTTCCTAGTTTGTGTAATCTAACAAGATGTACAAGTTAGTGGATTCTCATCATTTCTAAATTAGTTTCTTTAGAAAACAAACATCTTCAGTACCGAACACTGTACTGTGTGAAATAAGTTAATTCGGTTCTAGGAATCAGGTGCTTTCCTACAAAGAAGGTTGAGTGCAGCAAGTTCAAACGTCCTTGTTAATGTAATCTAAAAAGATGGCCAAGTTAGTAGATTCGCCCCATCTGTAAAGTAGTTTGTTGACAAAACAAACATCTTCATTGCCGAACATTGTACTGTGTGAAATAAGCTCATTCGGTTCTAGGAATCAGTTGCTTTCCTACAAAGAAGGGTTGAGTGCAGAAAGTTCAAACTTTCCTTGTTAATGTAATCTGAAAAGATGCACAACATAGTACATTGGCCTCATTTCTAATGTAGTTTCTTTAGAAAAAGAAACATCTTCAGTACCTAACACTGTACTGTGTGAAATAAGTTAATTAAACTCTAGGAGTCAGTTTAATTTCTACGAAGAAGGTTGAGTGCAGCAAGTTCAAACTTTCCTTGTTAATGTAATCTAAAAGATGGCCAAGTTAGAAGATTCACCTCATTTGTAAAGTACTTTGATGAGAAGACAAACATCTTCATTGCGAAACATTGTACTGTGTGAAATAAGCTCATTCGGTTCTAGGAATCAGTTGCTTTCCGACAAAGAAGGTTGAGTGCAGCAAGTTCAAACTTTCCTTGTTAATGTAATCTGAAAAGATGCACAACTTAGTAGATTGGCCTCATTTCTAAAGTAGTTTGTTTAGATAACAAACATCTTCATTACCGAACACTGTACTATGTGAAATGAACTAGTTCGATTCTAGGAATCACTTGCTTTCCTATGAACAAGGTTGAGTGCAGCAAGTTCAAACTTTCCTACTTTGTGTAATCTAACAAGATGTACAAGTTAGTGTATTCGCCTCATTTCTAAATTAGTTTCTTTAGAAAGAAACATCTTCAGTACCGAACACTGTACTGTGTGAAATAAGTTAATTCACTTCTAGGAATCAGTTTAATTTCTCGAAGAAGGTTGAGTGCAGCAAGTTCAAACTTTCCTTTTAATGTAATCTAAAAAGATGGCCAAGTTAGAAGATTCGCCTCATTTGTAAAGTACTTTGTTGAGAAAAACAAACATCTTCATTGCCGAACATTGTACTGTGTGAAATAAGCTCATTCGGTTCTAGGAATCAGTTGCTTTCCTACAAGAAGGTTGAGTACAGGAAGTTCAAACTTTCCTTGTTAATGTAATCTGAAAAGATGCACAACTTAGTAGATTGGCCTCATTTCTAAAGTAGTTTCTTTAGAAAACAAACATCTTCATTACCGAACACTGGTCTAGGTGAAATGAGCTAGTTCGATTCTAGGAATCACTTGCTTTCCCCTACAAAGAAGGTTGAGTGCAGCAAGTTCAAACTTTCCTTGTTAATAAATCTAAAAAGATGCACAACGTAGTAGATTGGCCTCATTTCTAAAGTAGTTTCTTTGAAAAGAAACATCTTCAGTACCGAACACTGTACTGTGTGAAATAAGTTAATTCGCTTCTAGGAATCAGTTTAATTTCTACAAGAAGGTTGAGTGCAAGCAAGTTCAAACTTTCCTTGTTAATGTAATCTCAAAAGATGGCCAAGTTAGAAGGTTCGCCTCATTTGTAAAGTAGTTTGTTGAGAAAACAAACATCTTCATTGCCAAACATTGTACTGTGTGAAATAAACTCATTCGGTTCTAGGAATCAGTTGCTTTCCTACAAAAGAAGGTTGAGTGCAGCAAGTTTAAACTTTCCTTGTTAATGTAATCTGAAAAGATGTCAAGTTAGTAGATTGGCCTCATTTCTAAAGTAGTTTCTTTAGAAAACAAACATCTTCATTGCCGAACAATGTACTGTGTGAAATGAGCTAATTTAGTTCTCGGAATCACTTTTAATTTCTACAAAGAAGGTTGAGTGCAGCAAGTTCAAACTTTCCTAGTTTGTGTAATCTCAAAGATGTACAAGTTAGTGGATTCGCCTCATTTCTAAAGTAGTTTCTTTAGAAAACAAACATCTTCAGTACCGAACACTGTACTGTGTGAAATAAGTTAATTCGGTTCTAGGAATCAGTTTAATTTCTACGAAGAAGGTTGAGTGCAGCAAGTTCAAACTTTCCTTGTTAATGTAATCTCAAAAGATGGCCAAGTTAGTAGATTCACCTCATTTCTAAAGTAGTTTCTTGAGAAAACAAACATCTTCATTTCCTAACATTGTACTGTGTGAAATAAGCTCATTCGGTTCTAGGAATCAGTTGCTTTCCTACAAAGAAGGTTGAGTGCAGCAAGTTCAAACTTTTCCTTGTTAATGTAATCTAAAAGATGGCCAAGTTAGTAGATTCTCTCTCATTTGTAAAGTAGTTTCTTGAGAAAACAAACATCTTCATTGCGAACATTGTACTGTGTGAAATAAGCTCATTCGGTTCTAGGAATCACTTGCTTTCCTACAAAGAAGGTTGAGTGCAGCAAGTTCAAACTTTCCTTCTTAATGTAATCTAAAAAGATGTACAAGTTAGTAGATTCGCCTCATTTCTAAAGTAGTTTCTTTAGAAAACAAACATCTTCATTACCGAACACTGTACTATGTGAAATAAGCTAATTCGGTTCTAGGAATCACTTGCTTTCCTACAAAGAAGGTTGAGTGCAGCAAGTTCAAACTTTCCCTACTTTGTGTAATCTAACAAGATGTACAAGTTAGTGGATTCGCCTCATTTCTAAAGTAGTTTCTTTAGAAAAACAAACATCTTCATTGCCGAACACTGTACTGTGTGAAATAAGATAATTAGGTTCTAGGAATCATTTTGATTTCTCACAAAGAAGGTTGAGTGCAGCAAGTTCAAACTTTCCTTGTTAATGTAATCTCAAAAGATGGCCAAGTTAGTAGATTCGCCTCATTTCTAAAGTACTTTCTTGAGAAAACAAACATCTTCATTGCCAAACATTGTACTGTGTGGAAATAAGCTCATTCGGTTCTAGGAATCAGTTGCTTTCTACAAAGAAGGTTGAGTGCAGCAAGTTCAAACTTTCCTTGTTAATGTAATCTAAAGAGATGGCAAGTTAGTAGATTCGACTCATTTGTAAAGTAGTTTGTTGAGAAAACAAACATCTTCATTGCCGAACATTGTACTGTGTGAAATAAAGCTCATTCGGTTCTAGGAATCAGTTGCTTTCCTACAAAGAAGGTTGAGTGCAGCAAGTTCAAACTGTCCTTGTTAATGTAATCTGAAAGATGCACAACGTAGTAGATTGGCCTGATTTCTAAAGTAGTTTCTTTAGAAAACAAACATCTTCATTGCGAACACTGTACTGTGTGAAATAAGTTAATTCACTTCTAGGAATCAGTTTAATTTCTACAAAGAAGGTTGAGTGCAGCAAGTTCAAACTTTCCTTGTTAATGTAATCTAAAAAGATGGCCAAGTTAGAAGATTCGCCTCATTTCTAAAGTAGTTTCTTGAGAAAACAAACATCTTCATTGCCGAACATTGTACTGTGTGAAATAAGCTCATTAGGTCTAGCAATCAGTTGCTTTCCCTACAAAGAAGGTTGAGTGCAGCAAGTTCAAACTTTCCTTGTTAATGTAATCTAAAAGATGGCCAAGTTAGTAGATTCGCCTCATTTTTAAAGTAGTTTCTTGAAAAACAAACATCTTCATTGCCGAACATTGTACTGTGTGAAATAAGCTCATTCGGTTCTAGGAATCAGTTGCTTTCCTACAAAGAAGGTTGAGTGCAGCAAGTTCAAACTTTCCTTGTTAATGTAATCTGAAAGAGATGCACAACATAGTAGATTGGCCTCATTTCTAAAGTAGTTTCTTTAGAAAAGAAACATCTTCATTACCTAACACTGTACTGTGTGAAATAAGTTAATTAGGTTCTAGGAATCAGTTTAATTTCTACAAAGAAGGATGAGTGCAGCAAGTTCCAAATTTCCTTGTTAATGTAATCTAAAAAGATGGCCAAATTAGAAGATTTGCCTCATTTCTAAAATACTTTGTTGAGAAAACAAACATCTTCATTGCGAGCATGGTACTGTGTGAAATAAGCTCATTCGGTTCTAGGAATCAGTTGCTTTCCTCCAAAGAAGGTTAGGTGCAGCAAGTTCAAACTTCCTAGTTAATGTAATCTAAAAAAAAAGATGGCCAAGTTTGTAGGTTTGCCTCATTTGTAAAGTAGTTTGTTGAGAAAACAAACATCTTCATTGCCAAACATTGTACTGTGTGAAATAAGCTCATTCGGTTCTAGGAATCAGTTGCTTTCCTACAAAGAAGGTTGAGTGCAGCAAGTTCAAACTTTCCTTGTTAATGTAATCTGAAAAGATGCACAACTTAGTAGATTGGCCTCATTTCTAAAGTAGTTTGTTTAGAAAACAAACATCTTCATTACCGAACACTGTACTATGTGAAATGAGCTAGTTCGATTCTAGGAATCACTTGCTTTCCCTACGAAGAAGGTTGAGTGCAGCAAGTCTAAACTTTCCTACTTTGTGTAATCTAACAAGATGTACAAGTTAGTGGATTCGCCTCATTTCTCAAGTAGTTTCTTAGAAAAGAAACATCTTCATTACCGACACTGTACTGTGTGAAATAAGTTAATTAAACTAGAAATCAGTTTAATTTCTACAAAGAAGGCTGAGTGCAGCAAGTTCAAACTTTCCTTGTTAATGTAATCTGAAAAGATACACAACTTAGTAGATTAGCTCATTTCTAGAGTAGTTTGTTTAGAAAACAAACATCTTCATTACCGAACAATGTACTATGTGAAATGAGCTAGTTTAAATTCTCAGAATCACTTTCCTCCTCTGAAGAAAGGTTGAGTGCAGCAAGTTCAAACTTTCCTACTTTGTGTAATCTCAAGAGGATGTACAAGTTAATGGATTAGCCTCATTTCTGAAGTAGTTTCTTTAGAAAAGAAACATCTTCAGTACCGAACACTGTACTGTGTGAAATAAGTTAATTAAGCTTCTAGGAATCAGTTTAATTTCTACGAAGAAGGTTGAGTGCAACAAGTTCAAGCTTTCTTGTTAATGTAATCTCAAAAGATGGCCAAGTTAGAAGATTCACCTCAT